>CM076575.1:47906057-48288807 GCA_034641835.2 Pinus albicaulis | reverse complement strand
GAAGAAACCTTCCATGAAGTAGAAAATCTCATTACCGACACACTCATCGATAATCTGATCTATAAAAGGTGTGGGGTAATTATATTTTGGACATGATTTATTAAGGTCTCTGAAATCAATGCAAACTCGAATTGTTCCTTGTTTTTTATTCACAGGAACAGGATTCGAAACCCATTCAGTCAAAGGAATAGGGAAAATAAATCCCGCCTTAAGCAGCTTCTTCACCTCGGCTTTGATAGCTACAGCCTTCCTAGGATTGATCGGACGAAGATTTTTCCTCACAGGCTTAGCATTTTCATAAGTCTTGATCTCATGTTGGACAATAGATGAATCTATACCAGGGATTTCCTCATAAGACCAAGCGAACACATCCCTAAACTCTTTAAAGAGATCGATGTAAATCTGAATCTCTTCAGGGGAACATTCAGCTCCGATGAAGACATTCTCTATAACATTAAGATCCCTGGAAATGTTCACCGGGATAGCTGGAGAAATCACAGCCATGTTCCCTTCAGCAAATACCTGTGCTGGTGCTAAAGGGTTCAGGACTAGGTGAACAGGACCAGGAGACAATGGACTTGGAAAACTTGATTCAACTTTTCTCAAATCAATTAAAAAGTAAGACCGATGATGCAAGTCATCCCACGGTCTATCTATACCAGTCATAGCTTCTAGGATGGCCTCTTCAGATGGAAGAGTGGTATCAAGGCAATCCTGAGCGGAAGAAGAACTAAGTATCCAAGCCGGAGCCACATCGCCATCCAACTCCTCTAGATAAAGAGAAGCTGGAATGGACTCTACAGATTCAACAATAGATTGATAAGCAATCTCAGCTACAGACATTGGAAATGCCATTCCACCCACTTGACCTTCCGCTAATGTGGAGGTAGGAGAAGGTAAGGTCCAAGGGTCCAAAAAATAATGAGTTCTGAAGAACTCTCTTGGAATAGGAGCCCTGGAGGATGAAATTTCATTTATATGAATGGTAGGAGGTGGAATATCGAAAGTACCCATCAAAGAAGAATACATCCCAACGCCTAAATTCTCAACAGGCGGCTTAGCATCATCCACCTTTGGAATAGTTGAGTCAGTAGATGCATTCGGGTCTACAGGAGAATAGTCCAGTTGATCAACTATGACAATCCTCCCTTCATGAGGGAAACAAATAAGCCGAAATAATGAGGATTCGATAGCATCCATCTCATAAATCCAGTTTCGCCCCAACAGAAGGTTGTAGTCCAAGCTTGCATCAACTATCTCAACCTCTATATTTACAGTTTTTCCCCCAACACATATGGGCAAAGCTGGGATAATGCCATGTGGTCTGTGAGAATGACCATCAAACGCAGTCAGAAGAGTAGCAGATGGAATAGCTGCGGGAGATCCAATTCCCTTCCAACATGCAAGAGACATCACACATCTGGAAGCACCCTCATCAATGACCGTCCAAAAGATATTAAATTTCCTATACGATGATTTGATATGAAAAGCCATATGATGTGGGGGTCTCTTTTTAAAATTAGACATATCAAATGTAATCACAAGAGACTTCTTTGGATCGACAGCCCCAATAGCAGTGAGCAAAGCATTGCGCTGAGCTGGACAAGACTAGAGCACCTCAAGAGCAGACATAGCACAAGGGCTCTACGCCAAATCTTCTACAACAGAGTAGTTTTGGGCAGCCCTGGCATTTGGATTAATCATCATATGCTTATTAGATGCTTTTGGCATCCGAGGTATAGGCTCAACAGTAGGCCTCGTAATATGAAGCAGCTCAGTACCATCGGGAGCACCCTTGGCTTTCGAAGACTTAGTTTCGCCATAATCACAGGATCTCGTGGCGATATCCGTGTGAGCACTCATCATATATATGTTTGACATATTTTCCCCTTCCTGGGTACCCCTAGAGGAAGCCCCAGAATTTTTATTTGCACCAACAACTAGCTATTGCCCTTGGGGAAAAGGGTTTGTCAACACCGCCTGGGAACTAGCAGGACCCTGCTGAGCTAACAAGCACTGCGCATCCTGAATTTTAGGGCAAAGGTGAGTAAGATGGTCTCCAGTACATAGCTTGCATGGAAACTTAACTTTCTTTTTATCCTTTGGACCCTTACCAACATGCTCGTTGCATTTATTTGCATTACCCTTCCCATCCTTGCCCTTTTTCTTATTATTATTCTGTCCCTTCTTCTTCCCTTCAAATTGTTGATTTCCTTTAGGATTGGAATTCTGGACGGCATTTACCGACAAATATTGAGAAGGTGATGACTCAGCAGGCACAGCCTGACCAGAGGAAGCAGATTGTATAGACAACTACTGCAATTGACTAAGCAGGTTAGTTGCACCGCTATCGATCGACCCAATAAGTCCATCACCATGAGGACCGAGTTTAGTCTTGGACAAGTCTAATTTGGAGTGGGGAGCATCAGGCAAATATTTATGAAGGACACCAGACTGAGAATATATAAATTCAAGTTGTTGGGCTCTGAAAATAGCCTGTTCCTTAGAAAATACCCCTGACAGGGATACGTCCTTAGAAATATCTGGCTGCAAAGATTTCAAAAACCATTCCAAGAGGAATTCTCCCGGAATATAAGCTTTGATAAGCCTCTTCCTTCTCCACCATTCCTGAATATGATCATAAATTTGGGTTGCCTTGTCCTGCTTAAAATTGGCCAGGAGTTCTGTCTCGGCATCATAACGAACAGGAAACTGGAAATGATTTAGAAATATAGTAGCCAAATCTCCAAAAGTAGCAAAACTGCCCCCAGTTAACTCAATGTACCACTTGGCAACATTTCCAGTTAAGTTGCATTGAAACAACCTCAACCTAATCGAATCCTCGATCAGGGAGTTAGATGAACACCAAAGATGGAAAGTGGTGATATGATCAGTCGGGTCCTCTCCATTCTTGCCTTCAAACTTTGGAATGTCTGAAGGTAGTTTGGTAGGAACCGGAGGCCACCCTGAACTATATCGGATTGGATCATTTGTCAATTTCGATAAATCAGGCAAGTTTAAAGTTGCTAGAAAAGGTAAACGAGGAGGGGCCTGAGGGTTCCATCCTTGGTGGGATGGATTCCCAACATTCTAAAAAGAATAAACTGGATTTGATGAGGCACCAGGTTTCCAGAAAGAACTCGTAGAAAATGTTGGTCCATAGGATGATCCTTGTGACCCAGCATTTGGAGAAGGACCCCCTCCCAACGTAGAGTTACCATAGACTGGACTAGTTCCCCCCACTGAAGTAGTGAATGAAGAGGAAACCCCCTGAGAGGGGTTCCAAGCATTAGAAAAAGGGGAAAAATCCTGATAAGTACTTGACGAAGTGAATGGACCATTCCCTTGCTGACCAACGAAAAACTGATTCCCTGCCCCTACTGCGGTAAATATAGGGTTCCAACCGGTAAAGGTAGTCAAACTCTGACCTCCAGACCAAGGGTTAAAACTCTGAGTCTGGGAAGTAAAACGAAAATACCCTAAGGAAGGATTCGAACTAAGAATATGCCCACTTCTAAAGGGGAACCCTTGAAAAGAAGCTGACCCACTAGCCAAAGAAGACATGGGTGCAGATGCAGTTGCAGCAGTGGAAAAGGAAAACGAAGGAATCCCACTAAAGGGCATTCCAAAACAAAAGGGACCAGATTGAGAAGCTTGTGCTTGGGTGGAGCCATATCCAAACACAATAGTACTAGAAGCAATTGAAGATATAGAAATTGTGCCTCCTCCTTCTACTGAAGCAGGAGTCTGAATGCCTGCAACACTCACAGCCGAAGCCGCGTTCCCAGTCATGGCCATCGAAAGGTATGAATGAGATGGATAATGAATTTCTGGTCTTGCAGACTCAGGTCTGATGCACTCAAAAACAAATGGAGAATTAGGAGGAAGAGGAGATGGAAGTGACTCAGGAGACTGAGGTACTTCCTCTACTTCTACTTCTTCTTCTGCTTCTCTTGGAAATAAGACTCTCGAGGTGAGCGGAGTGCCCCTCTCAGAACCAACACTAGAACCAACTACAGAACCTTCAATCCCTAGCGAAGGATCTCTCTCCGCTGCATCAGATACCACAGAGTGATATTCACCTACTATATTACTCCTACGCCTTCTTGAAGAAGGCTAATCACTCTCGAGAGATAACCCCCGGATTCTCCTCGATCGACAAGGCACTTGATCAGCCACTTTAACAGATTAATTAGACTCAAAAAAGTATAAATCTAAGCAAGCTAGGAGAAAAGAGCACTCACTACAAAAATCCCTAAGATGCAACCAAGCAAGCAGCCTTCAGGTATTTCCACTCCGGGTGATTAGGACTGGACACCAAAATACAAGAAAGTGAAAAATAGGACCTCCCGAAAGTAGTCTTGGATAATGACGGCCTAGGCCTACTAGCGAAGGTAACAGAAATAGTTACGCCGACCTCCTAACAACAGCCTTTGCCGGTGCAAGTACCCAAGCTTCGCCGGGGCACCCTCCAGAAGTACTGCTGGAAGTGATACGACGTCTGCCTCAGGTACCACGAGTATTCCCCCCCGTAGTCACCTGTGTGATACCTAGGAATGGCAACTAAGGGCACCAATCCTTGTCAGCAGCCAGGCGGAACGGTCTTAAGGCAAGATCTAGCAAATCAGAGAGGGGTATCTCTCTTCTCAACCTTCACTTTCCCTCATGCTTGACACTCTGGAGGAGAGCTTTCCTGGTCCACCTAATGGTGTTGGATTTCGCTCATTTAATAAACTTCTATGTTTTAGTTTGAGCGGCCTTGGAGAGTTAACTCTCCACTCACCTAATCCAAGGCCCTACAACCGAGCTATTTGATGTATGACACTTAATAAGAAAAACTTGCTAGTTGTTTTTAAATTATTGCACTTATTTTAGTTGGCTGTTATATTAAGTCAAGGGAATATGGCAATGAAACTCATGATGTTTTATGACGCAGAAAAGAAATTAATGAAAACCAAACTACATGCAGATGCAGTAATTGCCTTTTGATGAAAAGAAATTTCTACACGGATTCTATGAGACTATTTTTTTCAGATATCAAACCTCACACTCGCAAAATTTATGAAAAATACTACAAATGTTCAAGTGCACCTAATGCAAATTACTAAGAGCATGCAAAATCTAATAAAGCAAAGAGAATTTTTCAAGAATCCCTCAGTTCTATCACTTTTTCGGCTGTCCACAAAGCTATTTACCTAATCAGAAACTCTTAGTATAAATACACCAAAATATGCTCAAAATAAGAGAAAGAAACCAATGAAAATTCCCTTCCCAAATCAAGTCAGAAACCGAAGGTAAAAATGTTGTGTAACCAGCTCTAAAAATAGAAGAAAAGAGATATGAACGCCTTAGAAATAAGCCACTTCGAGGGGGCAACCTCCAATACATTACATAAATGAACAATTCTTGGAAGATACAATTTACAAAACCTCCTTTCTATATATAGGAGTCCATGGGGCCATAATGTAATCCTAATGGGCCACAATGTAATCCTAGCTGACCTAACAATACTAATTTAAGGGCACAATAATAACAAAATGGGGGTTACAAGGGTTCAATAATAACATTAAGGGGGTTACACTAACAATAATAAGGGACTATACTAGTGATATAGGGACCTAACATGCCCCTCTCCTTCAAAAAAGTGTTGTCCTCAACGCTTAAGTAGCTCTAGGTGCTTCTGTATAAAATTCTCATCCTCCCATGTAGAATCTTCAGTGGTTAAGTTCTTCCACTTGATGAGATACTCTGAAATTGATCGATTCCGTAGCTGTCGAGGTCTTGTTTCCATGACCGCTTCAGGTTCCAATATGATTTTTCCTTCCTCATCAAGTTCTGGCAATATTGTTTGAACTGGAAGATTTTCACCTATAACCTTTTTTAAGCATGAAACATGGAAAACCGGATGTACTCGCGAAGAAGCAGGAAGCTCCAATTTGTATGCCATAGAACCAATCTTTTGCAACACCTTGTAAGGACCATAGTACTTTGGTGATAATTTATTATCCTTCTTAGCTTGCTTGAGGGACATTTTTTTGTATGGTTGCAGCCGTAAAAATACCCAATCTCCTACATCAAAACTTCTCTCGCTGCGATGTTGATCTGCCTATTGTTTCATTTGATTTTGTGCCAAATTCAGGTTATCCTTTAAGAGTTGGAGAACTTCTTGCTGATGCTAGATGTGATCTTCCACTGCTTGAACCTTCTAATTTTCTCTTAAATATGATGTGATGTGTTAGGTCTCTGTAACAAGCAAGATTGGCAAAGTCCGATCACAGAGTTAACATCATTTCAACCAACTTTGGGATTCTAGGATCTAGCCCTCCTGAATCCGGAAAGGGATCTCTCTAATATGTAAAAAGATGGATATTGTCTTTGAAGTTTAGGGTGATGATATTAGGCTAGTTATGAAGGCCAAGGGTTTTGTTTGGTTTTCTTGGATGGTTGAACATAGTTGCTGTCTGAGACGGAAAGATCTATATGCAAATAGGTTCAAAGGTGAAAAGTTGCAAGTAAACAAAATAAGCTTTGATTCTAAAGAAAGATGATGGCAAGTTTTCAATCCATTGGGCTATGGAGACATAAGGGAATTTAATTGAAACATCCAGGTTCAAGATTAATCTATGGGGCAAGTCATCTAGGCCTAAGGATCTCTTTGAAGTTTGATTTATGGAATGGGGTGATACAATAAGAAAGGGAATCAACAGATGCAGAACAAAGAGCAGCCCAGGATCTGGTAAGTACTTTGAAACTAGCCAGCCTTTGACTAGGCACTTAAGAAGACATAGAAGCAACCTAGGATCTGGTAAGTACTTTGAAACTATCCAGCCTTTGATATACTTCTGCTAGAAAACAGATTAAAAACAAAGGGAAACTTGAAGGCAACCTTTGGAGCAGAAACTAGTGGGCAGGGCTCACCTTTCTCCTCATCTTAGTTCTCCTTTACTTAGTTACTTCCAAGACAATCACCAAGATAACACAGAATGGCCCAAGATGTGATAAGTGCTTTGAAACTAGTCAGCTTTTGACACATCCTAAGGGAAACAGAAAAATAGTTGAGCAAACAAGAAAGGGACTCAGGGCTAACCTTTGATTTCCTCAATTCATTCCTTACACAACATATATGAAAGTAACATTTAAAAACAACATTCAGCAGTGACGAAAAGATGAGGGAACGCCAGCATCTCTGTGCTTAGACTGAATTGAATCATTTCTAAATAACACAATAAGAAGAAAACATTGGGATAAATATTTTTCAGCCAGAGAAGGTCACTGGTGTACAGCAAACTCTAACACTGTTTAAATTGTTCTTTATAGTAGAAAATGAAACAAATTGAAAACAGAAATAAAATAACAAGTTACAGTGAGAATAACATCACCATCAGCATAGACCAGGATCCCATAAATCAGCTTGTATTGATTGCTCCAAGCCGGTTACAATCTTCAAATCCAATGTTTTAATCCATCTCTTTTCACAATCTAACCTATCTGTTACAAGCAGAGCTCCAAGAGCCCATGAAACCACTATTTACAGTCAAGAGTTTTCCACTCAGAAATAGCTACGGCGCTTCAGCAATTACATTAACAACCAACTAATCCAACCCCTCACTCATCTTCTATTGAGGTATTTATAGAAGGATGAGGAGGTGAGATCCAATTAAAAGATCTCAAACACAATCAATGCAGAATTAATGTATTACTGACCCCGAGAGGTTCAATGAAGAAATTCTACAGGTGTTACATTGCATTAATGTGTTTATACTTAAGAAGTAAGCTCGAAGAGAGCTTATATTGACCTTAAGGCTCGCGCATCGTTAGGTTACTCGCGTACATTCCCGTCGTTGGAACCGCAGGCAAGAATAACTTCTTTGGTTGTTCCTGGTGGACGTGCTCGATCCTGTTCAATAAATTCATCCTCTGATTGAACTTTCTGAGGCAATAGGTGGCACTGTGGTGGTTGAGGAATCAATTCGCCTCGAAGTATGGCGGTGGAGGCGATCTGTATGCCGAACACTTTTAGGTTTTGCTTTAATCCGTGTTCTGAGCCGGGGATTAGGCTTTTGATAACCGTCTTAGCCGTAATCCCCGCTAATCTTCTCACAAAACCACTGCTCTGGTTCATTCTACCTTTAATCTGCTACTCTTTCTCCGCTCTGATATTGGCGGTCTTCTTCAAGCTTTGCAGGGACATGCGGCAACCAAAGCTCATGAAGCTTTGTAAATATCTTTGTTCTTCTCCGTATGATCAATTCCTTGGACAAATCGGGAGGATTGGAGTCGTCACTCTCATCCTTCAGATTTCGTAGAATACGAAGGAAAAACCTTTGAAAACCTACAAAAAACAAGAAAAATGAGGAAATCCTGCGTTTATATGGATAGACTGCATCGGAGGGCGTGCGGGTGGACGGAGAAATCGGGACCGTTGATCGTATTGCGATCAACGGTTGGGAGCAAATCAAATGGTCAAAGCAGAGGAAAGTGGACCGTATAATGGAATCGGGAGAGGAGATGCAGACCGTCGATCTACAGAGATCGACGGCGGGGATTTGATTTTAAACGCGCCGGGGCAAATTTATCGGACGAGCGGATTGGTTAAAGGGTGAGCGGGAAGAGTGATCAGGGACCGTCGGATGGGAGGGCCCAGATCCGACGGCGGGGACGAATCCCGCTGCGGGGCCATAGGACAATGTTTAACGCGCGGGGAGAAGGCACGGAACGGCGGTTTTGGGGGTGAGGTGGAGAACACGTGTCGGCCGGCGCGTGGAATCGCTGGCCGACGGCACAAAACCATGTCCGGACGAAAGGTGGTGCGGGCGCAAACCGGTGGGAAAGGAAAACATCACAGCGGAAAGGGGGGAGGGGTCCACCAGATGATGGGACACTCCGCACCGTTGATCCGTGGGATAGATCGACGGCGGAGCTTTAATTTTGATTTTCTTTGGAGGAAAAATAAAACAAGCCCAACTTTACTTTTAACAAAGGTTTTAACGTTTTCGGGCGATGAATTATTTCTGAGGGTTAAGCGCCTGGCGGGTTTAGCACGCGGTTCCGGCGTGGGGATATATGGAAGGAGGAACAGAAAGGGGCTTAGCCTGAGGGGCTAAAGCTTAACACATAGAAACGCATGTTTTCTATGGTTTTTGAATAAATTTTGTAAGAGAAGAAAAGTTCCGATAGGTGGAAAAGTGGGTTTTCGACCTTGGGGAATGAGATTAATGGAGGAATATGGGATATAAAAGGGTTTGATGAGGTTTTTTATGGTCGAGAAGGGAGTTGAAGAAACAGAGGAAAGGTGGAAGAAGGGGAGAGGACAAGGAGGAGGATGCAGCAACATTTTGATTAGGATTTTCATGGTATATCAGAGGCAGAGAGGAGGGAGAGTATGTAGAACCAACAGTAGTTTGGACTTTTATCAACAGACTTCAAGTACCAACAATTTTCAGGATTTTAAACTTGTTTCTTGAAGGCTGCAAAGAATATTTAGCCACCAACTATCATAGTTGAAAAATATGGGTGGCTAACAGTGGCTCCACTTGGGGATGGTGCCTTCTTGAAGGCATCAAGAATTCAGACCTGATTCCTCTGGGATGCTGACTGGTGTCTGGTGTCTGATCACTTGCTCTTGCTTTTCTTCTGGACAAAATAAGGTCAGTCATGAAAGAAAGCTGAATTTCATCAATACAACTTCTACCTACCCCAATCCTACTGGTCTAACATTTTTTCTTCATCAGAGTGCACTTGGATTGGCAAACTCTTAACACAACATTTTATTCTTTTGAAAGAAGTAAATCTAAACTACTTCTATTCCTTATTTCTCCCCAAACTCAGATTAAACAGTTGAGTTCAGATATTCCTCTACCTATTCTGTTGTTTGTTGGGGTTTAAACAGTCCAACAAATTTTCATTCTCTAAATTCTACAACAGAAATTTAAAAATAGCCAAGCCAAGATTGAACTGTTTGACTTGCTATGATCTATGGCATAAAGACAAGCTGCACATAGATTATTATTTGCAGAAAATTTAAAATCAAAACAGAAGGCTTAAGATCTGAAAACTTTCTCATTGAGGCCTTCCCTCATATTTACAGCTCTGTTTTTTTTTTTTTTTTTTTCCTTTTAGTGAGCTATCTTTGCTTTTCTTCTAGTTCGAGTTTTGAGTGAATTAGAACCAGGTCCTTTCTTTGACTCAGAAATTAGAGTAGCTTTGAGTCCTCTCTTTGGAAACTTTGGTTCAGATTTTGAGTTTGTTTGAACCTTGATTTCTACCCTACGCTATCTACTGATAAGCCAAGATTAAACAGTTTGGCAAATCAAATTTGCTACTCTATCAGCAGAAAATTGAAAGCTAATCATTCAAGATTAAACAGTTTGACCAATTAGAAGCGTGTTTAGAGGAGTGGCATTTATGCTTGCACACTTTCAGATTCATTTCTCTTTTTGGCATGGGGCCTTGCCTTTCTTGTTTCTCATTCCTGCCCTCTTTTCCTTTTTTCTTTGTTTTTGTATTTTTTGATTTTTCATAACTTTAAATGCAATGATGGATGAAGTATTTACAATGGAAAAGGTGAAAAAGGCTTCAAAACATGAAATAATTTTAAGAAAGATAATGCTTAAGCATCCTGCCATTGACAGGACCCCCAAACAATTCTGCTCCATTCAGTTCTTGTAAGAAAAATGCATTGTTTCCAGCAACTGAATGAATGGAGTAAGGGCCAAGCCACAGATTGTCAAATTTACCATTCGTTCCCTTGTCTTCCCTCTTTGAGTCCCACTTTAAGATTTTGTCCCCAATTTTGAAATTGCTGGCCTTTGCTCTTCTGTCAAATATCTTCTTGATATTGTCTTGTTTCTGTAATGCTTTTTTGTACACTTCCTCTCTGGTTTGCTGAAGATGAATGGTCTGGTTTATTCTTCTGATTATGTCATCCTCTTCAGTTTGGAGCTCTTGAATTATCTTCATAACTGGTACACCAAGACTGTTGGGAAAAATTGCCTCTGTACCATACACAAGCTGGAAGGGTGACATACCAATAGATTTATTCAGAGTCAATCTGTCAGCCCAAAGTGCATGAATCAGCTTTGTGTGCCAAGACTTCTTGTTGTCCTCCAACAGTTTCTTTATTATGTTCACTAAGATTTTGTTGGAAGACTCTGCAAGTCCATTACCTTGAGGGTAATAAGCTGTGGAGTGCCCCAATGTTATTTGATACTTATGACAGAATTCAACCATTTTCTTTGATCCAAATGATGCTGCATTATCTGTAATGATCTTGGTAGGACAGCCAAATCTGGAAAGGATATTGGTTTCTATGAATTTTATGATAACTGAATCATTGGCCTGTCTACAAGGAATGGCTTCTATCCACTTAGTGAAATAGTCTGTGGCAGTGAGGATCCACCGGTGTTGGGCAGAGGATGAAGGGTGGATTTCTCCTATAAATTCAAGTCCCCACTGTTGAAAAGGGGCTTCAACAGTAATTGGATGCAGAGGAAGGGGTAGTAATTTTCTCTTGCCTTCAAACAATTGGCATTTATGGCAAGTGGTTGTCAGTTTATGTACATCAGGAAAAAGAGTAGGCCAATAGAAACCAGCCCTCAAATTTTGTTGGCTGTTGACTTCCAGTATAAATGGCCTCCACACTCTCCTTCATGGAATTCTTGCTTAATCTTTTCTGCATCAAACTCAGGCAAACATTTAAGCAATATACCACTAGCATTTTTCCAATAAAGACATTTATCAATAATGCAATAGTTTACAGCTTTTAACTTTAGGAATCTTGCCTTAGTTTTGGATAAACCAGGCGGTGTGTTTAAATTAAGCAAAACATAAACAATATCAGCATACCAAGGAGAATTCGCAAAATAATCTTCAACAATGGGGGTTGAGAATTCTTCTTGGTCATCCAAAGCATTAATCATGTTAATATCAAGAACTTCACAATTTGATTCGGCCATTAGCCTCGCTAGACCTTGACCCTTGATAAGCTTCGTGGGTTTAATCTCTAAATCATATTCAAGAATAACAGCAATCCACTTACCTCTCTTACCATCTGGATCCTGGGTTAGAATGTCCTTTACAACTGAATTTGGGACAAAGGCAATAATGTGTGAGTGAAGGATGTATACCCTGAAGTCTTTTAAAGCTTTCACCAAAGCAAAAGCTTGCTTTTCCATAATATTATACTTCAAAGGGGCATTCCTCAATGCCTTGCTAAAGAATGCAATGGGCTGCTCTTGTCCTTGCGGATTTTTCTGTAAAAGGACAGCAGCTATAGTATGTTCTGATGCAAATGAGAAGATATAAAAATCTTTCGAGAAATCCGGACTTATGAGAACTGGTGTTTTGGTTAACGCTTGTTTAACCAGTTCAAAGGATGTCTTTTCTTCTGCAGTCCATTTTACCCCTTGCTCCTTTTTTAACATGTTTGTGATATTCCTAAGGAGCTCAGCCAAGTTTGGGATGAACCTTCTTAAAAAGTTAATCTTTCCTCTGAAAGACTGCAATTCTTTGATATTCCGAGGATGGGAGATTTGTAATATGGCTTCAATCCTCATGGGATCTATCTTTATACCCTCTTCTGAAATGATATGTCCAAGAAGCTTACCTTCTTGGAGTCCGAATAAGGTTTTCTTGGGGTTCAAAGATATCCCAAATCTTCTGCACTTCTCGAAAACTTTTCTTAAATGTTCTAAGTGTTCTTCATCTGCTTTTGAAAACACATTTACATCATCAAGATAGATAATGATGAAGAAGCCTAATTCTTCCGAGAATGCTATGTCCATGGCTCTCTGAAAGGTTGCTCCAGCATTCATTAAACCAAAAGGCATTTTCACATACATGAAAGTGCCCCAGGGTGTATTAAAAGCTGTCTTTAATTGATCATCAGGGTGGACTAGGACTTGATTATACCCTGAATAGCCATCTAGCAAAGAAATTCTTTTAGACCCTACCACCCTTTGCAAAATATGATCCATCTTGGGCAAAGGGTAGTTATCCTTCAATGAAGCTTTGTTTAAATTCCTGAAGTCTATACAAAGCCTGATTTCTCCAGTCTTTTTCCTGACTGACACCAGATTAGATACCCACTCAGAATATCTAATAGGGACAATAATACCAGCATCATGCATTTTCATAATTTCCTTCTTAACCAATGGCAACTGGACAGGGTTGATTCTGCGCAGTTTTTGTTTGAATGGTTTTTGGTTTTCTTTAAGAGGGATTTTGTGCTATATTATTTCAGTGTCATAGGACTTAAGATCTTCGTAACTCCATGCAAAATCATCAGAAAATTCTTTAAACAGCTCTAAGTATCTGAGTTTAATGTGAGCTGGTAAAGTTTTAGACAGTTTAATAAATCTCGGTTTTTCCTCACTGCCTATATTACACTCCTATACTTCAGTTTCCACAGGTTCCAGTTTCGGTTTTTTGGCCACATCATCAAAATCAAACAGTTCTTCTAGAGGGGCCAAACCCTTGGGCAGACTATCATTATTAGAATGCAGAGTTTCCATTTCTTCAGTTTCAGATTTTGCACTTAATTCTGTTTGGCGTGTGGATGTGATAGTCTGAAGGTTTATATTTACCAGCTGTGGAGACGGTTCTTCTTCACCAATAAAATTTTCTTCACTGCAGTCTGTATCATAGTCTGAATCTGAACTATGGGGTTCAAACTCATTCCTGAATTGCATGAAGTCTTCTATTTGTTTATCTCCATCAAATACCTGCCAATATTTCTTGTTATCTGGGATAGCTGGTCTGAATTTTATCTGAGAGGTGTCATCATACAGCATTGGGCAGGTTCTAGCAGCAAAGGCTAAATTGTGGGCTGCAATGTTTTTCTTCCTTGGGACAAAAGATAAGGTGTATTCCTCAAATGTTTTCAAAAGATCAATGACATCATTCCTATAGGCCCTAAGTCTGGGGTGATTTGCATTGTACTCCCCATTGACTTGCCTAATGATTAATTCAGAATCCCCATATACATCTATTCTCTTGGCACCTAATTTTTTCAAAAGATGCAAGCCTAAGAGAAGGGATTCATATTCTGCTATGTTGTTGGAACACTGAAAGTTTAATTTACATGAGATACATTCTGTATGATTATTTTCAGTGTTAGTGATCCAGACACCTGCACCAGCATTTGTCTTGGTGCATGACCCGTCAAAATACATAGTCCAGAGGGGCAGATTTTCAGTTTGGTGAATGGACGTTGTATCATTTGATTCCTCAAGTTTTCCATCGGGTTGAGGACCGTCTTTCTGACTGTCAAGTTTTGAGCTCACAGGATTGATAACTTGGATTTCCATATCTGTGGTAAGTTTGCCCGGATCTTTAGACACAATAGACCGTTTCGGCATTTCAACATTGTGTTCCCCCTCTTTAACTCCATCCATGGATTCTTTCGAAACAATTTGTCCAGTGAGTGTTTCATTGTTGAACATGATAAAGGAATCAAGGCTCGTGTTTATAGCATAGAGTGGGGAGTTTTGAGGCCGCTCCTGGCTTGTTACTGTGTATTGCATGTGAGATTCCCTATAAAGCCTCCTAGTTTGATTGAAGACAGGGATGGTTGCATAGGCCATGTTCATTTGCATAGTCCCCTGTAACTTAGCCCCCCAAGATCTTGATAAAAGCATTCCATACTTTGGGGGAACATCAGCCACAACAACATCCATGACTAAACATTTGGCTGGAATTTGGGCTAGATTAACACAGAGATATTTAATCAATCCTAGACACTTAACTCTACTTGAGTCAAAGGAGTACAGGTCTTTGTAAGGTCTGGTAATTTCAAGACCCAGGCTTTCCATTACAGCTTTTGGCATTAAATTATGGGAAGTGCCTGAGTCATGCATAGCATTATGGAGAATTTTGTCATGAATGTTTAAGCTTACATAAAAGGGAGGGACGGGACCCTCTTGGAACTTTCCTTCAATCTTTGGGCCAAAAATAAGCTCTGGTTGGTCATCACTAAGATTGAGAGTATCTTCGTTATCCTCTAAGTTTAAAGCCTTCAAAATTTTGGACCTATATACATGCTGGGCAGCTAACTCGGTCAAAGGAACAAAGATTTTGATCTTTGAGATTTCCTGTTCCAGGCTGAAAAGGTTTTGATTCTTCAGAACATTGACTTCAGCCTTGTTTACTGCCACTTTATCAGCAAAAACAGCTTGCTGATTTGGTTTATCTACAGTTGAAACAGTTACTTTTGCAGGAGTACTAACTGAGGTGCTAGTACTACTAATGTTTGCACTCTGTTTTTCGATGTTTTGAGTGTCTTTCTCTTTATCATCACCAGAATCAACAGCCACCGTTTTGTCCTTTTGTTTGATTGTTTTAGACTTGGTTGCAGTGCTGTTTTGAGAAGGTTTGTCAGAGGTTTTATTGTTGGGTGTTTGTTGATTAGATTTACTTCTGAGTTCATATTCCCTTAAAGGTTCTATGACAGCGTTCTCCATGTTTTGGTAGCTGTTTTCAGCATCATCTCTTCTGTCATCATAAGGTGTATAAAGACTTTGTTTATTATCATAATGAACCTCAAAGTCATCATCATCTACCCCAAATAAGTTTATATCATCTTCCTCTGTTATTTGATCTGTTTGCTCAACCTCACTTAAAAAGTTCTGATGGAAGGGAGGGATGATCTGCTGATCATCTTCCCTGGGTCTGTTAGGAGGCTGATTTCGTCTAAGATTCTGATTCTGGTTTTTATTTCTGTTTTGAGGAGCATTTTGATTTAGACTCGCTTGTGCTCTCTCTAGAATGCTCATTTTCTTCATCATTTCTTCCATCATTCTTTCCATCTTTGAGCTTGAAGTGGAAGGGGTGGATTTTGATTTAGACTCGCTTGTGCTCTCTCTAGAATGCTCATTTTCTTCATCATTTCTTCCATCATTCTTTCCATCTTCGAGCTTGAAGTGGAAGGGGTGGATTCCTCTCTAAAAGATACTTTCTTTTCAGCTTTCATCCTTGCTCTTTTCTCCATAAGGTTCACCTCTACAGAAAGGGCACCTCTTTGCATGTCTTCAAGGGTTGCAAAGACTCTTTCTCTGAGTGAATATGTCATGTCTGGATCAAACCCTTCAGGAAATTTGTTTAAGGCTGATCCTCGAGGAGGTTTCAGTTCAGGGGAGAGTGCGTTATACACACTGTTGAATCTGGTACAATAAGCTTGTACACTTTCCCCAGGGTTCCTATGGAGATTGTTATAGTCAGCAAGGACTTGGAGAGGGTTTTTCCTTACTTCCCACTTGTTTAAAAAAATTTGATGGAAGGCTTGAAGGTCGTTAATACTATGGGGGGTTAAACCTTTAAACCATTTTCTCACATCTCCCCCCAAACTTTGAGCAAACAATCTGATTTTGACAGATTCATTATCAATTTCATTTCTGTCAAAGTAGTCATTCATCTTGTCCACGTGTTGAGATGCTGTTATGGTATTATTAGCATCATATAATGGAATTTTGGACTGATAGTCCTGTGGAAGATTGACTAATGGTACAGGAAGGACTAAGGGAGCATATCATGCTGCCATGATATGTGGTGGGTTTATAAGTGGAGGTGTGGGTTGAAGTGGAGTGGTTTGAACAGTGGATGAAGGATGAACAGAAGTGGATGGAACAGCAGTAGATCTCTGAGTTGACCTGGGGTGAGAGGCACCTAGATTATGTATGAAATGTAAATCAGGAGGTGTTGATTCTCTATTCCCAAGAATCCCACTGGTTTCGGGAGATGAAAGGGTAGGCTCAGAATCTAGCTGACCTAAATCACCAAATGACCTAGTCCTGAATGGGTTTAACAAGTCAAT
Organism: Pinus albicaulis; assembly: GCA_034641835.2. NCBI lineage: Eukaryota > Viridiplantae > Streptophyta > Pinopsida > Pinales > Pinaceae > Pinus > Pinus albicaulis. The sequence goes on along the minus strand of CM076575.1, from coordinate 48,272,000 downwards.
TTGTGATTCATGAAGAGCTGAAAGATTTTCAGGGACTGAATTGGCTCTTATGAGGGATCTGAAAATAGTTGAGGATTGTATCCTAGGAGACTTCCTAAGAATTCTTTCAGGGTTGTCAACTATTTCAGGAGGATCTGGGTCAGGATGGGCTCTAGTATGAATCTTTTTAGGAGCCACAATGTTTATGGGATTAGACCCAATCTAAACAAGAAAAGTTCAACCAGATATGACAATCTTTAGACGGTTAACTAATCTGTTTTCTCAATTCGAATCCTACAGTCCTTTAACTGGATTTGAATGATTTTTATAATGATAAGGGTTCTTTCCAGTGGAGTCTTAAGGTCTGTTCAGGATGGTGGAGTCGCCAGGTGGAAGGTTCAGAGTGTTTTCAAAGGAATGCACTGTCCACCATAGTGTTCGTGAAACATTCTTCTTCAAGGATATCTCGAAACACAACAAACTATAACCAGAGATTGACTGGGAGGGCATTAACTAGATGTGTCACCCCCTAAAAGAGGATGAGATCCAGAGGCTACCTGGCCCTTTCCAGACTCTGTCTAAGAGTATAGAGTAAAACACATCAAAGACGTATACAGGTATCAAAACTTATGTTTTACTACCAATCTGAAATGTTTTTGGTATTTTCTGAATTGTTTATATTTGTGGTTTTTTTGAAAGAATGTCCTAGCTTTGCCTCAAAACTTAGCTACGGTTAAGAAACAAAGACAGTCTATCCTTGTGGCTAAGCTAGCTGATTTCCCAAGGTTAGATAAAGACTTAAAAGAACCCTAGGATTGACCTAGTTTGTCACTGATTCAAACGAGTTTTATCATGATTACCATTCTTTGGTAGTGCTTGAAAAGGCTACTTTTTACTCTCAAGGTGTTATATGAAAATAAAAGGGGAAAAGATGAAAAACTCAAGTCAATCCCCAGCGGAGTCGCCAGAAATGTTAGTTCCTGGTGGCTCAGCTGCAAAATAGAACAATTGTCATGGGACCAGAGATTTTGGGTTAAACTTCCCCAGCGGAGTCGCCAGAAATGTTAGTTCCTGGTGGCTCAGCTGCAAAATAGAAAAATTGTCATGGGACCAGAGATTTTGGGTTAAACTTCCCCAGTGGAGTCGCCAGAAATGTTAGGTCTCTGTAACAAGCAAGATTGGCAAAGTCCGATCACAGAGTTAACATCATTTCAACCAACTTTGGGATTCTAGGATCTAGCCCTCCTGAATCCGGAGATCATTTCAACCAACTTTGGGATTCTAGGATCTAGCCCTCCTGAATCCGGAGAGGGATCTCTCCAATATGTACAAAGATGGATATTGTCTTTGAAGTTTAGGATGATGATATTAGGCTAGTTATGAAGGCCAAGGATTTTGTTTGGTTTTCTTGGATGGTTGAACATAGTTGCTGCCTGAGGCGGAAAGATCTATATGCAAATAGGTTCAAAGGTGAGAAGTTGCAAGTAAAAAAATAAACTTTGATTCTAAAGAAAGATGATGGCAAGTTTTCAATCCATTGGGCTATGGAGTCATAAGGGAATTTAATTGAAACATCCAGGTTCAAGAGTAATCTATGGGGCAAGTCATCTAGGCCTAAGGATCTCTTTGAAGTTTGATTTATGGAATGGGGTGATACAATAAGAAAGGGAATTGACAGATGCAGAACAAAGAGCAGCCCAGGATCTGGTAAGTACTTTGAAACTAGCCAGCCTTTGACCAGGCACTTAAGAAAACATAGAAGCAACCTAGGATCTGGTAAGTACTTTGAAACTATCCAGCCTTTGATATACTTCTGCTAGAAAACAGATTAAAAACAAAGGGAAACTTGAAGGCAACCTTTGGAGCAGAGACTAGCGGGCAGGGCTCACCTTTCTCCTCATCTTAGTTCTCCTTTACTTAGTTACTTTCCAAGACAATCACCAAGATCACACAGAATGGCCCAAGATCTGATAAGTGCTTTGAAACTAGTCAGCTTTTGACACATCCTAAGAGAAACAGACAAATAGTTGAGCAAACAAGAAAGGGACTCAGGGCTAACCTTTGATTTCCTCAATTCATTCTTTACACAACATATATGAAAGTAACATTTAAAAACAACATTCAGCAGTGACGAAAAGATGAGGGAACGCCAACATCTCTGTACTTTGACTGAATTAAATGATTTCTAAATAACACAATAAGAAGAAAACATTGGGATAAAGATTTTTCAGCCAGAGAAGGTCACTGGTGTACAGCACACTCTAACACTGTTTAAACTGTTCTTTATAGTGGAAAATGAAACAAATTGAAAACGGAAATAAAATAACAAGTTACAGTGAGAAAAACATCACCATCGGCATAGACCAGGATCCCATAAATCTGCTTGTATTGATTGCTTCAAGCCGGTTACAATCTTCGAATCCAATGTTTTAATTCATCTCTTTTGACAGTCTAACCTATCTGTTACAAGCAGAGCTCCAAGAGCCCATGAAACCGCTATTTACAGTCAAGATTTTTCCACTCAGAAATAGCTACAGCGCTTCAGCAATTACATTGACAACCAACTAATCCAACCCCTCACTCATCTTCTATTGAAGTATTTATAGAAGGATGAGGAGGTGAGATCTATTTAAAAGATCTCAAACACAATCAATGCAGAATTAATGTCTTCCTGACCCCGAGAGGTTCGATGAAGAAATTCTACAGGTGTTACATTGCATTAATGTGTTTATACTTAAGAAGTAAGCTCGAAGAGAGCTTATATTGACCTTTGAGGCTCTGCGTACTGTTAGGGTTGCTCTGCAGACATTTTGTCGTTGAAATCCGGTGCAGTAATAACTTCTTTGGTTGTTCGAGGCATACTATCTGATCCTGTTCAATAAATTCATCCTCTGTTTGAGCTTTCTGAGGCAATAGGTGGCACTGTGGTGGTTGAGGAATCAATTCGCCTCGAAGTATGGCGGTGGAGGCGATCTGTCTGCCGAATACTTTTAGGTTTTGCTTTAATCCGTGTTCTGAGCTGGGGATTAGGCTTTTGATAACCGTCTTAGCCGTAATCCCCGCCAATCTTCTCACAAAACCACTGCTCTGGTTCATTTTATCTTTAATCTGATACTCTTTCTCTGCTCTGATATTGGCGGCTTTCTTCAAGCTTTGCAGGGACGTGCGGCGACCAAAGCTCATGAAACTTTGTAAATATCTCTGTTCTTCTCCGCGTGATCAATTCCCTGGACAAATCGGGGGGATGGGAGTCGTCACCCTCATCCTTCAGACTTCGTAGAATACGAAGAAAAACCTTTGAAAACCTGCAAAAAAAACAAGAAAAATGAGGAAATCCTGCGTTATATGGGCAGACTGCATCGGAGGGCGTGCGGGTGGATGGAGAGATCGTGACCGTTGATCGTATTGCGATCAACGGTGGGGAGCAAAACAAAAGGTCAACGAAGAGGAAAGTGGACCGTATAATGGAATCGGGAGAGGAAAAGCAGACCGTCGATCTTCAGAGATCGACGGCGGGGATTGGATTTTAAACGCGCCGGGGCAAAATTAACGGGCGGGCGAATCGGTTAAAGGACGAGCGGGAAAGAAGATCGGGGACCGTCGGATGGGAGGGCCCAGATCCGACGGCAGGGGTGAATCCCGCTGCAGGGCCATGGGACCATGTTTAACGCGCGGGAGACGAACACGGTATGGTGGTTTTCGTAGTGGGGTGGAGAACACGTGTCAGTCGGCGCGTGGAATCGCTGGCCGACGGCACAAAACCACCTTCGGACGAAAGGTGGTGCGGGCAAATACTGGTGGGAAAGGAAAACAGCGCGGCGGAACAGGGGGAGGGGTCCACCAGATGACGTGACAGTTCGCACCGTTGATCTATGGGACAGATCAACGGCGGAATTTTAATATTAATTCCTTTGGTGGAAAAATAGAACGAACCCGTTTTGCATTTTACAAAGGTTTTCAATGTTTTTCGGGCAATGAATTATTTCCGAGGTTAAGCGCCTGGCGGGTTTAGCACGCGGTTCCGGCGTGGGGATATATGGGAGGAGAAACGGAAAGGGGCTTAGCCTGAGGGGCTAAAGCTTAACACATAGAAACGCATGTTTTCTATGGTTTTTGAATAATTTTTGTAAGAGAAGAAAAGGTTCCGATAGATCAAAAAATGGGTTTTTGACCTTAGGAAATGAGATTAATGGAGGAATAAGGGGAATACGAGGGTTTAATGAGTTATTTCATGGATGAGAGGATACTCAAAGAAATGAGGCAAAAGTGGAAGAAGGGGAAAAGGAAAAGGGGAAGATACAGCAATGTTTGTTCAGGATTCTTCATGATATGCCAGAGGCAGAGGGAATGGAGAAAAAGTAGAACCAATCAGTAGTTTATAACCTTGCCAACAGACTTCAAGTACCAACAATTTTCAGGCCTGAATTTGTTTCTTGAAGGCTGTAAAGCAAATTTAGCCACCAGCTTGATATGATTGAAAATTATAGGTGGCTAACAGTGGCTCCACTTGGGGATGGTGCCTTCTTGAAGGCATCAAGAATTCAGACTTGATTTCTCTGGGATGATGACTGGTGTCTGACCCATCACTTGCTCTTGCTTTTCTTCTGGACAAAATAATGTCAGTCATGAAAGAGAGATGAATTTCATCAATACAACTTCTACCTACCCCAATCCTACTGATCTAACATTTTTTCTTCATCAGAGTGCACTTGGATTGGCAAACTCTTAACACAACATTTTATTCTTTTGAAAGTAGTAAATCTAATCTACTTCTACTCCTTATTTCTCCCTGAACTCAGATTAAACAGTTGAGTTCAGATATTCCTCTACCTATTCTACTGTTTGTTGGGTTTAAACAGCCCAACAAACTTTCATTCTCTAAATTCTACAACAGAAATTTAAAAATAGCCAAGCCAAGATTGAACTGTTTGACTTGCTATGATCTATGGCATAAAGACAAGCTGCACATAGATTATTATTTGCAGAAAAATTTAAATCAAAACAGAAGGCTTAAGATCTGAAAATTTTCTCATTATGGCCTTCTCTCATATTCACAGCTCTGTTCTTTCTTTTCAGTGAGCTATCCTTGCTTCTCTTTTGGTTCGAGTTTTGAGTGAATTAGAACCAGGTCTTTTCTTTGACTCAGAAATTAGAGTAACTTTGAGTCCTCTCTTTGGAAACTTTGGTTCAGATTTTGAGTTTGTTTGAACCTTGATTTCTACCCTACTCTATCTACTGATAAGCCAGGATTAAACAGTTTGGCAAATCAAATTTGCTACCCTATCAGCAGAAAATTGAAAGCTAATCAGTCAAGATTAAACAGTTTGACCAATTAGAAGCGTGTTTAGAGGAGTGGCATTTATGCTTGCACACTTTCAGATTCATTTCTCTTTTCGGCATGGGGCCTTGCCTTTCTTGTTTCTCATTCCTGCCCTCTTTTCATTTTTTCTTTGTTTTTGTATTTTTTGATTTTTCATAACTTTAAATGCAATGGTGGATGAAATATTCACAATGGAAAAGGTGAAAAGGCTTCAACACATGAAATAATTTTAAGAAAGATAATGCTTAAGCATCCTGCCATTGACAGGACCCCCAAACAATTCTGCTCCATTCAGTTCTTGTAGGAAGAATGCATTGTTTCCAGCAACTGAATGAATGGAGTAAGGGCCAAGCCACAGATTGTCAAATTTACCATGCTTTCCCTTGTCTTCCCTCTTTGAGTCCCACTTTAAGACTTTGTCCCCAATTTTGAAATTGTTGGCCTTTGTTCTTCTGTCAAATATCTTCTTGATATTGTCTTGTTTCTGTAATGCTTTGTTGTATACCTCCTCTCTGGTTTGCTGAAGATGAATGGTCTGATTTATTCTTCTGATTATGTCATCCTCTTCAGTCTGCAACTCTTGAATGAACTTCATAACTGGTACACCAAGGCTGTTAGGAAAAATTGCATCTGTACCATATACAAGCTGGAAGGGTGACATACCAATGGATTTCTTCAATGTTAATCTGTCAGCCCATAGTGCATGGACCAGCTTTATGTGCCAATACTTCTTGTTGTCCTCCAACAGTTTCTTTATTATGTTCACTAAGCTTTCGTTGGAAGACTCTGCAAGTCCATTACCTTGAGGGTAATAGGCTGTGGAGTGCCCCAATGTTATCTGATACTTATGACAGAATTCAACCATTTTCTTTGACCCAAATGCTGCTGCATTATCTGTAATGATCTTGGTAGGACAGCCAAATCTAGAAAGGATATTGGTTTCTATGAATTTTATGATAACTGAATCATTGGCCTGTCTACAAGGAATGGCTTCTATCCACTTAGTGAAATAGTCTGTGGCAGTAAGGATCCACCTATGTTGGGCAGAGGATGATGGGTGGATTTCTCCTATGAAGTCAAGTCCCCACTGCTGAAAAGGGGCTTCAACAGTAATTGGATGCAGAGGAAGGGGTAGTAATTTTCTCTTGCCCTCGAACAATTGGCATTTATGGCAAGCGGTTGTAAGTTTGTGCACATCAGGAAAAAGAGTAGGCCAATAGAAACCAGCCCTGAAAATTTTGTTGGCTGTTGACTTCCAGTACAAATGGCCCCCACACTCTCCTTCATGGAATTCCTGTTTCATCTTTTCTGCATCGAACTCAGGCAAACATTTAAGCAATATACCACTAGCATTTTTCCAATAAAGACATTTATCAATAATGCAATAGTTTACAGCTTTTAACTTTAGGAATCTTGCCTTTGTTTTGGATAAACCAGGCGGTGTGTTTAAATTAAGCAAAACATAAACAATATCAGCATACCAAGGAGAATTCGCAAAATAATCCTCAACAATGGGGGTTGAGAATTCTTCTTGGTCATACAAAGCATTAATCATGTTAATATCAAGAACTTCACAATTTGATTCGGCCATTAGCCTAGCAAGACCTTGACCTTTGATAAGCTTAGTGGGTTTAATCTCTAAATCATACTCAAGAATAACAGCAATCCACTTACCTCTCTTACCATCTGGATCCTGGGTTAGAATGTCCTTTACAACTGAATTTGGGACAAAGGCAATAATGTGTGAGTGAAGGATGTATACCCTGAAGTCTTTTAAAGCTTTCACCAAAGCAAAAGCTTGATTTTCCATAATATTATACTTCAAAGGGGCATCCCTCAATGCCTTGCTAAAGAATGCAATGGGCTGCTCTTGTCCTTGCGGATTTTTCTGTAAAAGGACAGCAACTATAGTATGTTCTGATGCAAATGAGAAGATATAAAAATCTTTTGAGAAATCGGGACTTATGAGAACTGGTGTTTTGGTTAACGCTTGTTTAACCAGTTCAAAGGATGTCTTTGCCTCCGCGGTCCATTTTACCCCTTGCTCCCTTTTCAACATGTTTGTGATATTCCTAAGGAGCTTAGCCAAGTTTGGGATGAACCTTCTTAAAAAGTTAATCTTTCCTATGAAAGACTGCAACTCTTTGATATTTCGAGGATGAGAGATTTGCAATATGGCCTCAATCCTCATGGGATCTATCTTTATGCCCTCTTCCGAAATGATATGTCCAAGAAGCTTACCTTCTTGGAGTCCGAATAAGGTTTTCTTGGGGTTCAAAGATATCCCAAACCTTCTGCACTTCTCGAAAACTTTTCTTAAATGTTCTAAGTGTTCTTCATCTGTTTTTGAAAACACAGTTACATCATCAAGATAAATAATGATGAAGAAGCCTAATTCTTCCGAGAATGCTATGTCCATGGCTCTCTGAAAGGTTGCTCCAGCATTCATTAAACCAAAAGGCATTTTTACATACATGAAAGTGCCCCAGGGTGTAGTAAAAGCTGTCTTTAATTGATCATCAGGGTGGACTAGGACTTGGTTATACCCTGAATAGCCATCCAGCAAAGAAATTCTTTTAGACCCTACCACCCTTTGCAAAATATGATCCATCTTGGGCAAAGGGTAGTTATCCTTTAATGAAGCTTTTTTTAAATTCCTGAAGTCTATACAAAGCCTGATTTCTCCAGTCTTTTTCCTAACTGACACACGATTAGATACCCACTCAGAATATCTAATAAGGACAATAATACCAGCATCATGCATCTTCATAATTTCCTTCTTAACCAATGGCAACTGGACAGGGTTGATTCTGCGCAGTTTTTGTTTGAATGGTTTTTGGTTTTCTTTAAGAGGGATTTTGTGCTGTATTATTTCAGTGTCATAGGACTTAATATCTTCGTAACTCCATGCAAAAACATCAGAAAATTCTTTAAACAGCTCCAAATATTTAAGTTTAATGTGAGCCGGTAAAGTTTTAGACAGTTTAATCAATCTCGGTTTCTCCTCACTGCCTATATTACATTCTTCCACTTCAGTTTCCACAGGTTCCAGTTTTGGTTTTTTGGCCACATCATCAAAATCAAACAGTTCTTCTAGAGGGGCCAAACCCTTGGGCAGACTATCATTATCAGAATGCAGAGTTTCTATTTCTTGTGTTTCAGATTTCGGACTTAATTCTGCTTGGCGTGTGGATGTGATAGTCTCAAGGTTTACATCTACCAGCCGTGGAGACGGTTCTTCTTCACCAAGAAAATTTTCTTCACTGCAGTCTGTATCATAGTCTGAATCTGAACTATGGGGTTCAAAATCATCCCTGAATTGCATGAAGTCTTCTATTTGTTTATCTCCATCGAATACCTGCCAATATTTCTTGTTATCTAGGATAGCTGGTCTGAATTTTATCTGAGAGGTGTCATCATACAGCATTGGGCAGGTTCTAGCAGCAAAGGCTAAATTGTGGGCTGCAATGTTTTTCTTCCTTGGGACAAAAGATAAGGTGTACTCCTCAAATGTTTTCAAAAGATCAATGACATCATTCCTATAGGCCCTAAGTCTGGGGTGATTTGCATTGTACTCCCCATTGACTTGCCTAATGATTAATTCAGAATCCCCATATACATCTATTCTCTTGGCACCTAGTTTTTTCAAAAGATGCAAGCCCAAGAGAAGGGATTCATATTCTGCTATGTTGTTGGAACACTGAAAGTTTAATTTGCATGAGATGCATTCTGTATGATTATTTTCAGTGTTAGTGATCCAGACACCTGCACCCGCATTTGTTTTGGTGCATGACCCATCAAAATACATAGTCCAGAGAGGCGGATTTTCAGTTTGAGGAATGGACTTTGTATCATTTGGTTCCTCAAGTTGTTCATCGGGTTGAGGACTGTCTCCCTGACTGTCAAGACCTAAGTTCAAAGGACGGATGACTTGCAGTTCAAGATCCGTGTTAAGTTTGCTAGGATCTTCAGACACAGTAAACTGTCTTGGCACTTCGGCATCGTTTTCCTCCTCTTTTATTCCAGCCCTGGATTCTTTCAAAACAGATTGTTCAGTGAGTGTTTCATTATTGAACATGATAAAAGAATCAAGGCTCGTGTTTATAGCATAAAGTGGAGAGTTTTGAGGCCGCTCCTGGCTTGTTACTGTGTATTGCATGTGAGATTCCCTATAAAGCCTCCTAGTTTGATTGAAGACAGGGATGGTTGCATAGGCCATGTCCATTTGCATAGTTCCCTGTAACTTAGCCCCCCAAGATCTTGATAAAAGCATTCCATACTTCGGGGGAACATCAGCCACAACAACATCCATGACTAAACATTTAGCTGGAATTTGGGCTAGATTGACACAGAGGTCTTTAATCAATCCTAGACACTTAACTCTACTTGAGTCAAAGGAGTACAGGTCTTTGTAAGGTCTGGTAATTTCAAGACCCAGGCTCTCCATTACAGCTTTTGGCATTAAATTATGGGAAGCACCTGAATCATGCATAGCATTATGCAGAATTTTGTCATGAATGTTTAAGCTTACATAAAAGGGAGGGACAGGACCTTCTTGGAACTTTCCTTCAATCTTTGGACCAAAAATAAGCTCTGGTTGGTCATCACTAAGATTGAGAGTATCTTCATTATCTTCCAAGTTTAAAGCCTTCAAAATTTTGGACCTATATACATGCTGGGCAGCTAACTCAGTCAAAGGAACAGAGATTTTGATCTTTGAGATTTCCTGTTCCAGGCTGAAAAGGTTTTGATTCTTCAGAACATTGACTTCAGCCTTGTTTACTGCCACTTTATTAGCAAAAACAGCTTGCTGATTTGGTTTATCTACAATTAAAATAGTTGTCTTTGCAGGAGTACTAACTGAGGTGCTAGTACTACTAATGTTTGCACTCTGTTTTTCGATGTTTTGAGCGTCTTTCCCTTTATCATCACCAGAATCAACAGCCACCGTTTTGTCCTTTTGTTTGATTGTTTTAGACTTGGTTGCAGTGCTGTTTTGAGAAGGTTTGTCAGAGGTTTTATTGTTGGGTGTTTGTTGATTAGATCTACTTCTGAGTTCATATTCCCTTAAAGGTTCTATGACAGCGTTCTCCATGTTTTGATAGCTGTTTTCAGCATCATCTCTTCTGTCATCATAAGGTGTATAAAGACCTTGTTTATTATCATAATGAACCTCAAAGTCATCATCATCTACCCCAAATAGGTTTATATCATCTTCCTCTGTTATTTGATCTGTTTGCTCAACCTCACTTAAAAAGTTCTGATGGAAGGGAGGGATGATCTGCTGATCATCTTCCCTGGGTCTGTTAGGAGGCTGATTTCGTCTAAGATTCTGATTCTGGTTTTGATTTCTGTTTTGAGGAGCGTTTTGATTTAAACTTGCTTGCACTCTCTCTAGAATGCTCATTTTCTTCATCATTTCTTCCATCATTCTTTCCATCTTTGAGCTTGAAGTGGAAGGGGTGGATTCCTCTCTAAAAGATATCCTTGCTCTTTTCTCCATGAGGTTCACCTCTACAGAAAGGGCACCTCTTTGAATATCTTCAAGGGTTGCAAAGACTCTTTCTCTGAGTGAATATGTCATGTCTGGATCAAACCCTTCAGGAAATTTGTTTAAGGCTGATCCCTGAGGAGGTTTCAGTTCAGGGGAAAGTGCATTATACACACTGTTGAATCTGGTACAATAAGCTTGTACACTTTCCCCGGGGTTCCTATGGAGATTGTTATAGTTGGCAAGGACTTGGAGAGGGTTCTTTCTTACTTCCCATTTGTTAGGAAGGTTTGATGGAAGGCTTGGAGATCGTTAATACTATGGGGGGTTAAACCTTTAAACCATTTTCTCACTTCTCCCCCCAAACTTTGAGCAAACAGTCTGATTTTGACAGATTCATTATCAATTTCGTTTCTGTCAAAGTAGTCATTCATCTTGTCCACATGTTGAGATGCTGTTATGGTATTATTAGCATCATATAATGGAATTTTGGACTGATAGTCCTGTGGAAGATTGACTAATGGTACAGGAAGGACTAAGGGAGCATACCATGCTGCCATGATATGTGGTGGGTTTATAAGTGGAGGTGTGGGTTGAAGTGGAGTGGTTTGAACAGTGGATGAAGGATGGACAGAAGTGGATGGAACAGCCGTAGATCTCTGAGCTGATCTCGGATGAGAGACACCTAGATTATGTAAGAAATGTAAATCAGGGGGTGTCGATTCTCTATTCCCAAGAATCCCACTGGTTTCGGGAGATGAAAGGGTAGGCTCAGAATCTAACTGACCTAAATCACCAAATGACCTAGTCCTGAATGGGTTTAACAAGTCAATTTGTGATTTATGAAGAGCTGAAAGGTTTTCAGGGACCGAATTGGCTCTTATGAGGGATCTGAAGATAGTTGAGGATGGTATCCTAGGAGACTTCCTGAGAATCCTTTCTGGGTTGTCAACTATTTCAGGGGGATCTGGGTCGGGATGGGCTCTAGTATGAATCTTTTTAGAAGCCACAATGTTTATGGGATTAGAACCAATCTAAACAAGAAAAGTTCAACCAGATATGACAATCTTTAGACGGTTAACTAATCTGTTTTCTCAATTCGAATCCTACAGTCCTTTAACTGAATTTGAATGATTTTTATAGTGATAAGGGTTCTTTCCAGTGGAGTCTTAAGGTCTGTTCAGGATGGTGGAGTCGCCAGGTGGAAGGTTCAGAGTGTTTTCACAGCAGTACACTGTCCACCTCAGTGTTTGTGGAACATTCCTCTTCAAGAATATCTCAAAATTCAACAAACTCTAACCAGAGATCGACTGGGAGGGCATTTACCAGATATGTCACCCCTAACAGAGGATGAGATCCAGAGGCTACTTGACCCTTTCCAGACTCTGTCTAAGAGTATAGGGTAAAACACATCAAAGACGCATACAAGTATCAAAACTAGTGTTTTACTACCAATCTGAAATGTTTTTGGTATTTTCTGAATTGTTTATATTTGCGGTTTCTTGAAAGAATGTCCTAGCTTTGCCTCAAAACTTAGCTACGGTTAAGAAACAAAGACAGTCTATCCTTGTGGCTAAGCTAGCTGGTTTTCCAAGGTTAGATAAAGACTTAAAAGAACCCTAGGATTGACCTAGTTTGTCACTGATCCAAACAAGTTTTATCGTGATTACCATTCTTTGGTGGTGCTTGGAAAGGCTGCTTTTTACTCTCAAAATGGTTATATGAAAATAAAAGGGAAAAAGATGAAAAACTCAAGTCAATCCCCAGCGGAGTCGCCAGAAATGTTAGTTCCTGGTGGCTCAGCTGCAAAATAGAACAATTGTCATGGGACCAGAGATTTTGGGTTAAACTTCCCCAGTGGAGTCGCCAGAAATGTTAGTTCTGTGGCTGAAATTTGCAAAATAGAACAATTTTCATGGGACCAGACCCGAGATTTTGGGTTAAACTTCTCCCCCGGTGGAGTCGCCGAAATGTTAGTTATCAGTACAAACAAATTTGTAAAAATAGAACAATTTTCATGGGACCCGAGAGATTTTGGGGTTAAACTTCTCCCCCGGTGGAGTCGCCGGGAAATGTTGGGTCTGTAACAAGCAAGATTGGCAAAGTCCGATCACGAGTTAACATCATTTCAACCAGCTTTGGGATTCTAGGATCTAGCCCTCCTGAATCCGGAGAGGGATCTCTCCAATATGTACAAAGATGGATATTGCCTTTGAAGTTTTAGGGTGATGGTATTAGGCTAGTTATGAAGGCCAAGGATTTTGTTTGGTTTTCTTGGATGGTTGAACATAGCTGTTGTCTGAGACGGAAAGATCTATATGCAACTAGGTTCAAAGGTGAGAAGTTGCAAGTGAACAAAATAAGCTTTGATTCTAAAGAAAGATGATGGCAAATTTTCAATCCATTGGGCTATGGAGTCATAAGGGAATTTAATTGAAACATCCAGGTTCAAGAGTAATCTATGGGGCAAGTCATCTAGGCCTAAGGATCTCTTTGAAATTTGATTTATGGAATGGGGTGATACAACAAGAAAGGGAATCAACAGATGCAGAACGAAGAGCAGCCCAGGATCTGGTAAGTACTTTGAAACTAGCCAGCCTTTGACCAGGCACTTCTAATAGAAAACAGATTAAAAACAAAGGGAAACTTGAAGGCAACCTTTGGAGCAGAAACTAGTGGGCAGGGCTCACCTTTCTCCTCATCTTAGTTCTCCTTTACTTAGTTACTTCCAAGACAATCACCAAGATAACAAAGAATGGCCCAAGATCTGATAAGTACTTTGAAACTAGTCAGCTTTTGACACATCCTAAGGGAAACAGACAAATAGTTGAGCAAACAAGAAAGGGACTCAGGGCTAACCTTTGATTTCCTCAATTCATTCCTTACACAACATATATGAAAGTAACATTTAAAAACAACATTCCTCAGTGACGAAAAGATGAGGGAACGCCAGCATCTCTGTGCTTAGACTGAATTAAATCATTTCTAAATAACACAATAAGAAGAAAACATTGGGATAAATATTTTTCAGCCAGAGAAGGTCACTGGTGTACAGCAAACTCTAACACTGTTTAAACTGTTCTTTATAGTGGAAAATGAAACAGATTGAAAACAGAAATAAAATGACAAGTTACAGTGAGAATAACATCACCATCAGCATAGACCGGGATCCCATAAATCATCTTGTATTGATTGCTTCAAAACGGTTACAATCTTCAAGTCCAATGTTTTAATCCATCTCTTTTCACAATCTAACCTATCTGTTACAAGCAGAGCTCCAAGAGCCCATGAAACCACTATTTACAGTCAAGAGTTTTCCACTCAGAAATAGCTACAGCGCTTCAGAAATTATATTGACAACCAACTAATCCAACCCCTCACTCATCTTCTACTGAAGTATTTATAGAAGGATGAGGAGGTGAGATCTGTTTTAAAAGATCTCAAACACAATCAATGCAGAATTAATGTCTTCCTGACCCCGAGAGGTTCGATGAGGAAATTCTACAGGTGTTACATTGCATTAATGTGTTTATACTTTAAGAAGTAAGCTCGAAGAGAGCTTATATTGAACTTTGAGGCTCTGCGTACTGTTAGGGTTGCACTGCAGACGTTCTGTCGTTGAAATCCGGTGCAGTAATAACTCCTTTGGTTGTTCGAGGCATAATATCTGATCCTGTTCAATAAATTCATCCTCTGTTTGAGCTTTCTGAGGCAATAGGTGGCACTGTGGTGGTTGAGGAATCAATTCGCCTCGAAGTATGGCGGTGGAGGCGATCTGTCTGCCGAACACTTTTAGGTTTTGCTTTAATCCATGTTCGGAGCCGGGGATTAGGCCTTTGATAACCGTCTTAGCCGTAATCCCCGCCAATCTTCTCACAAAACCACTGCTCTGGTTCATTTTATTTTTAATCCGATACTCTTTCTCTGCTCTGATATTGGCAGCCTTCTTCAAGCTTTGCAGGGACGTGCGGCAATCCAAAGCTCATGAAACTTTGTAAATATCCCTGCTCTCCTCCGTGTGATCAATTTCCTGGACAAACCGAGAGGATTGGAGTCGTCACTCTCATCCTTCAGATTTCGTAGAATACGAAGAAAAACCCTTTGAAAACCTGCAAAAAACAAGAAAAATGAGGAAATCCTGCGTTATATGGGCAGACTGCATCGGAGGGCGTGCGGGTGGATGGAGAGATTGGAACCGTTGATCGTATTGCGATCGACGGCCAGGAGCGATTTTGAACAGTCAACGGGAAAAGGTGGGCTGTACAATAGAATCAGGAGGATAAAAGAGAGCCGTTGATCCGTAGAGATCAACGGTGGGGATCGATTTTTGAGAGCACCAGGAGAGATTTAACGGGCGTGCGGGTTTATTAAAGAGCGAACGGAAAAAGGCGATGGGGACCGTCGGATGGGAAGGCCCAGATCCGACGGCGGGGAGAAATCCCGCTGCGGGGTCATACGACAATGTTTAACGCGCGGGGAGAAGGCACGGAACGGTGGTTTGGGGGCGAGGTGGAGAACACGTGTTAGTCGACGCGTGGAATCGCTGGCCGACGGCACAAAACCACCTCCGGACGAAAGGTGGTGCGGGCACATACCGGTGGGAAAGGAAAACAGCGCGGCAGAATAGGGGGAGGGGTCCACCAGCTGACGGGACACTCCGCACCGTTGATCCGTGGGACAGATCAACGGCGGAGTTTTAATATTATTTTCTTCGTTGGAAAAAATAAAACAAACCCGTTTTTGCATTTTACAAAGGTTTTCAATGTTTTTCGGGCCATAAATTATTTCCGAGGTTAAGCGCCTGGCGGGTTTAGCACGCGGTTCCGGCGTGGGGACATATGGAAGGAGAAACAGAAAGGGGCTTAGCTTGAGGGGCTGAAGCTTAACACATAGAAACGCATGTTTTCTATGGTTTTTAACTGTTTTTTGCAAAAGGAGAAAAGTTTCGATATGTGGAAAAGTGGGTTTTCGACCTTGGGGAATGAGATTAATGGAGGAATATGGGATATAAAAGGGCTTGATGGGGTTCTTTATGGGTGAAAGGAGAGTTGAAGAAATGAGGAAAAAGGAAGAAGGGGAGAAGAAAAAGGAGGAGGATGCAGCAACACTTTGATTAGGATTTTCATGGTATATCAGAGGCAGAGAGGAGGGAGAGTATGTAGAACCAACAGTGGTTTGGACCTTTATCAACAGACTTCAAGTACCAACAATTTTCAGGATTTTAAACTTGTTTCTTGAAGGCTGCAAAGAACATTTAGCCACCAACTGTCATAGTTGAAAAATATGGGTGGCTAACAGTGGCTCCACTTGGGGATGGTGCCTTCTTGAAGGCATCAAGAATTCAGACCTGATTCCTCTGGGATGTTGACTGGTGTCTGGTGTCTGATCACTTGCTCTTGCTTTTCTTCTGGACAAAAATAAGGTCAGTCATGAAAGAAAGCTGAATTTCATCAATACAACTTCTACCTACCCCAATCCTACTGGTCTAACATTTTTTTCTTCATCAGAGTGCACTTGGATTGGAAAACTCTTAACACGACATTTTATTCTTTTGAAAGTAGTAAATCTAATCTACTTCTACTCCTTATTTCTCCCCGAACTCAGATTAAACAGTTGAGTTCAGATATTCCTCTACCTATTCTGCTGTTTGTTGGGTTTGAACAGTCCAACAAACTTTCATTCTCTAAATTCTACAACAGAAATTTAAAAATAGCCAAGTCAAGATTGAGCTGTTTGACTTGCTATGATCTATGGCATAAAGACGAGCTGCACATAGATTATTATTTGCAGAAAAATTTAAATCAAAACAGAAGGCTTAAGATCTGAAAATTTTCTCATTATGGCCTTCTCTCATATTCACAGCTCTGTTTTTTCTTTTCGGTGAGTTATCTTTGCTTCTCTTCTGGTTCAAGTTTTGAGTGAATTAGAACCAGGTCTTTTCTCTTTGACTCAGAAATTGGAGTAGTTTTGAGTCAGTTCTTTGGAAACTTTGGTTCAGATTTTGAGTTTGTTTGAACCTTGATTTCTACCCTACTCTATCTACTGATAAGCCAAGATTAAATAGTTTTGCAAATCAAATTTTCTACCCTATCAGCAGAAAATTGAAAGCTAATCAGTCAAGATTAAACAGTTTGACCAATTAGAAGCATGTTTAGAGGAGTGGCATTTATGCTTGCACACTTTCAGATTCATTTCTCTTTTCGGCATGGGGCCTTGCCTTTCTTGTTTCTCATTCCTGCCCTCTTTTCATTTTTTCTTTGTTTTTGTATTTTTTGTTTTTTCATAACTTTAAATGCAATGATGGATGAAGTATTTACAATGGAAAAGGTGAAAAGGCTTCAAAACATGAAATAATTTTAAGAAAGATAATGCTTAAGCATCCTGCCATTGACAGGACCCCCAAACAATTCTGCTCCATTTAGTTCTTGTAAGAAAAATGCATTGTTTCCAGCAACTGAATGAATGGAGTAAGGGCCAAGCCACAGATTGTCAAATTTACCATGCTTTCCCTTGTCTTCCCTCTTTGAGTCCCACTTTAAGACTTTGTCCCCAATTTTGAAATTGCTGGCCTTTGCTCTTCTGTCAAATATCTTCTTGATATTGTCTTGTTTCTGTAATGCTTTGTTGTATACCTCCTCTCTGTTTTGCTGAAGATGAATGGTCTGATTTATTCTTCTGATTATGTCATCCTCTTCAGTCTGCAACTCTTGAATTAACTTCATAACTGGTACACCAAGGCTGTTAGGAAAAATTGCATCTGTACCATATACAAGCTGGAAGGGTGACATACCAATGGATTTCTTCAATGTTAATCTGTCAGCCCATAGTGCATGGATCAGCTTTATGTGCCAAGACTTCTTGTTGTCCTCCAACAGTTTCTTTATTATGTTCACTAAGCTTTTGTTGGAAGATTCTGCAAGTCCATTACCTTGAGGGTAATAGGCTGTGGAGTGCCCCAATGCTATCTGGTATTTGTGACAGAATTTTACCATTTTCCTTGACCCAAATGCTGCTGCATTATCTGTGATGATTTTAGTAGGACAGCCAAATCTGGAGAGGATGTTGGTTTCTATGAATTTAATGATGACTGAGTCATTGGCCTGTCTACAAGGAATGGCTTCTATCCACTTAGTGAAATAGTCTGTGGCAGTAAGGATCCATCGGTGCTGAGCAGAAGATGATGGGTGGATTTCTCCTATGAAGTCGAGTCCCCACTGTTGAAAAGGGGCTTCAACGGTAATTGGATGCAGAGGAAGGGGTAGCAATTTTCTCTTGACTTCAAACAATTGGCATTTATGGCAAGTAGTTGTCAGTTTGTGCACATCAGGAAAAAGAGTGGGCCAATAGAAACCAGCCCTCAAAATTTTGTTGGCTGTTGACTTCCAGTACAAATGGCCTCCACACTCTCCTTCATGGAATTCCTGCTTAATTTTTTCTGCATCAAACTCAGGCAAACATTTAAGCAATATACCACTAGCATTTTTCCAATAAAGAGATTTATCAATAATGCAATAGTTTACAGCTTTTAACTTTAGGAATCTTGCCTTTGTTTTGGATAAACCAGGCGGTGTGTTTAAATTAAGCAAAACATAAACAATATCAGCATACCAAGGAGAATTCGCAAAATAATCCTCAACAATGGGGGTTGAGAATTCTTCTTGGTCATACAAAGCATTAATCATGTTAATATCAAGAACTTCACAATTTGATTCGGCCATTAGCCTAGCAAGACCTTGACCTTTGATAAGCTTAGTGGGTTTAATCTCTAAATCATACTCAAGAATAACAGCAATCCACTTACCTCTCTTACCATCTGGATCCTGGGTTAGAATGTCCTTTACAACTGAATTTGGGACAAAGGCAATAATGTGTGAGTGAAGGATGTATACCCTGAAGTCTTTTAAAGCTTTCACCAAAGCAAAAGCTTGCTTTTCCATAATATTATACTTCAAAGGGGTATCCCTCAATGCCTTGCTAAAGAATGCAATGGGCTGTTCTTGTCCTTGCGGATTTTTCTGTAAAAGGACAGCAGCTATAGTATGTTCTGATGCAAATGAGAAGATATAAAAATCTTTTGAGAAATCGGGACTTATGAGAACTGGTGTTTTGGTTAACGCTTGTTTAACCAGTTCAAAGGATGTCTTTGCCTCCGCGGTCCATTTTACCCCTTGCTCCCTTTTCAACATGTTTGTGATATTCCTAAGGAGCTTAGCCAAGTTTGGGATGAACCTTCTTAAAAAGTTAATCTTTCCTATGAAAGACTGCAACTCTTTGATATTTCGAGGATGAGAGATTTGCAATATGGCCTCAATCCTCATGGGATCTATCTTTATGCCCTCTTCTGAAATGATATGTCCAAGAAGCTTACCTTCTTGGAGTCCGAATAAGGTTTTCTTGGGGTTCAAATATATCCCAAACCTTCTGCACTTCTCGAAAACTTTTCTTAAATGTTCTAAGTGTTCTTCATCTGTTTTTGAAAACACAGTTACATCATCAAGATAAATAATGATGAAGAAGCCTAATTCTTCCGAGAATGCTATGTCCATGGCTCTCTGAAAGGTTGCTCCAGCATTCATTAAACCAAAAGGCATTTTTACATACATGAAAGTGCCCCAGGGTGTGGTGAAAGCTGTCTTTAATTGATCATCAGGGTGGACTAGGACTTGGTTATACCCTGAATAGCCATCCAGCAAAGAGATTCTTTTAGACCCTACCACCCTTTGCAAAATATGATCCATCTTGGGCAAAGGGTAGTTATCCTTTAATGAAGCTTTGTTTAAATTCCTGAAGTCTATACAAAGCCTGATTTCTCCGGTCTTTTTCCTAACTGACACTAGATTAGATACCCACTCAGAATATCTAATAGGGACAATAATACCAGCATCATGCATTTTCATAATTTCCTTCTTAACCAATGGCAACTGGACAGGGTTGATTCTGCGCAGTTTTTGTTTGAATGGTTTTTGGTTTTTTTTAAGAGGGATTTTGTGCTGTATTATTTCGGTGTCATAGGACTTAAGATCTTCGTAACTCCATGAAAAAACATCAGAAAATTCTTTAAACAGCTCTAAGTATCTGAGTTTAATGTGAGCTGGTAAAGTTTTAGACAGTTTAATAAATCTCGGTTTTTCCTCACTGCCTATATTACACTCCTCTACTTCAGTTTCCACAGGTTCCAGTTTTGGTTTTTTGGCCACATCATCAAAATCAAACAGTTCTTCTAGAGGGGCCAAACCCTTGGGCAGACTATCATTATCAGAATGCAGAGTTTCTATTTCTTGTGTTTCAGATTTCGGACTTAATTCTGCTTGGCGTGTGGATGTGATAGTCTGAAGGTTTATATCTATCAGCTGTGGAGATGGCTCTTCTTCCCCAAGAAAATTTTCTTCACTGTAGTCTGTCTCATAGTCTGAATCTGAACTATGGAGTTCAAACTCATTTCTGAATTGCATGAAGTCTTCTATTTGTTTATCTCCATCAAATACCTGCCAATACTTCTTGTTATCTGGGATAGCTGGTCTGAATTTTATCTGAGAGGTGTCATCATACAGCGTTGGGCAGGTTCTAGCAGCAAAGGCTAAATTGTGGGCTGCAATGTTTTTCTTCCTTGGGACAAAAGATAAGGTGTACTCCTCAAATGTTTTCAAAAGATCAATGACATCATTCCTATAGGCCCTAAGTCTGGGGTGATTTGCATTGTACTCCCCATTGATCTGCCTAATGATTAATTCAGAATCCCCATATACATCTATTCTCTTGGCACCTAATTTTTTCAAAAGATGCAAGCCTAAGAGAAGGGATTCATATTCTGCTATGTTGTTGGAACACTGAAAGTTTAATTTACATGAGATACATTCTGTATGATTATTTTCAGTGTTAGTGATCCAGACACCTGCACCTGCCTTTGTTTTGGTGCATGACCCGTCAAAATACATAGTCCAGAGGGGCAGATTTTCAGTTTGATGAATGGACTTTGTATCATTTGGTTCCTCAAGTTGTTCATCGGGTTGAGGACTGTCTCCCTGACTGTTAAGACCTAAGTTCAAAGGACGGATGACTTGCAGTTCAAGATCTGTGTTTAATTCACTAGGATCTTCGGACACAATAGATCGTTTCGGCATTTCGGCATCGTTTTCCTCCTCTTTCATTCCAGCCATGGATTCTTTCGAAAAGATTTGTTCAGTGAGTGTTTCATTGTTGAACATGATAAAGGAATCAAGGCTCGTGTTTATAGCATAGAGTGGGGAGTTTTGAGGCCGCTCCTGGCTTGTTACTGTGTATTGCATGTGAGATTCCCTATAAAGCCTCCTAGTTTGATTGAAGACAGGGATGGTTGCATAGGCCATGTCCATTTGCATAGTCCCTTGTAACTTAGCCCCCCAAGATCTTGACAAAAGCATTCCATACTTTGGGGGAACATCAGCCACAACGACATCCATGACTAAACATTTGGCTGGAATTTGGGCTAGATTAACACAGAGATATTTAATCAATCCTAGACACTTAACCCTACTTGAGTCGAAGGAGTACAGGTCTTTGTAAGGTCTGGTAATTTCAAGACCCAGGCTCTCCATTACAGCTTTTGGCATTAAATTATGGGAAGCACCTGAATCATGCATAGCATTATGCAGGATTTTGTCATGAATGTTTAAGCTTACATAAAAGGGAGGGACAGGACCCTCTTGGAACTTTCCTTCAATCTTTGGACCAAAAATAAGCTCTGGTTGGTCATCACTAAGATTGAGAGTATCTTCGTTATCCTCTAAGTTTAAAGCCTTCAAAATTTTGGACCTATATACATGCTGGGCAGCCAACTCAGTCAAAGGAACAGAGATTTTGATCTTTGAGATTTCCTGTTCCAGGCGGAAAAGGTTTTGATTCTTCAGAACATTGACTTCAGCCTTGTTTACTGCCACTTTATCAGCATAAACAGCTTGTTGATTTGGTTTATCTACAATTAAAATAGTTGTCTTTGCAGGAGTACTAACTGAGGTGCTAGTACTACTAATGTTTGCACTCTGTTTTTCGATGTTTTGAGTGTCTTTCCCTTTATCATCACCAGAATCAACAGCCACCGTTTTGTCCTTTTGTTTGATTGTTTTAGACTTGGTTGCAGTGCTGTTTTGAGAAGGTTTGTCAGAGGTTTTATTGTTGGGTGTTTGTTGATTAGATCTACTTCTGAGTTCATATTCCCTTAAAGGTTCTATGACAGCGTTCTCCATGTTTTGATAGCTGTTTTCAGCATCATCTCTTCTGTCATCATAAGGTGTATAAAGACCTTGTTTATTATCATAATGAACCTCAAAGTCATCATCATCTACCCCAAATAGGTTTATATCATCTTCCTCTGTTATTTGATCTGTTTGCTCAACCTCACTTAAAAAGTTCTGATGGAAGGGAGGGATGATCTGCTGATCATCTTCCCTGGGTCTGTTAGGAGGCTGATTTCGTCTAAGATTCTGATTCTGGTTTTGATTTCTGTTTTGAGGAGCATTTTGATTTAGACTCGCTTGTGCTCTCTCTAGAATGCTCATTTTTTTCATCATTTCTTCCATCATTCTTTCCATCTTTGAGCTTGAAGTGGAAGGGGTGGATTCCTCTCTAAAAGATACTTTCTTTTCAGCTTTCATCCTTGCTCTTTTCTCCATAAGGTTCACCTCTACAGAAAGGGCACCTCTTTGCATATCTTCAAGGGTTGCAAAGACTCTTTCTCTGAGTGAATATGTCATGTCTGGATCAAACCCTTCAGGAAATTTTTTTAAGGCTGATCCCTGAGGAGGTTTCAGTTCAGGGGAAAGTGCATTATACACACTGTTGAATCTAGTACAATAAGCTTGCACACTTTCCCTAGGGTTCCTATGGAGATTGTTATAGTCAGCAAGGACTTGGAGAGGGTTTTTCCTTACTTCCCATTTGTTTAAAAAAGTTTGATGGAAGGCTTGAAGGTCGTTAATACTATGGGGGGTTAAACCTTTAAACCATTTTCTCACATCTCCCCCCAAACTTTGAGCAAACAATCTGATTTTGACAGATTCATTATCAATTTCATTTCTGTCAAAGTAGTCATTCATCTTGTCCACATGTTGAGATGCTGTTATGGTATTATTAGCATCATATAATGGAATTTTAGACTGATAGTCCTGTGGAAGATTGACTAATGGTACAGGAAGGACTAAGGGAGCATACCATGCTGCCATGATATGTGGTGGGGGTGGGTTTACAAGTGGAGGTGTGGGTTGAAGTGGAGAGGTTTGAACGGTGTATGAAGGATGAACAGAAGTGGATGTAACAGCAGTAGATCTCTGAGCTGATCTGGGGTGAGAGACACCTAGATTATGTAAGAAATGTAAATCAGGAGGTGTTGATTCTCTATTCCCAAGAGTCCCACTGGTTTCGGGAGATGAAAGGGTAGGCTCAGAATCTAACTGATCTAAATCACCAAATGACCTAGTTCTGAATGGGTTTAATAAGTCAATTTGTGATTCATGAAGAGCTAAAAGGTTTTCAGGGACTGAATTGGCTCTTATGAGGGATCTGAAGATAGTTGAGGATTGTATCCTAGGAGACTTCCTAAGAATTCTTTCAGGGTTGTCAACTATTTCAGGAGGATCCGGGTCAGGATGGGCTCTAGTATGAATCTTTTTAGAAGCCACAATGTTTATGGGATTAGACCCAATCTAAACAAGAAAATTTCAACCAGATATGACAATCTTTAGACGGTTAACTAATCTGTTTTCTCAATTCGAATCCTACAGTCCTTTAACTGAATTTGAATGATTTTTATAATGATAAGGGTTCTTTCCAGTGGAGTCTTAAGGTCTGTTCAGGATGGTGGAGTCACCAGGTGGAAGGTTCAGAGTGTTTTCACAGCAGTACACTGTCCACCTCAGTGTTTGTGGAACATTCCTTTTCAAGAATATCTCAAAATACAACAAACTCTAACCAGAGATTGACTGGGAGGGAATTTACCAGATATGTCACCCCTAAAAGAGGATGAGATCCAGAGGCTACCTGACCCTTTCCAGACTCTGTCTAAGAGTATAGGGTAAAACACATCAAAGACGCATACAAGTATCAAAACTAGTGTTTTACTACCAATCTGAAATGTTTTTGGTATTTTCTGAATTGTTTATATTTGTGGTTTTTTGAAAGAATGTCCTAGCTTTGCCTCAAAACTTAGCTACGGTTAAGAAACAAAGACAGTCTATCCTTGTGGCTAAGCTAGCTGATTTTCCAAGGTTAGATAAAGACTTAAAAGAACCCTAGGATTGACCTAGTTTGTCACTGATCCAAACAAGTTTTATCGTGATTACCATTCTTTGGTGGTGCTTGGAAAGGCTGCTTTTTACTCTCAAAATGTTTATATATGAGGATTCTGAGGTAAGAGTCCCCAGTCGAGTCGCCAGAAATGTTAGTTCCTGGTGGCTCAGCTGCAAAATAGAACAATTGTCATGGGACCAGAGATTTTGGGTTAAACTTCCCCAGCGGAGTCGCCAGAAATGTTAGTTCCTGGTGGCTCAGCTGCAAAATAGAACAATTGTCATGGGACCAGTGAGAAGTTGCAAGTAAACAAAATAAGCTTTGATTCTAAGGAAAGATGATGGCAAGTTTTCAATCCATTGGGCTATGGAGTCATAAGGGAATTTAATTGAAACATCCAGGTTCAAGAGTAATCTATGGGGCAAGTCATCTAGGCCTAAGGATCTCTTTGAAGTTTGATTTATGGAATGGGGTGATACAACAAGAAAGGGAATCAACAGATGCAGAACGAAGAGCAGCCCAGGATCTGGTAAGTACTTTGAAACTAGCCAGCCTTTGACCAAGCACTTAAGAAAAACATAGAAGCAAACTAGGATCTGGTAAGTACTTTGAAACTAGCCAGCCTTTGATACACTTCTAATAGAAAACAGATTAAAAACAACGGGAAACTTGAAGGCAACCTTTGGAGCAGAAACTAGTGGGCAGGGCTCACCTTTCTCCTCATCTTAGTTCTCCTTTACTTAGTTACTTCCAAGACAATCACCAAGATATCACAGAATGGCCCAAGATCTGATAAGTACTTTGAAACTAGTCAGCTTTTGACACATCCTAAGGGAAACAGACAAATATTTGAGCAAACAAGAAGGGGACTCAGGGCTAACCTTTGATTTCCTCAATTCATTCCTTACACAACATATATGAAAGTAACATTTAAAAACAACATTCAGCAGTGACGAAAAGATGAGGGAACGCCAGCATCTCTGTGCTTAGACTGAATTAAATCATTTCTAAATAACATAATAAAAGAAAACATTGGGATAAAGATTTTTCAGCCAGAGAAGGTCACTGGTGTACATCAAACTCTAACATTGTTTAAACTGTTCTTTATAGTAGAAAATGAAACAAATTGAAAACAGAAAATAAAATAACAAGTTACAGTGAGAATAACATCACCATCAGCATAGACCAGGATCCCATAAATCAACTTGTATTGATTGCTTCAAACCGGTTACAATCTTCAAATCGAGTGTTTTAATCCATCTCTTTTCACAATCTAACCTATCTGTTACAAGCAGAGCTCCAAGAGCCCATGAAACCACTATTTACAGTCAAGAGTTTTCCACTCAGAAATAGCTACAACGCTTCAGCAATTATATTGACAACCAACTAATCCAACCCCTCACTCATCTTCTATTGAGGTATTTATAGAAGGATGAGGAGGTGAGATCTAATTAAAAGATCTCAAACACAATCAACGCAGAATTAATGTATTCCTGACCCTGAGAGGTTCGATGAAGAAATTCTACAGGTGTTACATTGCATTAATGTGTTTATACTTAAGAAGTAAGCTCGAAGAGAGCTTATATTGACCTTTGAGGCTCTGCGTACTGTTAGGGTTGCTCTGCAGACATTTTGTCGTTGAAATCCGGTGTCGTAATAACTTCTTTGGTTGTTCGAGGCATAATATCTGATCCTGTTCAATAAATTCATCCTCTGTTTGAGCTTTCTGAGGCAATAGGTGGCACTGTGGTGGTTGAGGAATTAATTCGCCTCGAAGTATGGCGGTGGAGGCGATCTGTCTGCCGAACACTTTTAGGTTTTGCTTTAATCCATGTTCGGAGCCGGGGATTAGGCTTTTGATAACCGTCTTAGCCGTAATCCCCGCCAATCTTCTCACAAAACCACTGCTCTGGTTCATTTTATCTTTAATCCGATACTCTTTCTCTGCTCTGATATTGGCGGCCTTCTTCAAGCTTTGCAGGGACGTGCGGCAATCCAAAGCTCATGAAACTTTGTAAATATCCCTGTTCTTCTCCGTATGATCAATTTCCTGGACATATCGAGAGGATTGGAGTCGTCACTCTCATCCTTCAGATTTCGTAGAATACGAAGAAAAACCCTTTGAAAACCTGCAAAAAACAAGAAAAATGAGGAGATCCTGCGTTATATGGGCAGACTGCATCGGAGGGCGTGCGGGTGGATGGAGAGATCGGAACCGTTGATCGTATTGCGATCGACGGCCAGGAGCGATTTTGAACAGTCAACGGGAAAAGGTGGGCTGTACAATAGAATCAGGAGGATAAAAGAGAGCCGTTGATCCGTAGAGATCAACGGTGGGGATCGATTTTTGAGAGCACCAGGAGAGATTTAACGGGCGTGCGGGTTTATTAAAGAGCGAACGGAAAAAGGCGATGGGGACCGTCGGATGGGAAGGCCCAGATCCGACGGCGGGGAGAAATCCCGCTGCGGGGTCATAAGACAATGTTTAACGCGCGGGGAGAAGGCACGGAACGGTGGTTTGGGGGCGAGGTGGAGAACACGTGTCAGTCGACGCGTGGAATCGCTGGCCGACGGCACAAAACCACCTCCGGACGAAAGGTGGTGCGGGCACATACCGGTGGGAAAGGAAAACAGCGCGGCAGAATAGGGGGAGGGGTCCACCGGCTGACGGGACACTCCGCACCGTTGATCCGTGGGACAGATCAACGGCGGAGTTTTAATATTATTTTCTTCGTTGGAAAAAATAAAACAAACCCGTTTTTGCATTTTACAAAGGTTTTCAATGTTTTTCGGGCCATAAATTATTTCCGAGGTTTAAGCGCCTGGCGGGTTTAGCACGCGGTTCCGGCGTGGGGACATATGGAAGGAGAAACAGAAAGGGGCTTAGCTTGAGGGGCTGAAGCTTAACACATAGAAACGCATGTTTTCTATGGTTTTTAACTGTTTTTTGCAAAAGGAGAAAAGTTCCGATATGTGGAAAAGTGGGTTTTCGACCTTGGGGAATGAGATTAATGGAGGAATATGGGATATAAAAGGGCTTGATGGGGTTCTTTATGGGTGAAAGGAGAGTTGAAGAAATGAGGAAGAAGGAAGAAGGGGAGAAGAAAAAGGAGGAGGATGCAGCAGCACTTTGATTAGGATTTTCATGGTATATCAGAGGCAGAGAGGAGGGAGAGTATGTAGAACCAACAGTAGTTTGGACTTTTATCAACAGACTTCAAGTACCAACAAATTTTTAGGATTTTAAACTTGTTTCTTGAAGAGAATTTTAAGGCTTATTCAGCACAAGCATGTGATTGTAGAAAAAATATGGGTGGCTAACACAAAGGTAAAGAGTCTGAAAACTCAAACTCTCGAAATTGAATATGAAAATTTAAGGATGCATAGTGATGAGAGTATTGCCAATTATTTTTACATCTAGATGATATTGTAAATCGTATGAGAAAATTGGGTGAAATCATAACCGATACTATACGGTGGAAAAAGTCTTAAGATCTTTGACTTCAAAATTTGAATCGAAAGTATCGGCGATTGAAGAAAGGCAAGATCTGTAAACTCTTAATATTGTTCAATTACATGGTATTCTAAGCTTGCTTTTGAAATGAGAAAATAAGGTCCCTCACAAATTAGAAGTTTCCTTTAAGGCATGTTCAAAGGAAAAGAAAAGGGAGTTGTCAAGGAATCGAGTTATATATCAGAAGAAGAAGCAAATTTTGTGAGAAGACTCAGCAGTCTTTATGGAAGATTGAAGGTAAGCTTCCCTTCAAGTGTTTTACTTGTGTAAGAGTTATTAATTATCTTTGCTAAATGTCCTTATGAAGAAAATAATGATAAAGAAACAATTTGAAAAGGGAAAAGAGGGAGTTATTATACAAATGAAGATAATGATGAAATGTCAAATGAGGATGAAGAAGATTGACCAAAATGTTTGCAAGTGCTCATGGCAAGGAAGCAAAGAAGAAGGCTACTCGAAAGGAGATACCTCGAAAAACATGTGCGGTAGAATGTGAAGAAGATAAAAGCAGTTATTGATTGTTGTTCATGTGATTCACTCTCTTGTGCATGCGATGGTGAATATGGTAGAGAAGTAGCAGTATAAGTCTAGAAGAAAATCTCAAAATCAATGATGAAGATCCATTTAAAAGGAAGGATCTATCTACCAAGATATGATCTCTAGAATGAATGGACATATAGAAAACACAGTGCTGAGATAGAAATATGCTCTTGAAGCTATGAGAATGAAGTAACCAATCGAAGTGAAGGACTCGAAGCGAGAAATCATCTCTCTCAAGAAGATTTGGAAAAATCAAATAAGAATAATGAAGAACTTTTACAAACTTTTGAAGAACAAGAAAATGGGTTGAAAGAAGAGATTTTAAAATTGAATGATCAAGTAGAAGAAGGAAGAAGGGTCAAAGAAAGTATGAAGAAGCAATGCCAAAGATTGGAGGTTGAGGTAAATATTTTGAAAGGTAAATTAGAAGAAAAGATAAACTCTTGAGGTTTCAAATGGTACTAAGATTCTAGACAATATTCTTAGTAGTCAAAGGTCTCCTTGTTAAATTTGGTCTTGGTTTTCATGAAGCTGTTAAAGGAGAATCTAGTTCACAAGAAAGTCTTTAGAATTCCAAAGGATATCAATGCAAAACCCAAAGTGTTGAAAGAAACAAAAGGTCAACCAACAATTATGAACTCTCAAAAGAATTCATTCCCTTCTTTGATAAATAATGTTGAATGATTTAAATGTCATAATTATGGGCATGTTGCAGCCAATTGCGAAGCGGATTGTTTTGAGTCACAAACAAATAGATTCTACACGAGAAAATTTTCAGGTTTCTTTAAGGGATATTGTTTCTCATGCGGCAGTATGGTCATAGCGGTAGTTGCAATAGAAGAAAGAATAGAGAAAAACACATTATGATCCCTATGCTTACTTTTACGGCCTGCAAGATGTTATGCTTGTAGCAGTATGGACATGTAGAAAAATAATGCGGGATGAATAGATGCGAGAAATTGGATAAATTTCGGCACACGATAAGAAACTTCAAGCGAAAATTTGAAAAAGAAGGAGGACCGGTCGAGAAATGTGGAGACATTGACCATTTATTGCGATCATACGCTACAAAGCTTACTTCTCATAATGAGCGCAAGTGTGATGTGAGATACATTCTGAGGATTAGTAATGTATGTATCTCATCACGGGGGAGAAATATATGGTGATTCTCATGGTTGGTTTGGTAATTACGGATTTATGTTTATTTCGACGGTGCATCGATGTGAATAAGGCAGTCTGGGTGGCATACGTTCGGGGAGATGTTTGTGAAACTCGGTGTTTCACTTTGTCCATACGTGATTTTCATGAACTAAAAACGACGTATACATGTGAGTTACGTGACGACGTATGCTTTTACGATAAGAAAACGATGATTCGGCTAAAGATCGGGGAGCATGTAGGTTCGGGGGAGCATCGTTAACTACTAATGATTGCCTTTGTTGGCATTGTATCTACTTATTCCTTAGTTCTCGTAATACTCTTTCTCAAATGAAGGTGACATGATAGATGGTTTCTTATGATGAGATTATGGATGAGCCTGATTGCTTTTTCTTTGAAGAATATCTTGTTTTCACACTTGGATGAGATGGAGTCTTATGATTCGAGAGATAAGATCACATGGATGATTGCTTGACATATTTTCTATTGAAGAAGTTGTTCGATATGATAATTCCTCTTGAGAAGAATATGTTGATGCTACAAGCTGATGGATATTTACTTGAAAACACGGTTACATTGTCATATCTTTCTTCTCTCATATATTCCGGGGAAGCATTCAAATATCTTAGACGGGAAAGTGGGAATTGTCTCGTATGCGAAGATTAGATCTGTAAATGCAAAGATTGAATTGGATACACGGATTTCATGAAAGACGATCGCGTATATACGCAAGTTTATACAAAGAAAACCGCGTATGGGTGGTTGCGACAACTTTTAAGGTGGCGGTTCTCGACACGGTTGTGGTGTTGTTGGGAATCTCACAGTGACGTTCGGCTCTCATATTTATTTTATTCTCTCGTGATGAATATGCCTTGATGATTTTTTGTTGAAAGTGTTTAGGATGCCTGAGCTAAGGGGGAGCATTGGCCATGTGGAGAGGATGCATTGTTGGCATTATGATGATTCTGAATAGATCTCTCTCTTGAGGTCATTTTTGGTATTTTTTACAAAAAGGTCATAGTTGTAATTTGATGAAAAGGTAATGTTAAGACCTATGATGTAAATTTGTAATATTGATCATGTAAGGACTTGATCAAATTTGTAAACCCACTTGGTTGAGTAGTTGAGTCAAAATGTGTAAACCCACTTGGTTGGGTACTTGGGTCATATATGTAAATCCACTTGGTTGGATCTTTGATGAAAGTATGAGTCCTTGGTGATAGGAAAGGTCATAGAGTCATGTACTTCATTGAAAAATATGTTTGAAGATTGACATGAACTCGGGGGGAGCATGGTAACTTGATTGCACTTCGGATACATAGCTCTTCTTTCTTCTTGCGAGAAGAAAAACCTTGTTTTTGGTTTTGATCAGCCTTGCCCTTGATGTCAAAGGGGGAGAGTTTCGTGGTTTTTTGAATAGGGGGAGAGTATCCTGGTGTTTGAATAATGGTTATAATCAATGTCATCTTTGTTGTGGTGATCAAACACCATCATGGTTGCCATCGAGTCAAGGGGGATATTGTTTAGCAATATGGTGCAAATGTGTTGTCTTGATGGCAACCTACTTGATGGGAAATAAGATTGTTGGAAATATGATGCAATGTGTTGTCTTTGATGGCAACCTACTAGATGAAGTTGTCCTTGATGAAAGCGACTTGATGAGTTGTCTTTGGATGGCAACCTACTTGATGAAGTTGTTCTTGATGGAAACACTATGCTTGATGAGTTGCCTATGATAAGAAACCTATGTGTTAAATATGTAAGGATGATGTATCTTGTGTTAAATAAGGAAGGATGATGTATCCTGAGGATCAACTCGAAGTAGCGGAAGGAATTCGGTAAGTGTCGAGATGATAAAAATGATATGTCACAAAGCATACGCGGGTTTGTAGGAGAAGTAGCGTATGTATGCGAAAGTACGTGCCAAGTAGCGTACTATTTGCTGGCTCTAAATTTATAAAACCGGGGACTTTACCTGGTATTGGCCCATTGTATTGATCGTTGGATTATACATTTGATCCGTCAGGAATACCATTAGTGTTGAGTGGTTTTGACTCATGGTATTGACAAAGGCTAAATCTATATAAGGAGAGAAGAATATCATAGTGCGAGGGTGTGCATAAGTACGGGTTTAATGAATACTCCACTTTGAAGTATATACGCATGGAAGGGTAACGGTTATTGATGCGAATTAATAATGCACCTATGAAGAAAATGATGAGAAAGGATCTCTAGATTTGAAATGTATATATATTTTCTGATCTGTTTATGAAATGTTTAGATATGGGATAGAGCGAATATTTTACGAAGTGAAGGGTAAGATCTGAGCTATTTATACGAGGAAGAATTGCACGGCCCTACGAAGTTTGAAGATCTATACGAGTTTGTGGAAGAGAAAGCGCGTATATATGCGAGTTGACTTCGGCAAAAGCGCGTATGGAATGTGAGATCGGTTACGAAATATGTGCGAAGTATACGCGGGTTTGTCTTTGTGAAAGCGCGTATACACGCGAGGTTCCGATAAAGTAAAAGCACGTATGAAATCTAGGGTTTTTCTTGAAGTATGTGGATGAAATTTAAGATACATTTTCTTACATTTCTTCTTTAT
The DNA here is from genome assembly GCA_034641835.2 of Pinus albicaulis. Lineage (NCBI taxonomy): Eukaryota > Viridiplantae > Streptophyta > Pinopsida > Pinales > Pinaceae > Pinus > Pinus albicaulis. The sequence goes on along the minus strand of CM076575.1, from coordinate 48,240,130 downwards.
CTTGTCAAAGATGTATTCATACGAGATATGGGTTGTTTATTGCGATTATGTTGGTTGATTGGTCGATGATTCAATGAATGAATTGATGAGGTTATAAGTTTGATTTGATAGATGATGAGCTTAAATGTGTGGAGTGGGTCTGACTGAAAATTTGATGAAAAAGTGGCCTACAAGATGTGTTGTATGGAAGGCTTTGTGGATCCAGTATGAAAATTGATGAAACTTGGTCCATGTGGTGATCTTTGAGGGTCAAAGTCTTTTAGTGAGGGGGTTGTAGCTCCTTCCCGGTGGTAGACGTAGCGAGAAGCGAGGGGTAGTAGCTCCCTTCAGGAAAAATTTGGTAAATGAGAGTGAGGGTTGTAGATCCCTTGAGGAGAGGCTAATGCTTGAGAAGGTTGCTTGTATACAACGGGTGGGTGCACAACGTCTTCAGTATGATGCAACGCTAGTACATGGTTGTAAGATGTTTTTCTTTATAATAAATATTGAAAGTGAGATGATGGCGGTGGTGGTTTGATAGAATTGGGTTTCACCTTAAATCCTGAGTGTTGATGTGTGTTGCTTATGTGTGATGATTTATTACGTTCTTCTTGCACATGTTTCTTGCTTACTAAACATCTAATGAATGAATGATGTAATGATCTAAGTAAAGAATTATCTGCATAATGATATCTCTTGGTAATACGCAAGTTTCATTAAGGATATCCGCGTGTATACGCCCAACTTGGGTTCATTAAAGTAGCGTATGGGTTTTAGAGAAAAGAAAAGTAAAAGTTTTGATGCATATCGTTCACCCCCCTCTTAGTATTATTTTTAACAAATCGAGAACAAAGGGTAAAAGATAGTGATGCATAATATTAAAGTAGATCAAGGTTAAAGGTCTAATACGGAAGATTGATGACTAAGAAGAGAAAATTACCCAAAAGACACCTTCGAATTAATCAAACAAAGGAAGAAGTACTTCTCCAAAGACAAATTCACCACGAAGCATTGTTTCTTTCCACAACGGCATCTTACTCGGTCGGATATATTTTGAAGCGGCTCAAAAGTTATTACAAAGTTATTACAAAGCCTTAAAAGTCAAATATTTTAGCTTAATTAACTTAGAAGTTAATACCGAAGTTATTATTCGGAAGTAACTCTTTCGGATATTTTTGCCTTGGGCCTTGCATGGTATTAAAGGTAAAAAATCATTAACTACGTAATAAATAACATTTAAACACCCTATCTTAGCGGCACCTCCTCATTTTTCATATAAATAGTGCATATGAGCCTAATTTAAAATGTTGGTTACTTGATGGTTTCTGCGGTTCTATTTCTTTGAGCTAATTGAAGAAATCTTTATCTTGAAGTAAAGAAATCTTTGAGTTTCATAGAGTTGTTGTACATGGAGTATTGTAGCCCGGTTTGATCATCGATAATACAAGCATGTTCAGAGTTTGGATCCTTGAGCTATATCAATGGTGAAATTTATCCACAATTGTTATTGTTTCTTCTTATGTATTCCATTATTTTCATCTTTCTCTAATAAAGAACCGGGAATTTTAGATTAGGATTTGTTGTTTCAACACCCTACTTCTATCTGTACTCTTTCCTACGCATGGGTTTTGATTAGAAGATTCTTAATTTCCTTAGTTATATGTAGGTGCTTGTCTTGGAAATGATTGAATAGAGTGAAACCAAATAAATTTTTGGTGAATCAATTCCTTTGAGTAAGACTTGAGATATTGTTTTTAGGACCTTTCTTTGAAGTACACTTATTAGGTACGAACCAATGAGGTTTATGGTGTACCCTTCCCATTGGGTGGCTTGAAATGTTTCTTTGAAGAGTCTTTAAGAGTTGTCAAAAACGATTAGATTATTTTTGTTTGATCATAGACCCATCTTGTTGTTATCTTATATGTTTTCTTTGTCTGAAAGTAGTTCTTGAATTATTGGATTGTTGTCTTAAAAGTTTACTTATTAAATTTTTCCCAAAGAGGATTATGGTTTGTCACCTTGTGACTTCCTCCAAACGGTTACTTTGAAAGGCTTTTCTTGTTTAAGTAGAGCTAGAATATTCTTGACTAACTATAGCTTTCTTTTGCCTTCACAACTTCTTGTGTTTCATATCTCAAACTAATCTAAGAATCCACTTGATATAGTTAGCTTTCCCTATGAAATCCTTGAAAATTTTATGAACAATGAAATCCTTTTATGACTCCATTGCCCAATGAATCTATGTATTCACACGGTCTATTTGTTTAAGTGAAACTTTTTTCTCAGTCAGTCACACCATTGATCCTTCAATCCATCACTTAATCTAACCAAAGAACCAAACAGTCCTTAGAACTTCATAACTAGCCTAAAATATTAAAACAAAGAGCACAAAGATAAATCAATAAAAAACTCCTAAATAGATAGATCCCTCTACGAATCTAGGAAGGCTAGGTCTAGGATTCCAAAAGCGGTTCTAATGTGGCCTTGCGGCGTTTGTTCTTGCCAATCTAGAAAATCACGGGGAGACAACGAGATACCATAGGAAGACCCATCACCATATTTTCCTTACATAGAGTTTGAAAGGAAGCGACGGTTTAAGTGACCAAATCGCTCATGCCAAATTTTTCTTAATTCATCATTATGAGCAATAAGCGGAGGAAGACATGATGATGATCCAAAGTTGTCAAATTTACACAACCTTTTGGAATCATCGGCAATGCGATAGCTAAAATATGTTTAGGATCTTTGAGGTCCTTTATTACAACATCATGGTGAGAATTCTACTATTTTCCCTTCTCTGAATGAGTTATCGATAAAAATAGAAGGTTGCATGAAAACGTAGGAACATATATTACATCATTAAACTCACCATTATTAAGATGAATCGTTCCAGGATCTACAAAACTAAGAGATCTATAAAAACCAACATAAATATGTTTGGTGTTACAATCATTAAGAAATAAAACATGGCTTTATTTTTGACATGTGATAAAAAACTCAAAAAATCAATAAGCCACTCATGAGAATAAGAAAGAGAGGAAGATAAATTTAATGCATAACGAGATATTGATGCTTGAAAACCACAAGTAAAAAGTGCCATTCCTAAAAGATGAAGGTGAAGAGTGCTCCAAATTGAGAGTTTGTGCTTAAGTCATTGTACTTAATGCTTCCATCTTCTTAAAACATTTGGACTCTATATGACCATCATGATTGCAAATTTGCAATGTCTATGTTTGTCTTCTTTCCTTTGTTTTTATATGCTATATCATTTTGGTGATTTTCTTTTTCGGTTGCGGCTGAAATTGCTTAAGACCCTTGTTTGGTTTCGGACCATGCCCGGGATAACTTCTTCTTGGGATTCTTTTTGATATGATTGTTCACGTGCTGCTAAGTATTTCTTAGAATCATTTCCATAAGTGATAATACCAAGGTGTAAGGGTTTTTCTTGTTCTCTTATCAAAGAATACGAAAGGGAATCCAAAGCGAGGGGATTATTGTAGGTGGTTCTAAAGAAATGACGAAGCTATACAGTGGAATATGAGGCGGAAAAAATATAGAGTAACGGAGGCCAAGCTTCGGCAAAATCTGACTAGATAGTGTACTATCTTCCTTTTTGACCTTACAACCTTCTAAAATAATTCTAAGGTCTTGAATTTGGACAAAAAGTCTTCAATAAGGAGAAATATTAGGGTCCAAGTAAACAACTCATTTTCAAAGTGGTGAGCCCTAATTTGATTTTGAATGCGAAAGACAATATTTAGCTTATCTAGGGCTTCATGAGGAGGTGTCAATGTTGGATATGAAATAGAAGTTCTTGAGCAATGGACATTCCTATCAACCCTCGTGCACGATCTTGTTTTATTTTCCCATTTGTGACTTTATCATCATGAAAGGATTTAATTTCACCTGTGGCTATTACCTTAAAAGCCCTTTACTTCCTAAGTATATCTACCATGTGAGGTAGCCATTGGAAATAATTGGTCTTTGTTAAGAATGTCCGGGCATGAAATTTCCATTTTTTTAAACTAAAGGCGAAAAAGCTAAAAATAAGCTGCTCAATGGAAAGATCTTGAAAAATTAGGTCGTTTAAAAAAAAGGCTTGAACTGACTTCTAGATGAAGAAGTTATGCCTTTTGAAAAATATGAGTTGTAGATGTCGAATAGTTACGGGAACGGGGATGAAGTGCGGCTTTTAAAAAATAAAAATTCAGCCCCTTTGAACAAATTTTTTTTACAAAAAGAAGCTTGAGAAGGAGACTTGAACCCAATACCTCTATTCTCATAAATAACTACAGTGAGACAATAAAAGGATCACATTATTGTTTGAAAGGAGAAAGAGGTTTTTTGCACAAAAAAACTAGTGCCAAAGCAGAAATGCAAGCTTATAACGGAATGTTAGATTTTGGAATTAGCCTTAAAATAGCTTATCAATTTTTCCACTATTACGATTTCCCAAGATCGCACAAAGACGCGGGAAAGAATACGTAAACGAAAAAATCCCTTTCTGTTTCGATTTCTTTGAGATCACACGCGGCACATAAGAAAAGAGCATACGAGAGAAGAGGCTAAATCTAGCAAATAAATAGAACCTATAAACAAAAAATAAACAACATAAACGAAATAAACGAGCATTAACAAATATAAGCGCAAAAAATATGCTTTATACATCCATATATAAATTTGTCATAACTTGGGCAACGAGAAACCTTTTTCGCATGAAGCAAGAAAGGCGTTACTCTTGTAAAAATTGCTCCGGACACAACATAGCGAGTTCTCCAAGCCAAAAAATGTTCGAAATAGTAGATCTACAAAACAAAAATTAAGCATGCGATCAAATGAAGCCGAATTTTGATCAACAGACGGCCCTCAAAATAGCTACGTGCACCATGTAGGAATTTACGGGGTAAGTTCCTTAGATCCAGAGCAAAGGTCACCACTCACGAAACGGATCACAAATCGGTACACCGGTATAATCACATGGCTAAAACCCTCAAAGAAGGAAAAATCACGTCTGAGCCAGCGTGGCCACTTCGGGGAATTTATTAATATAAAAAGAAAAAAGTTACATATGTTTCTCTCATAAATAGTTCTGCGAAAAAATGACCCCCCATGCTCTTTAAATAGAGATCATGGACCAAGAAGCTGAGTGTTAAGCCATGGATCGAAGTGATGTTATCTGCAGAGGTAAGAGATAACCATCGGATCACTACAAATCGTGACGAGTCGGATAAGTTACAAATTTACATGGTAAAGAAACACACTTTAACTAACTCTACACTAAGATAAATTATTCTTAACTATTTCCTATGTGTCATAATATCCTAACAATAAAGTCCGGCAAGTGGAGAGGTAACCGATAAAGTAATTTCATCGATAAATTTGATTTCATAGAAAAAATATAATTTTGTGTTGATGTAATTTTATGCTCTTAATTTATAATAAGTACTTTAGAGTTCCAAGTAGGCGCAAATGCTCAAGTTCCACCGAAAATGTTGAGTTCCGAAGAAGTTGATGTTCCAAAGCCACCAAAAATTTCAAAGTTCAAATGATCAAATTTCAAGGTTTCCAACAAAAATCAAATGAAAGGTTAATTTTGAAAAGGAAAATGTGGGTCCGATCATTTAATGATTTTAATCCAAGTTTAAAATGCCTAAAGGACCAAAAATTCATTCATTATTACTCTTCGACATAGAGCTCCCAACTTTGCAAATTCAAAAACCAAATTTTTACTTGAAGAATTTGATTTTCTAGAAACACGTCGCTTTTCTAGAAGCATGATGCACTTTTTTGGAGCACGTTGCGCTTTCCTTAAGGCATTGAGCTTTTACAGACACGTTGTGCTTTGTCCAATGAAGATGTGTTTTCTCTCATGGAGGAATAAAACCAAGTTATAAAGGCTTATGAAGGTTGTCAATGTTTCAAAGATTTGTGGACAAGTAAGTTACATTCAACAAACCCCTCCTTACTTTGACTCAATCTCATAATTTTATTGTGAAAACCCTCCATTGACCTCCATGTTGCGTTTTTTTGGCTAGCCCTATTTTTCAAGTTGCGAGTAAATTCACTTTCCCTTACAGAATTTTTTACCCCCTCACACTCTTAATCATCCCCCACATCCCTCTCATCCCTTCATTCCCCATTCATAAATCCTATTTCTAAAAACCTACCCCCTATGTTTCACTTTTCTAGGAAGCTAAACAATACCCTTTGTAATTAAATTCACTAGCCCATTTCCTTGTTATTTTAACTCCCCTCCACCTCCCTAAGGTTCCCTAACTCACCCTTCCCTAAATTTTCCCACACCTATCCCAACTCCCTAACCCATCCCATTCCTTTTCCTTCCCCCACCTGTCTAGGGTTTTTCTACTTGAGACTAAACATCATGGAGGAAGAGAGAAAGACCTACAACAAAGGAGGGAGAATCTCAGGATTGAGTCTTGAACACCGGTGATTTTATGTCACACCTAACGATCGAAACTCTTCCAACATGTGAGTTGTTATGGGTTTTTTTAAATGGTCCAAAGAGTGAAAAGCCATCAGATTTGATCGGGATATTCATCACAAACCTCAAAAACGACCAAGTCACCATTGCGGGGGTGACATTCACCTTTTCAACAAACATTATTTCGGCAACAATAGGGATACCTAATGTAGGTGAGAAGTGGTTTCAAAACTCGGGAATTGGATGCAATTTGTATTAACCTACCTCAAAGCATCATAGAAAGATAACATCAAGAAAATATTCCCTTTTGGTCGACTACTTGATAGATTTTCTCCCATAATGAAAATCATAATGAAGTATTTCACTTGTGAGGGATGATTGTCTAAAATCTATAGCTACCACATGTCGAGGTTATATGCATTTCACTACGGTAAAGCTTCTCAAGATTCCCTATTATTTGTACGGAGTGCATTGACAAGGTGGCCTACAAGGTACAACACGAGAGAATATGAACTCCGAATGAGCAGGTCTTTTCCATTACTCACTTATCAAAAATCATTTCTCTTCACCATCTCCAGCAGCTAAACATTCCATGGGGAAACTTTTATTGAGGCGATGGTCTTCACAGTTTCCGTCCCAACTAACTCGCTAGATCTATTCCACCATCATAAAAAGTTACACAAACGAGAGGTTGGGTCATCTAGCAGGGGATACGCTTAGAGAAGTGAAAAAAGGATTAAGAGGTCACAGAACTTATCGGAGATGAAATAAGAAAGTGTTTGCTCCACAAATTTTTGAAGGGGCCTTGCCTTCTACATCAACAAAGCATGGATATTATAAGTAGCACTGAGATAGTTGTACAAGTGAAATAAGCCCTTCACCATGAAATTAATATGGAGGAATTGGGGTCCCAAGATGAATAGGAAACCCTAAAACTAGTCATCAAAGAAAAACATGCTAGAATCGAGAGAGCTACAATACAATTTGGCAAGATCCGAGTTTTTTATTTCCTTCCTTTAGCAAGAGAAAAAACGAGTTAAAGGAAAAGAAAATACTCTTGGAAAAGGACCTTTTTAAGGCTACTAGGAAAGAATTGAAAGGGAAAGTAGTGATTGAGCATGATGAGTCGATGAGCATGAATAATATATAGCAAAGAAAATACCAAAAAACAAGGGGCCTAAAAAGAGCATCGGAGATAGAAAGACAACAAGAGGCACTTCTTGTATAGGAACTCACTTTTGAGGAAAGGATTGCCATGAAAATCAATGAATATAGGGAAGTTTGGCTTGATAGAGTAAACACACACCTAGAGAAGCTCCTTAAGAAAAGCTAATGAGGGATAATAAGATGATTAGGCACATGGCCCACTACTACTTTGCACTAGAATCAAGGTGCTGCAATATCAAATACAAGCGAAACACTGAAAACAAGCTAAGAGAAACCATAATCACCAAGAAGAAGAAAGGAAAAGTCCATTTACTTGATGATGCCTCCTTGGTTGCATAACACACTTTATCGGGACCTCACACGTCAATTTTGGGGAAATTTTGGGAGGATATTTTCACAAATTTCATGTTTTTGGCCACATTTTTACTAGCTTTTGCACGGTCAGGACTACAAAATGCGTAGCGTGGGCCATGTTGCGATTTTTTACGAAGGCCTCCAAAATGATGCAAAATCGAGTTGGGTTGGATAAATATTGGCTTATACATCACATTTTGACCCCCTGGAAATAAAAAAATATCGGCTTTTTGAGAGGCGTAAAAGCTAAAAAAATTATTACAAAATTATATTACGAAGGAGTGATGCAACACATAAAATATGTGGAAAACACAAGCACACGAGAGACACATAAAACGAGATAGACATAGATATACGTGGTTCACCCATTTTGGGCTATGTCCACCCCAAACGACCGAGTCCTTCCTTTCTATTATCCAGACCAAAATGAAGCGACACAACCTACGATAGATCCGTTGTAATATCCTATGTTCTCTCTCACAGTCTCCTTATTGGTTTCTCGCTCGCGAGAATACACATACAATACAGGCTGCAATACAATGCCCATCATACTACAGCGAGTGGTTGCCTTCTAGCGCAAAAAAAACCTAAAATAAACATAACTTCTACTGCGGATCATCTTTGCCTAATGAATGGCCCGGATTGACTAGAAATTACTATACGTTTACTGAGGAAATTTTACATATATTTTTTAGCTTCGGGGTGTTTCCTGAAACCCCCCCCGGCGCCTCCATAAAGTCACAACAACCCCCACTGGACCCCCCCCGAAAATTTTAATTACGGTCGGCAGTTGCCACCCATTAAGGTACGGGGGTCCAATGTTGTGATACAAAATAAACAAGATAATTAGGCTCCACACCCAAAATATTCCCACTTGGATACTTGGTTGTAGCAACTCCATGTTTGCTTCATTTGTTGGAAAATGACTCCATGTTTGGACTTTGTCTATTTCTCATCTTCATCGTCATCCTTGAAGACCAATTAAAACTAAGCATAATCTCGGTTTCTCCCCTAGTTACAACTTTTGTTGTTAGCATATCTGGTAGGATTCGGCATAGTGTGTATCTTTTCAGCTTCAACTCTCCATCTTCCAATACGGCGAAGTATAAAATGGTACTTGAGTTGTATGTGTTTAGTCCCGGAGAATGAAATTTTGAGTTCTTTTACTGAAGATGAATGACACTTTGGCTATCACTATATAACGTGCCCATATCATGATTCTTACCCAATTCATGTAAACCTTTGTAACCAAATCTTTTTTATTAGTAGCCTTTGTAGTAGCAACATACTGCGCCTCGTTTTTGAAAGAGGTGCAACAACACTTTGGATTTTTGAAACCCAGCGACGCGGTTGTTCCACCTACGGTAAATACATATCTGTAGTGCTCCTCCTGTTATCTATGTCACACCCTGCCATATACGCATCAACATATCCACTGTAGAGCAATGTTTGAACCACCAAAGCATAATGCTTGATTTGTGGTACCTCTCAAATATCCGAGAATCCATTTCATTGCCATCCAATGTTATTTCCCTAGATTGTTCATGTACACTACTTACAACTCCCCCTTTGCATGTGCAATATCGGAGCCTTGTACTGGAACCATTGCATACATTAAGCATCAGCTAGTTTACAGTGCATATGGAACTTTAGACATATAGTCCATTTCTTCTTGGGTCTTGGGGAACATCTCCTTACTAAGCTTGAAATGGCAAGCAAAAGGTGTACTAGCGGTTTTGCAGTCTTGCATATTAAATATTTTCAACACCTTTTGTATGTACTCATTACGAGATAGTTTTTTAATTTGTGAATTTCTTGTCTCTAGTTATTCTCATACCAAGGATTTGTTTTGCGACTCCCAAATCCTTCATTGCAAATGGATTTTGTAATTTTATTTTGAGCACATTTATTTCTACTTGCTGTTAGACTCTATATACAAGCATGTCATCTACATACAATAACAATATAATATAGGTTGCCATCATTTTTTCATTTTTAGATAAACACAATGATCGGAGTGACATCTAGTACAACCTTGTTCAAACATAAACTTGTCAAATTAGATACCGCCTTTGCCTTGGAGCCTATTTTAAGTCATACAAGCTCTTCTTTAACTCTTTGCACACTAGTTTTTATTTCCTTTTGACCTCATATCCTTCGGTTGCTCCATATAGATCTCTTCCTCCAAATCTCCATGGAGAAATTTTGTCTTTACATATAACTGTTCAAGATGTAAATATTTCGGTGCTACTGAGAGACTTAAAATAGTTACGATTGGAAGTCATCTTAACAACGGGAGAAAATATTTCATCAAAATAAATACCTTTCTTCTATGCAAACCCCTTCACCACAATTCTAGCTTTGTACCTCTATTTTCCTCCCATCTTTTTCCTTCAGCCTATAAGCCCATTTATTACTGCAATGTTGTTTTACCTGCAGGAAACTTGACTAAGTCTCAATTCTAGTTATTTATTAAGGATTCCCATCTCTTCTTCCATGGATAGCTCCCACTCCTTCGTGCTTTCAACTTTGCATTGCTTCTTCATAACATTAGGGTTCACTAGAATCGAGTCAACAATAAATAATATAATGAAGGAGAGAGTATCATTTAGGGGGTCTACTTATCTCGGTGGATCTTCGACACCACTTTCGAGGTGTTTGAGGTGCACGTTGTTGTTGTGGTGGTTTACTTGTTGTTGTGGATGTTGATTATTATTATTTTCGTGCACCTTTACTTTTTCTCTACGATCTCATCGAAGCATATGTGTATTCTTTTGTTTTCTTTTTCCTGTTTCTTTTCACCATAGCGATTCTTTTACAAGACCTTTTCATTGAATATTACATCTCTGCTGCTCTAAATATTTTGTGATTTTCATAATCATATAAGTGATAACCAAAATCATTAACACCATATCCAATAAAGGGTACATTTCTTTGATTTTTCCTCAAGATTTGTTCTATTTTCTTTACTAATATGGACAAAGGCCTCTACAACGAGAAGGCTTTAAAAAAGAGTAGTTTACCTTTTACTGTTTGTCCATGCTTCCTCCGGAGATACCACCATCGCGGGGAACTTGAAGGCCCTCTTTTTATTAGATAAACAATAGTATCTACAACATGTCTGTCCAAAATTGTAAAGTAAATCTTGCATGCAATCTCATGCACCTTTCACGCTCCATGATTTTTTTTGCTCATCCTTTTTGACACACCATTTTCTTGTGGTATTCTTGGAAGCTGTCTTCTCTGCGGAATTCCATGCTCTAAATAGTACCTATCAAACTCTTTTACTTGCAATATTCACCTCCATTGTCTTATCCGAGACACTTCAACTTCTTCTCGGTCTCAATCTCGACCAAAGCTTTCCATTTCTTGAAAGTATCAAATACATCGGTTATTTTGAATACAATAAATCCAAGTTTTCTAGTTGCATAATCAATAAAAGTAACATAATAATGAGAGCCACCAAGAGATGATACTTGAGCGGAGTCCCCATACATACGTATGCACAAGCTCCAATTTTTCGCTCTTCTTTTCTTTCCTAGCTCGGAGAAATCGACTCTCTTGAGTTTTCCATAAATGAAATTCTCACGAAATCCAAATCAACGTTCTTCAAACCCGGCAACAAATTTCTTGAGTGAAGAATATTCATCCCCTTCTCAACGATGTATCGGATCCTATGATGCCATAATGTTGCATGTCGCTCCCTTTGGAAGTTAAAGCATTAACGAGTTAGAAATACCATTGCATAAATACAATGTACCAACCTTTTTCACTTTTTGATATTACTAGGTGTTACACGGTAATTTGTCACCGTCCCTACAATTCCCATCTCTCCCAGGGTGGAGGGTCATTTTTCGTGACCAATAAGCGAGTGTCATGCCTTGCAAATACCATCATTGCATCCCTTTCCATGAGGACAACACTTCTTCTCGTTGATCATTTCCTGAGTGCACCCCTAAAAAACACTGTTTTTGCCTTGGCGTTAGTAGCCCGTTATGTACTCGCGCCAATGGGGGAAAATTAACACCGAGTCCCCACGCCAGGCGGGTGCTCGTCTGATATAAGCACCCGCGCCAATCCGCTTTTTGAAATTTTTAAAGAGGCGAAGTTTCGATTACAACAACTTCATGGATGAGTCATCGGGGAGTGGTTTCGCACTGAATAACCACGACCTTCCTCCTTTGGCCTCTTGTTTCCACCTTATGGGGAACCTCCCAAGGATAAGGCCTCCCTTCCACTATTGTAGGGATCCCAACCTCCTCCTCTCCTCTATAAACATAGCCTTCATCCATTGATGAAGGGGCGGAATGATTTGAATGGTAGAGTCTTCAAGTTCTCAAATTCTCAGAGAGCCTTATGCGTCGCAAGAGCCCTCGATTATTCCCCTAAAGGCCAAATTCAAGCAAGGAGACTATTGTCAAGATCCGACGAGAGAGGTTTTTCCTATCCGTGACGAGGCTTTTCGAGACGTGTCCTGCTGGCGACCCCTCACGAAGGATAATCTCGACGTTAGAACTTGGTTGTAATTTTCCCCTTTGATTGGTTAATAATAAACGATCTATTGGTTATGGTTCCATTCTTGTTGTTGTTTATAATAATGAGTTATGTCCTTTCTACGACGACATATGGTTGCATCTATCGGATTTTACGCTTGCGTTTTGTTTTGTTTCTCACATGTGCGAGTGTCCATCACGGAGATCGTGTGGATCGTGATGCGCGAGTGTGGCTAAGTAACGGGGAGCGCTACCTCTTCTACAAGCAACAACGTTGGATTCCGAGTAGCTTTCATCGCTAGTTGGTTTATTTGCAATTAGGAACCTGCGCTATAGCATGAATGATTGTTGCTAGACTCCGAGTGCAGGGCTAGTAGAGATCGCCTCGTACAGTAGAGGATTTACCTCCACAAAAAATTGGTGACTCACTGAGGATCGTTAGCTTGTTGTCATTCATTTTATGAGCTATGAGACGGAGCCTCGAAGTTGGCCGAGATAGCCTTCAAAACGCTATTTCTTCCGCATTAGTGAAGTAGATCAAAGCTTTGCTTGATCAATCTCCGTTTAGTTTGTAGCCCGAACACTTGGAGTATTGTCTTGTCTTTTCGGTTGTTTCTCGATCTCGCTTGTCGATCGGCTCTTTTAGTTGGCTCTTTTTGTGTTTTTGGCTCTGTTCGGCCCCCTAGAGGATCGGATCCGACCTACGTAGCTTCCCGAATTTTCACTTTTTCATAGTTGGATTGATTGGCGCGAGTTTAGCCTCGACGGTCGCGGTCGGTTGAGCGCGAGTTGCCGATTCATCACTCGCCATTCTCGTCCCAGCGCGGATTGACGGCCGAGTCGTCACGCCCATCTCCCTGTAGGTGCTAGGGTTTACCCTTGTTCGGAAGTTTCTTTTTGGTCAGATACTTTACAGCACGGGTTTGTTTTAGATCTTGCTTGAAGTGGTGAGTCCGGTCTTGGTTGGGAGAAATTCTTTGTTTTTTCATTTTCGAGCGTTGGCGCTTGTTTTCGATTAGCAACTGCGCCAATTGGGGAATTGGCGCTAGTTGTCGCGTGAGCAAGTCATGCCGGTTGGCGCTAGTTGTCAATGACAAATTTGGGCCAATTTCGTGGGTGTGTGAAAATTGAGACTTTTTTCCCCTGAATCCTTCACCGGTGTGTCTTTCCCTTCCGAGTATTTTCTCTATATGAGCATAGATTACATTGCTCATTGTTTGAAATGTCTTCTCTCCATGATTGCTTTGATGTAAAGGGAATGAATGCCTTGTTTTGATCTCTTGATTTGGAAGTCCTCTTTGTGTTTGACCTCATATGTCTTGTCGCCTTTTGAGGGATTTCAGGACACGCAGTGTTTGAAACAACGATTGCATTCTTAGTGTTTGTTTACATCTCTTTTGCATTCATCCTTCATTAAGAAGATTTGCGTTTATTTAGTTTTCATCTCAAAGTGTTCTTTTTGTTAAAAATGCATTAGATCACATTGCATTGAAGAGTATTTTGAGATTTATCATTGAACTTAGATCACATTGTTTAATGATTGAAAGCTAAAAATCGCTTTTGAGTGCATTCTCTTTCATTAAAATCATGTATTAAGTAGATTCTCATTTCATCGAAAAAAATGCATTGAGTGCATTCTTATCATTTGAAAAGGAAAAAGGAAATTGTGCATAGATTACAATTGCATAGTTTTTCGAAAAAGAGGATTTTTGCATAGATTACATTGCATTATTCGCATCGTTGAATGTTTGAAATTACTTTTGGATAGTGAAAGTCATCTAGTTTGGAAAAAGATTTCATTTTTAGTGTTGTTTTATGTCGCATCATTGTTTGAAGCTCTTCCCTTAACTAGATAGCTTTCATCGAATTGAAAAGTTTTCTTTTCTCATATAGTCGCATACGGGGGAGATTGTCATATGACATACGCTAGGCTCGGAAACCGAAACATAATTGAAGATCAACCATAGAATTTACTCAATTTAGCTAAGGAAGCATTGAAAAATTAACGAAACATTTAGAGGTCTAGGTTAGAGACGTGTTCCGTCGTTAAACCTAGTAGCTATCATTCGCCTCTTGGCTTTAAACAAAGCGCTAGTACGGACTTGTGCTCCCCGTACGGTCGAGTATATAAAGGGGGACCCCACTAGGTTTCTCATCCTTTATCCGTAGGAAGTCAGAGTCCGCCGCCTTAAACCCGTGATACACCGAACACAACATTCTGGGAGATTGCCTACATGTACGTTAAGTCCTTGGTTGATTTCTCTTTCATTTTGAAACCAAGGTGTATATTGCGCTCACGATTATTTGGTACACCCTTTTCCTAGCATTCTGAGAGCAGTCATTTTGATCTTTTCTGACTCTTTAAATTTGAAAAGGTCATCAAAGCGCTTGTCCTTTTCATGCTTGTTTCCAATCCGAAAGTGATAGAGTCACCTTTTTCCTATTTCTCGACTCTTAAAAGATGAAACCGCCGTAGTTTTTGTTTCGATGTTTTAAAATTAATCGCCCACGAAATATTCCTCGGTTAAAGTTAGTTTCCTTAGGGTGTTTTTTCTCAAGATCGTTTCTAATGGCAACATTTCACGGAGTTCACCAACCAAGGAATCACCTTCGAAGGGGAATCCTAGTCCTTTTCCTCCTTTTGGAAATGTTGGTGCTCCTTACATGGCAACGTTGTCCCTTCCCGGGTTAACTTGTTGGGTTGCTCGTTTGGTTGTTTTCAACTTCACGTGGTCTTGAATGTCTTGGCTATTGTTCTAACCGTCTCCTCCACCCGAAAAAACATCATGTTGATTCTAAGGTGGACCTCTCCCCCCCTTCTTCGTTTGTTTTTGCATCCTCCTCTTCTACTTCTCCCTGGTGAAAGTTTGGATTCAAGTAACCGGGTGGCTAAGAAGAAGAAGAAGAAGACAAAGAAGAAGAAGTCGGATAAAGGAGAGGCTAGCTGCGGCTATTGCGCCCTAAGAAGCCTTCCATTGATAAATCTCCCAACCCTCCATGGAAAGTCAAGTTCCCTCGCATGTTGTGCATGGGAGACCATCTTCTTCGAAATTACCCACGGCATTCCCAAGGTGCTCGAAGTATGGTCCAATGATCGCCGCCGTTGCCTTTGGCTTCGGGAGTCGAGGTTGGGGGCATGTCTTCAAGCCGGCATCGGTAAGGCTCCTAAGAGAGGTGGTAAGATTACCAATCCCCCTGAAGTTGTGTGAGGGGCACCATGCCATTCACCTTTGTTCGTATATGGATGAAGCCAAGAGAGTTTTTGGACAACTCGATTGTTTCTACACCATGCCTTCCGAGCTGGTCACAAACAACTTTCTTTGAGTCCTCCACCAGCTGATGCTTCGATTGGTCAAGATTCATCCTTGGTCGATCCCGCTCCCTTAGAAATTCAAATTCAAGAATCCATTCCGGATCAACCATTGGTTATGGGATCGGTTGAGTTGGCCCGCCGTCGCGTGTACTAGGTCTTTTCCGTTGAGAGTGGATCTCACACCCCTCGGGTTCTTCTTGTTTCTTCATATTCTTTGGACTTGGAGAAAGATTCTCCCGCCCCTATACCTCAAGAAGTTGCTCCTCGACTCTCGTGATGGAGGTCCTGGGAGGATACTCTTCTCGACTCCGTGATGGAATTCGTGGAGGATGCTCCTTCTTCTTCCGTAACACCGGGGGAAGACCATATCGCTTTGATGGTAGCCCCTCCATGTAGTTTGGTCGCTTCCTTTGATTGGAATCGATTTATAGGATACCACCTTCCGTCTTATGTGCCTTTCGAGATCACAAGTACATGCTTTTGGTCCGGTCGTACCCGCACCATTATAGATGAAGGCGCCTCTCGTTAGTGTTTTATCCTCAACTACTTGGCAAGCGTTCGGTTCACCACCGCTTGCGCCCTATTACAAAGAATCGTTGGCGTTTAGTCGAAGAATGAGTCAACCGTTAGGGATCCTTCCAAGGTTACTCCGTCACTTTGGGAGGTAAAACTATCCATATGGACGTGATGGTTGTTCCAGTGCCCCTTGGATTTCAATATGCTCTTGGGGGCGTGATTACACCTATGCCATGGGAGCACCTGTCTCCTCCCTTTTTCGTGTGGTCTTTTTTTCCACATGAAGGACGGATCGTGACCATTGATCAACTTTTTCGTTCTTTGGTCCCTGATGTGGTAGATCGGCCGCCATCATCCCTTCTGGGTTTTTATCCACCCGTTGTATCTATCCAACCGCGAGTCAACTATGTGGCTACCTATCCCGTGCTCGTACTCAGTGACGATGATCGTCGTGCATAGTGTGTCGGGGGCATTGGGTTCTTATTTCCAAGATGTTTTCCTTCCATCTAGAATGGAACTCTTGGAAGCAATGACTTCTTGTTCATTATGATGAGGTCGTTTGGAGCATAGTTCATTTTCTTGTGTCAAGCTCCTTAAAAAATGAAACAAAGTTGTGGAGCATAGTTCATTTTCTTGTGTCAATGTCAAACCAGGGGAGGTAACTCCTCAAATCGCAATGTATATTAGGTCGAAGAATGTACATGCTTATATAGATGGGAAGTGAGGCTATTGGGATTCGGCTCCCAATGACTCTTGGCCGTCCTAATCTCCTAATAATAAATAATATACAAAAATAAATGTGCACACCCATCCATAGGATTAGGTGTCAACATTCCCCTTTTAATCCGAAGGATGTTGGTGAGTCCAAGCATTGATCTCGAACTTTTCAAACTTCTCTCTTCCAAGTGCTTTGGTGAAGATGTCGACATTTTGCTCATTTGTGGAACAATGATGTAGATGGATGGTCTTGGCTCCGAACATGATGTCGAATGAGATGGTACTTTGTATTGATGTGCTTTGTTTGATCATGGAACTTTGGGTTCTTGGCCAACTTTATTGCGTAAGTGTTGTCGATCATGAGTGGAGTGGAATACATCCTGTTTCATACGCAAATCTTCCATGATTTTCCGGAGCCACACAATTTCCTTTGTTGCTTCGAAATCTGCTTGCCACATATTACGCCTCGGTCGTGGAATCCGCTGGGAACCGACCGTTTGCGTGATCTCCATGAGATAGCTCCCTGATCCAAGACTCATGGTGTAACCCGTAGTAGACACTTCTGTTTCTTTGTCGCCATCAAAGTCCGAATCGTAGTATCCGGTCAAGATGAAGTCGCCTACTCGTGTATATTTGAGTCCAAAGTCTTGAGTCCCCTTCAAGCACCTTAGTACTCTTTTTGCAGCCCAGGACCAATGTCCTTCACAAGGTTTTTTGCATGAACCTTGAGAGGATTCCAACAAAAAATGAGATGTCGAGTCCGGTGGTGGTCGGATAGATAAGACTTCCTACAAGTTTCGTCTATACTTAGTTGCATCCTCAAATTCCTTCCCTTCAATCGATGTGAGCTCTCAAGTTTTGTTCCATTGGAGTGCCTAAGGGTTTACAATCATCCATGCCAAATTTGTTCAAGAGATCTCCAATGTACTTCTTCCGAGAAAGAAAGATGAATTTAGGATGTTGAACTACTTCAATACCCAAATAGTAATGAACATGACCCAAATCGAGTCATTTCAAAACCTTTCTTCAACTCTTTTCTTCATGGATGCAATATAGCTCTCATTGTTTCCCGTTATCAAAAGATCATCTACATATACCACAAGATATACAATCGTTTTTCCAACTTTCTTAACAAACAAAGTTGCATCATCGAGATCAAAGTGTTTGAAATCAAGTTTCGAAGATGCTCGGTCAACTTCTCATACCAGGGCTCGTGGTGCTTGCTTGAGGCCATACAAGGATTTCACAAGTTTGCAAACTTTGTGTTCTTGACCCTTTATCACAAATCCTTCTCGTCGGGACATAAAAACTTTCTCCTTCAGATCTCCATTCAAGAATGCTCGTTTTTACATCCATCCGATGAACTTTCCATCCACTGCGAGTCTGCTAAGGCAAAGAGAGTCGGATGGTGGTCCATTTTGTCTGTGGGAGCAAACGTTTCTTCATAATCAATTCCTTCCTTCCGTGCGAATCCTTTTGCCACAAGCTCTGGCCTTGTGCTTGTCAAGTGAGCCGTCCGCTTTGTACTTGTTCTTGTAGACCCACTTGCGACCAATTGGTTTCGCTCCCAAAGGTGGATCAACCAGACTTCCAAGTGCCATTCTTTATCAAGGCATCATACTCATTTCGCATCGCTTCTTTCCATTCATCATGAGAAGCGGCTTCTTTGAAGGAATTTGGTCTCATGATCTGTAGACAAACTCAACTCACGCTTATAAGCAATATCCATATCAACAGGGGGAATCAGAATTATCTACATCACCTTCGATTTCTTGAGTGGAACTTCTTGTTCTCGTTTTTCCAACCTCATCAGGATGAACATCCTCCAGGTGTCTTTGTCGGCCCATTTGGGGGGACCTTTTCGAGATGGCCTCGGTACGGTCACTTGATCGAGTTGGGATTGATTCAAGATTCAATCTCCCAATTCTGGCTCAATCACATCATCCAATGTGTCATCCGTGGTGGTTTCTTCATGTGGGGGGAGAGTGTGGTTCGGGAAATGATTCCACGAGTTTGATTCAATATCGGAATCCCCCCTTCAAGGTGTGGAATCACATTATCAAATTCTTTGAAAGACTTTGCATGTGTGAATCTATCCGGGCGATCAAGTTGCCGCTCAACAACCTTGTCACTCTTGGATGATTCAAGAAATATGACATCTCTTGCTATCACAAACTTTTTTATTTGCTTCATCATAGAGACGATATCCTTTGGAGGTATTGGAGTACCCCAAGAAGATACATTTTCTGCTTCTAGCACCAAGTTTGTTCCTTTGACCCTTGGGTATCAAGGCATAATGTGGACCCAAAGACCCCTGAAATGCTTTACGAAGGAATGTGGCCATGCCACATTTCAAAAGGAGTTTTATTTCTAATTGAACTTGAAGGACACCTATTCTTTATGTAAACAAAGGGCCACATAGAACCGCATCGGCCCAAAACATCAATTTTACATTCTTGAAAAATAACATGGAGCGGACCATATTTAAGATGGTTCCGTTTCATTCTTTCAGCTACACCGTTCGTTGTGGATTATATGGCACGATGGTTTGATGTTTGATTCCATGTTGACGAAGATAATTTTCAAATTCGTTTGAAGTGTATTCTTTTCCATTATCAGGACGTAGAGAGCCAATATGTGTTTGTGCATCATTTTCAATCCATACATGAAAATTTTTGAAAGTTTGAAAAGCATCGGACTTATTCTTCGAGAAAGTAAATCCAACACATCTTGGTGTAGTCATCAATAAATGTCATCATGTATTTGTTTCCATTTGCGTGTAGCAATAGGCATAGGGCCACATAAATCTGAATGAACAAGTTCAAGTTTCCTATGTGCTCTTGAGTGTGAATCATGAAATGGCTGTTTGCTATGCTTTCCTAGAATACATGCATCACATTCCTTAGGTTTTCTAGGAATTGTAGGCGCTCCATCAACACCATTTTTCTTCAACAAACGAAGGTCGTCATAATTTAAGTGTCCAAATCTAGCATGCCATAAAAGACTTGATGGAAATGTACCTTCATCATGATATGAACTGAAAGCAAAGTTTTGAGCATGAGCAGATGAACCTTCGACCTTCAAGAGTCTCCCTTCTTCTATTCCCTCCATGACAAGTGAGTGATCCGATGTCGATATGACCTCGCGCCTTGCCATCAAACAAGTGAAATGAGTGTCCTTGTCGCCGGATTTCGATCAGGGGACAAGAAGTTTCTCTTCAACTCCGGGAGGTATAGAACCTCATGTAGGATATGATCGGGGGAAGACCGAGCAGTTTAAGCTCTGATCGTGCCAAGCCCTCGATGGCTTGAGTTTGGATTTATCCGCGAAATATACTTGCTCCATCAACTTTGTCGGTGAAATATTCAAAAAAATCTTTTCTAAATGTCATGTGACATGTTGCTCCCGAATCTAGCAACCAATCATCTCTCCATGAAGTAAATGAAACATCAAAGAGGTTTTCGCTACTCCATTGTTACAATGTGCTAGAACATAGTGAGCGGATTCAGGTGCTTTACCTTTGTCTTTGTCATTGGTTTTACCTTTGTCTTGATTTACGTGTCTGCTCAATTTTGTTCCATGGTGTTCCGCATTTGGGTAGCATCATGTCCATCTCTATTGCAGCGTGTGCAATGAAGATGGGATTTGTCGGCTTTGTCCGCCCTCTCTCTACGTGAAGTTCCTTCTTCCTCTTCCTCTTCCGCCACCTCTTCCTCGTCGAATGAATCGGAGCATGATTCTTTTCTCTATGTGCCAAATATGCAGCCTCTTCGGAAGATGAAGGGGACTGCTCATCTTCCCCAAAAAGCTTTCTCTCTTTACGCAAACTTCGCTCAAGTTTATCAAAGGTGATTTGTTCAAGGTTTCCACTTGCTTGCAAAGACTCAAGATAATGTGAGTAAGTCGGATATAATGCCTTAACATATGCTATGAGCGGTATGTCCATTTTTACACCGAAAGTGTTTTGAATGTCATGCATTATAGATCTTATTTCTGAAGCTAAAGCAAGGGGATCATCATTCTTCATTTCAAAGACTCGAACGAGCCTTAACCATCAATTGAACATTTTCTAATTACGAGTGTGAGTCATAGAGTTCTTTTAGTTTCTTCAAGGCTTCAAAGGCATTTGAGAATGATGAAATATGGCGACTCACCTCTTCACTTACTGAAGCTCGCAATCAAGGCATAGGCCTTGCGCGTTCTTGTTTTCCCAGTATGGCAAGATCTTTGTCCGAAGTGGGCTTCTCCGGTGGATTTTCCGCTTGTCCTTCTCGCATTCCTCTCCACAGCTCATTAAAAATCGAAAGTGTGTTTAATCTTTCGAGACCATTCAAGATAGTTCTCTTTGCAGGGAGAGAACTATCCCAACAATAGAGATGAGAGAATGCATTAGATCGCTGGAAAAATCTTCCCAAGAGGAAACAAATTCGCTATAAAAACTTCAAACTCTTGAAATATTTCAAATACGGAGGCAAAAACTCTTGTTTGAAAAAAATTTTCCGAGTTAAAAACTCTTC
The DNA here is from genome assembly GCA_034641835.2 of Pinus albicaulis. NCBI lineage: Eukaryota > Viridiplantae > Streptophyta > Pinopsida > Pinales > Pinaceae > Pinus > Pinus albicaulis. The sequence goes on along the minus strand of CM076575.1, from coordinate 48,218,632 downwards.
TCGTAAACTATATCCGCTCCGAAAAACTTTGTCGGAGACCCGAATTTAAAAAAAAACACCCTATGCTAGAGATCGATTTACGCATAAAAAAATTGTATTTTTTTTTGTGTTGGGAAAAAAATTGTATGTGGAAAAAAAGGGATTATGAATGGGAAGTGGTGGAATTATGAAAATGAAATGCGTAATGGTATTGAATGGATGAATGGGGGAAGCTTATTGAAATGGGCGGAATTGTAATGATGGGAGGGGCGGTATATTGTAAATTGGGCGCTCGTCTTATGGATTATAAAACATACAATGACGGCGCATAATACAATGATGTTGTTTTAATACAATGACAACGGCGGTGAAATTTTAGAAATCGAACTTTTTAAAAAAACGTATTTTGAATGGGAGGGCGAAGTATTGGTGAGAGGGTAGCCGAAGTGGTCAAGTTAGGAGGCGGTGACCGCGTATGGGAGGGCCGCGTAGAATATTGTAAAACGATGGCAGCGTTAATATGAACGGATCGTGCGGTATTGTGAGAATAGCAATAGCAATTGATATATATGGAATAGCAATAGCATTAGCGCTGTATGATATATATGGAATAGCAATTGTGTAACGTTATATGAACAGCGTTTTAATACTTGGAAATATCCACGCTAGCTAAAACCACAGCGGCGTTATATTGTAATATGCGCGAGCAGATAGCTGTTTTAAATAACACGATGTTTTATATATGGTGCGGAGTTGTATGTGCGCAGCCGAGGGCGTGGAGCGAATGCGCTGGAGCAGGGGGCAAGCGACCGGAGCAATGACGGCGTTGTAATACCACGCAATGGAAATATGTAAATCGTGTTAAAACATGGAAATTTGATCTGCGTTATAATACCACGGAATGAAAAAATGTGACAGGCGCAATGTTATAAAATGTGGAGGTCGATATGTATGCGGCATTCAACGCATAATATTGAAAGGGTAGGCGCGAGTAGATTAGGAGAAGACCGTGAAAATGGGTGCGAAAATGGGTAGGTAGAAGGGGGAGCACATGTGTTTGGGAAGAGCGTGGATCTCAAAGTCGAAGAGCGCAGGGTATGGTGAATGAGTGAGAATGAGTGAGGGGAGAGGTGAGGGCGCAGGGGGAGAGAGGGGAGTGAGGGAAGGCGTAGGGAGAGGGCGCGAGGGATGAGGGAGAGGGCGTAGGGGAGAAAGTGAGGGAATGGAGTGAGGCCCAAAAGGGCGTTACGTAAAAAAAATTTGAATTTGGACTGCAGAAAGACGCTTGCAGATCGCTGATCGTGAGTAGCTAGCACCTAATTTGCGGGATTGACAGAGCCTCGCAAATGTCGATGCTATTTAGGGAAAAAAATGCGTAGAAACAACTAGCAACTAGGGAGCAACGCAGAAAAAAATTAATAAAATTGATCGAGCAAAGGGTAGGGGAGTTACACCACGGGCGGAAATGCCAAATGTGGAGTCGGCTCGATACCATGTCAAACCGGGAGGTAACTCCTCAAATCGCAATGTATATTAGCCGAAGAATGTACATGCTTATATAGATGGGAAGTGAGGCTATTGGGATTCAGCCCCCAATGACTCTTGGCCTTCCTAATCTCCTAATAATAAATAATATACAAAAATAAATGTGCACACCCATCCATAGGATTAGGTGTCAACATCAAGCTCCTTAAAAAATGAAACAAGGTTGGGGAGAAAAGTTCCTTGTCTTGTGTCAAGCTCCTTAAAAAATAAAACAAGGTTGTCGGAGCAGAGTTCCTTGTCTTGTGTCAAGCTCCTTAAAAAATGAAACAAATGTGTCCTGAGGATAGTTCTTTTAACGTGTCAACCTCGTTAAAATAATGAAACACGTTCCTGTTCAATTCGAGTCTTTGATAAGATCTCGTAAAATCCCAGTCAAGTCTTTCTCTTTATCTCGTAACTTGAACCTTCACTCCATCTGCCTTACATATGGACTGAAGCTTGGGGGGCATGTACCTCGAATTGAGTCACCATGCTGGGGGCATGCTTACTTTTTCAAGCATAGTTTGTTTCCGTTTCAAGCTTGTGTAAAAATGAAACTGGTTTCAAGCAGAGTTTCTTGATTTCAAGCTTGTGTAAAAATGAAACCTTTCTCAGTTTACCTCTTGTGATTGTCATTTTATCAGCCTGTTTTTGCCAGATGAACCTTGGTTTTCTCACTCCATCGTCACTATCTGCTTGGCCGATCGTATGCCTTCACTTGCTTGTTTTACCCGTTCCTGAGGAACCGCTGCAATGAGTGGTCTTGTTAGCCAGCCTCTTGACCTTTATTTGTTCTTAGCAGTTCCACCATTACCGGAACCAGTAGCTACCCTTTATACCACTCGTTTCTCCAGGAGGAGTCACCTTTCAGCTCTTTTTTGACTCTCTAAAATTGAAAATATTGCCGAGTCCCTTGTTGTTTCGATCTCGTTAAAGTGGAAACGAAATGACATCTACCTAGTATACGTTTACCCCTTTTTCGGGCTGTGATAGATTATTTACGAAAAAGGAATACCCTAGCCTATCGCGACTAGGAGGTTTTCTCAGATATTGTTTTCTACCTTTTCGGGTCTGAGGAACTATTTACGAAAATGGATCGTTGGAGTTTACTTTTCTGCTATCTTTTCAAACTCTCTAAACATGAAAAGACGCCGAGTTCTTCCTTTGTCAGACTTGTTAAACCTAAATGACATCGGAAATTGTCAATCATGACGTTATTCGAGTTTCTCCTTCCTAAGGCTCATTAAATGTACTAGGATGGGTTCGTCTGAAGGACGGACTTATATGAAAAGCATATGGTATCCTCTTCAAGCTTGTGTAAAAATAAAGAGGTACTCACCGAAATGGTGGGGAAAATGGAACCAAAATCATTGTCGTGTCGGCAGTATGTCGCTCTTGAACATGGCACTTGTCTGCATTCGCGTCGGGTTGGGGACATCTCATCTCGTTTTTCACTTGCCTCTGTGGGTTTGGGTGATCCTTTTTGACCTCTCATCTGCTCTTTTCCTTGTCACCATGACCCTTGATCTTTTGATGTCAAATACTGCCAAATCCACTGTCGTGCCGCCAATATGTTCAAGAGAAGTTGACCTCTGCAGTATCAACCTTCCTCTGATTCTCATCTGATCCTGATTCACAAAAACATTATGTTCCTATGTCTTGTGTCGATGATGTGGGAAACAATATGGCCCACCTTCGGTCAAGGTCACTTCCTGTCGACTTCAGCTCATTATCTAGGAAGATGATCTAGAGACTCCCTTCTGGTGCCTTGGAGCCTGCATGCCTCAATGGCAGGTTCTTCGTGTTCAACATGAGGTTTTCATCATTGGCCTCCGATCGAGTGATTCTACGGGTGTTCGACACCAGCTCATTGTTCACATGCCGTAGAATGTACCTGTAGTACCTTGAGCACCATTGGCATTAATGGTGGTACCTCTCGCGTCTGTTAACAGCTTTCATCATTGGCTGGTAATCAGACGATGTTCTTGCATGTTCGACTTCAGCTCACTTATTCGCATGCTTGAACTTGTACTTTGTTCGGGTCAAGATGGAGCGCAAGACCCTGGATTCTGTCTGTTATAATCTAGGCTATGATTTTGTGGATTATTATGATTAGTTACATGACTCACTAATTGGATGGCTGCGACCATACCTGAGTCTATTTACCGATCCTCACTGGATGGCTGCGTCCATGCCTTGGATCTGGATTATTACATACTCTGTTATGGATGGCTTCACCCATACCACATATATCATGTATATTGAGATATCAGTTGTACTTCTCTACGCAGGTTTTCCGACGACGGTGTTTTCAGTTGGACATGTTCTCGTAAAGCATTTCACCCCTCTCTCTCTCTCGGGCCTCATGCTTTAGGGGGCATCTGTTACACAGTAATTTGTCACCGTCCCTGCAATTCCCATCTCGCCCATTGGAGGGTCATTTCTATGACCAATAAGCAGTGTCATGCCTTGCAAATACCATCATTGCATCCCTTTCCATGAGGACAACATTTCTTCTGTTGATCATTTCCTGAGCAGACCCCTAAAAACACCTGTTTTTGCCTTGGCGCTGGTAGCCCGTTATGTACTCGCGCCAATGGGGGAAAATTAACACTGAGCCCATGCCAATTGGTGCTCTGTCCCAGTTAAGCACCCGCACCAATCTGCTTTTGGAAATTTTTTAAAAAAAGAGGCGAAGTTTCGATTACAATAGCTTCGTGAATGAGTCATCAGGAGTGGTTTCGCCTGAATAACCATGACCTTCCTCCTTTGGCATCTTGTTTCCACCTTATGGGGAACCTCCCAAGGGATAAGGCCTCCCTTCCACTATTGTAGGGATCCCAACCTCCTCCTCTCCTCTATAAATATAGCCTTCATCCATTGATGAAGGGGCGGAATGGCTGAATGGTAGAGTCTTCAAGTTCCCAAATTCTCAAGAGCTTTATGCGGCAAGAGCCTCGATTATTCCCCTAAGGCCAAATTCAAGCAAGGAGACTATTGTCAAGATCCGAAGAGAGAGGTTTGTCCTATCCGTGACAGGATTTTCGAGACGTGTTCTGCTGGCGACCCGCCGAAGGAGAATTCAACATCAGAACTTGGTTGTAATTTTCCTTTGATTGGTTAATAATAAACGACTATTGGTTATGGTTACACTCTTGTTTTTGTTTATAATAATGAGTTATGTCATTTCTGACTGACATATGGTTGCATCTACTGGATTTTACACTTGCGTTTTTTTTGTTTCTCGCATGTGCAGGTGTCCATCACGGAGATCGTGGGGATCGTGATCTGCCAGGGCTAAGGAACGGGAGCGCTACCTCTTCTACAAGCAACAACGTTGGATTCTAGGTAAGCCTTCATCACTAGTTGGTTTATTTGCAATTAGGAACCTACGCTATAGCGTGAATGATTGTTGCTAGACCCGGTCTGGGCTAGTAGGGATCGCCTCTTTCCACAGAGGGGATTTACCTCCACAACACTAGGGCTCCTTTGGTGACCTTCCAAGTTTTATCTGTGAAATTTGTCACACAACCTTCACCACCTAACTGCCCTGTTGAAATTAGATTTTTCTTCAGATCTGGAACATGCCTTACCTCCTTTAATAGCCATTGGTTTCCATTATGATGTTTTACAAGAACTTTACGCATTCCAACAATTTTACATTGTTTATCATCACCCAAACAAACTTTTCCAAAATCTCCTTGAACATAGTCATGAAAATATTTCTTATCAGGTGTGGCATGGAATGAGGCCCCTGAATCTACCACTCAGGAATTAGTAACATTTTCGAAAGAAAGAATCAAAGCATCTTGTAACACATCACGTGTCACATTTGCTTCATGATTGTTTTCTTGTTGTGTGTCTCCTTCTTTTCCCTTCTGAGATCTACAGTCTTTCTTCAGGTGTCATTTATTTCTGCGTTTCCAAAGTTGTCTTCAAAAAATGCATGGGATGACTTCCAACTGTAAGGTTAGATATCCTCTTCTTATCATGAAGTATAAAATGACAATTACATGATGTCCAACACCATTGTAAACACATGAGAGACATAAAATAAATTATCTCCTTCCATAAAGGAAAATCTTCATCATGCAAGAACATTCCTCCATCCATGTTTTATAAACTTGATTAAGCATTGTTATGTTTTCATTCTTAGCCCTGTTGGCCTTGTTGGATCCAAACTCCATCATTCTAGCGTTATGCAAAAGAAGAAGTGAAGGAGCAACATGGGTGGAAAAAGATGTCAAACCATATTCCCCTAATAATAACCATCGGAGCAAGGCCCTTTGCTGCCATCCTCCATCTCCTCCATGTAAGATGGGCAAGCCAAGCTTTCCAAAAGATGATGTACATGGCTCTCTTTACTGCAATTTATCTTTGATACATAAGGCATGAATTAGAAAATGATGAGCTATGGGGTGGTCACCATACTCATTTAAGAGCAACCAAAGAAACAAGAGGTCTTGTTGCCTTCTTTCCTCCTTATGTGCATCATGAAACCAAACCATACTAATGGACATATGATATGTCATATCAGCCCAATACATAATATCATCATCAATGCACATCATAATATCAATATGCCAAATTTTACTCAATGCAAAACACATAGACATAGGAGATGTCATGTGGTGGCCATACTCTCCCAAGTGAGTCAAAATTGTACATGCCTTTTCTTGCTGCAACATAACATTGAAACCCAAGGCATGATTCAAAAAATGATGAGCTATTGGGTAGTAACCATACTCACCCAAGAGCAGCCATAGAAATAAGGGCTTTTGCAGCCTTCTTTCCTTATCAATATGTGGATCATGGAGCAACAACAACACAATGATGGACATGTGAAATGTCTCATCAACATAGTACAAGCAAGCTCCCTCATACCACATTATGTGGGAGTCATCCCTCCTCCCAAGCCAAAGTTCATGCATGAAACATACCTCCAACAGAAATACATGTGGATAAATGAGACATATTTCAAACATGGGTAAATACATGGACGTGAGATTTAACATGTGATGTCCAAACTCTCCTTTTAACAACCACATCAACCATGCTTCCTTTTCATATACTCTATTAATGATGCATAAAGCATGAGATGAGAGAATGAGAAACTTTGGGTAGTGATCATGCTTACCCCAAAGAAACCGGCATTGCCATGCCTCCTTATTCATTTCATGACCATTCTTCAAGGCATAGATCAGAGAAATATGTGCCTTTGGAAAGTGATAAGATTCTCCCAAGGGAAACCAGCGTAACCAAGCTTGCTAGCCCATATATGTTTGCAAGTGATCTTGTGATCTCTTGCTCATCCTCCTCATCCACTCACTCCAATATGGAAGATGAGTGATGTGTTGCATAATCATGGCATCCTCCCATTGTAGAATATCATCTCCTTTGAACCAATGAAGAACATTGCATCTCATGAAATATTGAAATGCATCTCTGTTGAGATCTCTTAGTGAGACCTCTCTCCCATAAATGGCCTTCCAAAACCAGTGAGGCTTTGAATCTGCAGTAAGTAGAAGTCTCTCTTTGAGCTGTAGCATGCTGATTGAGAGAGTGTCATCTAGAGGGGAGAAAATGTTTCTCATCTCAAGATGTCTACTCTTCATCTTCTTCTTATCCATTGCCCCAAGGTTGAAGCTGCCTCTAGAGTGCTCCAAGAGAGATGAAGCCTCTTTGTCATAGTCACTAAGTGAAAAAGTTGTAGATCTGAAAAGTGGTGCATGTACTGTCTCAAAGCAAGTTTCATTATTGATCTCACAATCAGCCATTGAACATAGGATAGTACTAATCCCCTTTCTTGAGACCCTACATCTCAACCCAAGAGGTTGAATGCAACTCAACAATGATGCATAGGGATAGTTTCCAATCTCCTCCTTGATTAGATCAAGGGTCCTCTACGCTGTGACATATATTTGCTTCAAATCAGCATTTTGATTTAATCCTTGGCTATGCATTAATCTTGAAACAATATGTGCTGAAATTTCATGCATACCTTGGATCAACTGATATGTGGGAACCTCTTGACAGAACACAAGAGTTCCTCCATCCAGATCAATGATGCCTCCAACTGTTGGCAAGAATGATGGCCTCCTTTCTTCAAGCATACTAGCACTGGTATCTTCCTTCTCCTCCTCATGCATCTCATGATTCATGCATGGGTCTCCATATGTTAAGAGCTCAAGACTACCTTGCAAAGAAGCAAGTGCCTCTTCTCTAGATACAAGCACCTTAGCGGAAGATGGTGAAAATGGAGATCTCTTGCCCAAAGTGACAATATTGATGTTCTCCTTTGCTTTGTGATGATAGGAAGTGTATAGTTATTCCTCTCCATCTTGAAACCCTTTAGGAGTTTCTTTGCATCTCTTTTCTTCATTGCTATACCTCTCACCTTCTTCAAAGAAAGTGGGAATAGTGGATCTATGAGGAGATCTAGGATTATCTGATCTTCTGCTTTGTTGATAGGAAGTGCTGGGGATTCCTTCTTCTTCTTGAAACCTTATGCAGTTCTCACTACAACTTGCTTCTTCTTGAAACCCTCTAGGAGTCTCGGTGCATCTTCTTTCTCTCTTCTAATTTACCTCTTTGGAGAGGCTCTTCTTAGATCTGAACGCTGATGAGAGTAAACTCATCCTCTCCATCATTCTGATATCTGTTTCATCTCTTCTCTTCTTTGATACCGCTGTAAAGTTCCCTTTTCAGAAATATCAAAATTCTATTCCATATATTGACTACAGGGGCATTTACTAGATATGTCACCTTTGAAAAAAGGATGAGATCCAGAGCCTACCTGGCCAACTGCAGACTCTGTCTATAGTGCTTGAAATATTCCTCCTTCAGGGAGTCAGCACTTTGGCTTGAAGTCATAGGCTGAGCCAAATATCATGCTTCGATACCACTGCAATGTTCCTTTTTAGGAACATCTCATGAATCAAGCACTGAAAAGTGAATTTTCAGGAAAATATACAATGGAACAGGAAAATGACTCTTGGATCCTTTATATATATCAATAAAAAAACTGAATCCAAGATTTCAACTGAAACAAATAAGACTAGGTGGGTTAAACAGATGTCCCACACCTAGTTTTTTTTAAGAGAAGGCCCAATGAGGGGCTGCAGAAAATTAAAACTCTATACAGGAAGTGTAGAGAGCTATCAAAGAATAAAATGTGCTGATAGACACTCAGTAACTGATTCCAAGCACAACAACAACTTAGATCTGAATTTAGGATCCAAAAAGTGAGGAAAAGCAATGATTTTGACCCTAAAATATATGTATTCCGAAATATAAGTAAAATTAAGGGAAATTCCACGATTTTATTTTATATTAGGTCATTTGGGACCTATTATCCGAATTTTAGCTCAAAACAATCATTCTAGATATGTTAAACAGTTCCTCCATCCCCAGATAAGCTTAAAAATGTTGATTTCCCATGACTTTGAGTATGCAGAAAATGGTTGAAGCATGAAGAGCGTAATTTTTGAATAAACTAGACAAAATATGTCTAAAACATCATATCTGAAGTTTATTATAACTTATCATGAAGAAAAATGGAGATTCAACTCCTTTTATACATCAATAGATCACCCGGCAAGGGGATTTCATGAAAGAACAAAATACAAGTATCAGATCTGCAGAATATGGATCTGGAAAATGCAGGATCACTAAAAATCTGAGTACATGAGCTGAAACATACAAAATTATAGAAGAGGGCTGCAATAAATTTTTTTTGGAAGAAGGGATGGCCCTTCCTCAAGAAAACAAGCACCAAACTAGGGTAGAAACCCTGCTGCAGCAATGCACTAGAAAATAACGCAGTTTCTGAACTATACTGCACAGTTGATGTGGAAAGGTCCTTTGGCCTAATGCAAAGATCTGAAATTGAAGCTCAATTCTTCCTCACTAATCTTCCAGAGAAATGAATGCTCCCTTTTCTGCAAAACTAGATCTGGAAGTGATGTTGAAAACCCCTCACTGCAACACCCAACAACACATTATTATTCTGCTGCAGAAATAACGTTGTCTTGATGGAGGAAGCTTGGCCTCAAGCCTAGATGTGAGGCATTTCAGAACATACTCCTTCAAGAGCTCCTCAATGAAGGAGGAGGAATTCCTAAACAGGAAATTCCTCTCTCTAGCTAAACAGCTAGATATTTTGAGTTGCCTAAGCACTCTCAAAATCGAATTATCTTCAACAACCTTTCCTTGTGGCCTTCCTCTTTCTTTTATAACATTAGGGTTTGGAAAACCATAAACCACCGTTAATGAGTTAACCCTTTTCACATAAAGGGTCTCCATCTAAAACTGTGCTGATCAATAAGGAGGTTCAATGCATCTAGACACTGTTGTGATTTGGTCATGTTGACCTAGTCAACCTTCTCCATTCCTTTTCACACCTAAGTGTATTTTATTGAAATGGCCCATATTTTTCCATGTTCACATTGGGAATTGATTTATTTTCCTGATTAGGAGTTTTAGATTCCCCCCTTTACACTTTTATTCATGAGTTAAGAAAATTGAAAATAAAATGCAATATTCCCATTAGCTGCAGAATGTGGGAACATTACAGACATCTTCATATTAAATAAATGTTTCATGAGAAATTCCTTGTTTGAGGTTAAGGGTTTTTCATATAGTTTCACCAATGCCTTAATCAAACCCTTTTTTGTTGTTTCCTTCGAAATATTGAAGGCTACCAATGCCGCGAGGCACAACCGTACTGTTCCGAGTGCCTTTCTATTGAGAATCTCCCATTCTACATCTATCATAGCCATCGGCTTCTTTATTTTTCCGCTCAATGGTAGGTATAGATCTTTCTAATATAGATAATCTTCCATCTACGTCATCCATAGAGGGAAGTTTTGGCCGTTAAATTTCTTGACCCTAAATTTACCATCTTCCGCCATTGCTCCCACTCAAACCAGGAACCCTTCTTTCCTGCGAGTTTATCAGCCAAATAGACCTTCAGATCTAATACCGATTGTTAGAAAATTATATTACAGATCAATGCAACACATAAAATATGCAGAAAACACAAGCACACAAAAACATAAAACTAGAGAGACACATATATACGTGTTTCACCCAGTTTGGGCTACGTCCACCCCGAATAGCCAGTCCTTCCTTTCTATTATCCAGTAAAATGAAGCGACACAACCTACAACAGATATGTTGTAATATCCTCTGTTCTCTCTCACAGTCTCCCTATCTGTTTCTCGCTTTGAGAATACACATGCCATACACAGCCGCAATAAAATGCCCTCATACAAGAGAGGGGTTGCCTTCTAGGGCAAAAAATCCTAAACTAAACATAACTTCTATCGTTAGATCATCCACCTAATGAATGGCCCAAATTGAATAGAAATTACTATACTTTTTCAAGGAAATTTTACATTTGTTTTTAGCTTCGAGGGCGCTGCCCCGGAAACCCCTCGCCAGGGGCGAGCTCCATAATGTCATAGTCACCCCACCTGGACCACCCTAGGCAGCATTTAATTACGGGCGGCGTTGCTGCCCCATTAAGGTACAAGGTTCCAATGCTGTGATAGAAAATAAACAAGATAATCAAGCTCCACACCCAACAAAAACATCATAAAAAAACCACCTTTCTGAGATTTTTTTCAGCCACATGCTGCACTTTTTTACTAGTTATTGGAAAGGGCTTTTCAAGGGCTTAACTCCATCATTTTCACTTCTTAAGGAAATTTTGGAAATATAGACAGGAACATATTTCCAAAGAGATAGCTTGACCTCAATTTAGACTTCAACAAGGCATTCCGAAGTAAACTTGAAGCTCATGCTGCACTTTTCTCAGGGGCACACTGCGCTTTTTCCGGTTTTCCCGTTATCTTCAGAATTTCATGAAATTTTATAGATGTAAATGTGTAAATAAAATTCAATTATGTCTATTATTGTTACTAAAGGTATATACATCATGTAAATTTGTATTTTTGGGTCAAGTGAATCAGTTTCACCCAAAAAGGCAGAGTTTGTTGACCTCTCTAGTCATTAGGATTCTGGTTGATAATTTTGGGGAACAGCTCCATAAGTCATGGATTCGACCTCTGAGAGTGGGGAGAAGTATGTTTTGGTCTGTATCTTTAATTTTCATTGTCATCGCAAGGCTTGGATTTTGTGTAATTGAGTTTTGGAACACTACTTTATTCAGTGATTTTGGTAGGAACTAATAGACAGATTTTGTAGCTATTGTGGTGGGATTCATGTGGTATGTGTTTTAGCAGTGTTTCCTCTTATGTTTTCATATGTTTTAAATTATTTTTCTCTCCATATTTCATTTCCATGTCTTATGTGATTGATTTCTAAGTTTGATAAGCATAATTCATTATTTTGATGCTCTATTTTGGAGAAATTATCACAGTTATGTTCACTTTCTTCTTATATAAGCAAATTCATAATTCCTATGCTCTTTTTGAAACCCTATCAGTCTACCATATTCACCAGGATACCTTTAAGTGATAAAGTGTGTTCCTACCTTGCCCCATCACATCTCTGCAAGTCTAATTTTCAATGCCCTGACCTAGTTTTTCCTAGACCTAATTCACCATCCAACATCAAATCCAAAATCAATCAAACCCTAGAGCCTGTTATACGTAGACTAAAATCTCCATGATCCAGTCAATTAATTGTTACCTTTGTTGGTCTCCTTCTCGGCCTTCAGAGATCTGGTTGAGTGAAAACATATTCTAGGAAGTGGATAATGATTCTTTACCATAACCTTGTTCAATGCACAGAAATATACACACATAAGCCATGTTCCGTCTTTCTTTGGAACCAACACAATAGTTGACCCACATGGCGAAGTACTTGGTTAGATGATCCCTTTGTCAAAAAAATCTTGAATTTTATTTTTGATTTCAACACTCTCCATCATCATGATCCTATACATACCAATGTTAGGAAGAGGACAATCTTACTGCAGCCTATATTTCATGTTGGATTCCCCTCTTGAGAGGTAACCCCTTTGGCTCCTGAAACATCTCATTATTTTGATTAACCACTTTGATAAAATAAAATTTCAACTTTATATCACAACATTAAAATGCTTTATAATCAACATCATTATGTGGTTTAATCGTAAGAAGCACAAAATTCTTGCTTGAATTCACTAGTCTTTTCATTTTCACTGCATTAACTATTGAAATATTTTGTTTCTTGCGATGATCTCTCACAATATTCTCCACACCATTTTTGAACAAGTGGTACCTATTTTCACGGGGATAGAAGATGGCTTTTCTATCATAGAGGTAAGGACTTCCTAATACTATTCCTAAAATATCAAGTGGTACAACATATAATTCAACTTCATCAATGAAGTTTGTTGTGATTGCAAACCGAAGAATACACTTTCTTGTAACCTACAAATTTGGCTTCTTACATATCCAACCCAATAGATATGGTTTGTGATGAGGAATCATTTCAAGATCAAGTTTCTTGTCTATGTATTCAGATATCAAATTGGCTTGAGACCCACTATCACTGTAGTGTGTCAATTTTTGAATGTTTTTAAATAACCCTCACATGAAATAATTTAATCCCTGTTTCTTCATTTGGAGTACTAGTGTGACAATTTGATGAACTAGTGCAAGCAATGGATTATTTTACTTTCATACCCATGTCTGTAATTTTAGTTTCATTTCCCAAATTCGATCCCAAATCCTGTTGAGTGGTTGCAATTGTTTTTTATTTTCCCTTGTTTTTGAATTTCTTGGGCCTCATATCTGGATGAAGCTTCCAATAATGGTCTTCATCATGATCCTCTTTGGAACAATTTTTGCATGTCATTTTATCTCCTTCATTTTTAACGCATGCATTTTTCTTGCCCTTTCCTTTGAAACCCTTTCCTTTCTCTCCACCCTTAAATGGCTTCTTTTTACCCTCTTCTGGAATATTTTTCCCTCTTTCCTCAAGGTGAGTGGCTTGCACACAAACCTCATATAGACTATTGGGATTAAACATAAGGATATTATGTCTTAGGTAGATATGTAAAGCCAATATATACTTCAGCAATGTGTCTTATGAATGCAAATCAACACCTAACATAAGAGCTCGTTTTCTAAATTCTTGGGTGTACTCTTGCACTCTTTGACCATTAAGTTGTCTGAAGTTCTGCCAATTCATGATGGCTTTTTTCATATATGCTAGAGGGTAAAATTGTCTTTTAATTGCAGCAATGAAATTATACCAAGAGAGTGATATCTTACCATTTTTTTTAATCTCATATTGTGTCTTGTATTCCCACCATACTAGTGTTGCACACTCTAGTCTCAAGGAAGCTAGTTGTATCTTTGTATCATCATCTTGAAGGTTTTGAATTCTACAATAGGCCTCCAACTGACGAACCCAATTTTCAAGCTTCTCTGCATTCACTTCACCATTATATAGAGGCAGCTCAAATTTTGTATCAATTTTTAACAAGAGTTGTTTACCAATTCCTTTTGAGGTAGGTTGATGAGTATGTGTAAGGGTTGTAGTAGTGGAATAGGATGAAGATGAAGGTGAAGATGGTGGTGAGGATGATGATGGAGTATATGGTGTCTTATCACCATTTCCATTACCTCCTCCTCCTAGAGAACCCTCTCCTCTTCTAGGCCTGGAGCTGTCACATTACAACCTTGTGTTCCTCTCTTCATAGAGGAACTTCACCATCTCTATCATGTCAAAGAAATACTTCCTAAAAGCCTTCTCATCCTCTGACATGTTATCAATTCCTCCTTTATGAGATATTCTTATTGAAGCTTCTACTACCACTATAGGTGAATCTTGTCGTGGAAATTGTGGCAACTGTGCCATCCTTCTCCTGGCTCCAACTAGAGAAACTGCACCCACAAGCTTGCCTTATCCTTTATTGAGCTTCAACCTTGTAAGAATTTAAACACTTGCAAAACAAATTAAATCGTCCTTGCACAAGTAAACCTAGTGCTATGATACCAGCTTGATCTGAATGCAAATTTTAGTTTTGTTGTGCTAAGATCCAATTCAGAATATAAACAAAGTGCTTAAGGATTATGAGGTTAATTGCAAGTTTAACATGAGTTTCTATGTTTTTTTATGTGAATTTCATGAGAAAATTAACATAAACAAAATATTGAACAATAACATCTAACAGACATGAACATCACCATAAACAGTAACACAATATCTCATGATGAAGGAGTTCACCCCGCTTGGGCTACGTCTCCTTGGTCTAGCTTCCAATGGCTTGGCAATATTCTATTATGCTCAAAAGTGTGATTACATGTGTTTTCAATGCTCAAATAGCTCTGAAACCTATTCCATCAGCTCCAAAATGCCCAAAAATGTCTGTGTAGCCTCTTTTTCCATCAAATTTGGCCAAAAAACTGATCAATTTATGACTTCCCCAGCTAGTTTCTCCACTATTCATTTCACATTTTCCCCAAAATCTGACACCATCCCACAAATCTGTCTGGAATCCAGCTAACTGAGTGCCATTTCGCCAAAAATCGAGCAAAATTCTTGACGCGGCAATTTTCCCAATGACGCTTACAAACCGGATTTTAAACCATATATGTTATGGTTAATAATATATATATATATATATATATATATATATATATATATATATATATATATATATATATATATATATATATATATATATATATATTAAAAATCAGGCAATTAGGGCTAACCACTGCCATTAACTATTATAGTGAACATATGGTGTGGTGGTGGTTAATGGTTAATAGACCGCCAGAATTCCAACGGTTACCATGGTGGTCATCCGTTGCGTTGACATCCATGGCACTGACATTTAATTGTGGCTATTACGGTTAAGAATGGGGGCACAGGGCTAGCCTTTCACCCATGGTCCCACCTCTGGCAGTGACCAGCGCTAGGGTTAGACCCTAGCCCCCTCCCCCCAACATGCCAATTAAATGAAAATAAAACCTAGTGGAATTCATTATATAATAAGAAACATATGTGATGGTGTATTGGTAACTATTGGTGCTTAGTGCTCAGTGGTCGCGGGTTCCACCCCCGCTACTGCTGCTCGGACTTGACCCAATATTTTGGTGGCTCTTGAGATGCCACGTGGAGGCCCCTAGCTGGGAAATGTGGAAACCTATGGTTTGCCACCAAATCCACCAATAAAATATTACCATTTCAAACCAGTAAACAAGTGCCTCTTGGCACCATACCATTCACCTATGGAGACCATTGACCAAGTCAAAATGTATAGTCACCCTTCCACCTAGGCATGTGTAGTCAATTGTACGGACTATTGACTGGGTTGTCCTGCCTTTTTTTTTTAATTTTCATGTTTGACAAAGTGAACATAACACATTTTTGGGAGCATACGGTTTCAATTTTCTACGAAACGAGTTGCGTCAGATTCATAAAAATGAGATCTATGTGGTCGTCTAGGTTCCACACCATTCCGAAAACTTTGATTTTTGAGCATAATTTTGGGCACCTGATCAAGGGGAGTTGGTGCTCTGGAAAATTCATTACAGAGGAAAATTTTATTTGATAAGTCCAATAGGTTTTGGGCATGGATTTTTGATCATATGGGTGGTTGTAGAGTCGTGAGATGAGGATCATAGTTCTCTATGATAGTAGCCATTTATATATTATATGTAATTGAATTTCTTGAGGATTAATATAATTATTTAAGCAATGGAGAAGCATCAAGGGTGGTTTTTTTCCCAGAGAAGGGTGTTCCACTAGAAAATATTGTGTTATATTGTGCATGGTTTCTTATGGTTCTCATGCATTTTGATATATGATTTAATCTACTGATGAGTTAATAAATATTGTGTTGCAGTAATTGAAAAGTATTTAAGTTTAAAATTAAATATACACCTTCACTATTGATTCACCCCCCCACTCTCGGTAGTGAATACATTTCCAAAAATTCATAATCATGGGATTAGACCCACTATTAAATAGCCTGCTAGGATTTGGATCCCTATTATTCAAAATTTCGTGGGGGATTAATTGGTGAATAATAGCCCCATTCGTTTTTACTTCAAAATCCATGGAATATGGTGAAAGAGTAGTCTGCCTTGATCCTCAATGATAACACCTTCATAAAAATTTAGTCCCTTGTTAGCCTGCTCATTTTCACTTTGATTATTTTCCCTCTTGATGTGATAAATGTTGAACCTCAGAAGTATCCTCTCTCTCACATCCTTTCTCACCTTTTTCCCTTACTTTTTCATAAGTTCATACACTCCAATCAATGATAAATGTCATGGTTTATCTCAAGGAATGATTCAAATGATTACTATGTTATATTCTAGTGTTCTTGCTATTCGAATGGATTTTTGTAATTTGGCTACAAAGTGCATCCTATTTTGCAGCTAATTGTTCGTTCCACAGCTACTTTCATGGTCTGACATGTTCCAACGAGAAAATAGAGAAATGAGCCACATGGGAATTTTTATAATAATTCACACATGGATTGCGTCCTATCTACTTGATCGAAATCGATAAAAAAGGATACATGAGATCGTGATCGAAGTCCAGTCAAAGGATGTAAGCCAAAAACAGAAGGACCCTTGATTTTCTTTGACGTAGCAAATCAAGAGTTAAACAATCTGTTAGGGTCCCGTGATTTGGCTGATTGGCAAGCCAAATGACAGTGTAACATCAAACCAGTCTTTGGAGCCCAAGGACCTAGCCTTCCTGGAATCAGAGAGGGCTCTCTCTATATGTGTAAGGGATACCTGTGTGTTTGCTTATTATGTTCTGATTTTAGGCTAGTTATGAAGTAAGTTTTTTGGTTTTTCTTTTTAGGTTGTGAGGGATGAAACTGATCAAAGATATAAGATAGGTAAAAAATATCTCAGATCAACTGGGCTATGGGGTCGAAAAGGTCAAGAAAACTATTAGACGGTGATACAAGGCTGTTGAAGGGTCGATTTGATTCAAGGTAGAAAGGATCTTTGGGAAAAATGGAGTAATTGGACATCAAGTTTGTGAACAAAAAAGAGTTTCAAGCATAACTAGTTCAATAGATAACATAAACATGGTAGGGCAAACCATTAATCATGCAAAATGTAACTATAAGCTAATCAATACATAGAAATAAACATTCAAGCCATGCATAGAAGTATATGACCCTCTAACTTTGGGAAATGGCTATCAGACTTTGGGGAAAACACTTAAAACGGACAAACAACTTAACTTACTATGCCAGAACTCCTAAACATAGCACTTTAAGTTATTGGGCACTTTGGAAACAAGATTTGCATAGTCTTAGACAAAGGGCTAGATCGGAACTAGTCCTCCTTGGTTCAACAAATGATAATCTATTCAGTCAAAGAGATAATTTCATGGATGGAGCTATGGATGGCCATAGGTAAGTAGGACGTACCGTAAATCATACTTAGCAATACATAGAACTATAAATGAAACAAGCAACAATATCTTCAAGTTACTAAAGAGCAATTAAGAATTCTTTAATATAACTAAGGAGGAAGAAAACATGAAAGCTATGAAGAAACAGGAAATTTGAGGTGCCTCCAAGGGCATATCTCAAATTTTTTCTCTACTTATCTATAGCAAGTAAGAAACATGCATTCATGAATGAAAACTAGAAGAAAAAACATAGAAAAAGACACTATACCATTCTACCAAGTCATGGAATCCATCAACAATCCTTCTTCATTCATCCAAGAACATCCAAGAGGCAATCCAAAAGCATAAGACAAGTATTTCTTCCAAAGCTTATATCACCATATATTGCTTCTCTTCTCAAGTTCAGCCTTGTTTACAATGCAAGCCTTTGGAATAAATAGGCCAAGGAGAGGAAAACCTCATGGTTCAACTTGCCATCCTATTGGCCTAATCAAAATATCTAGATCTGTCCTTGAGGCATTGCAAAGCCCAAGGCACAAAAATATCTCATAAAATATCTAAAAAATGATAAAAAAGGGAAAATAATTGACTTTTCCTCACTTCTCATGTGCAAAAATAGCTAAACACACATGAGGAAATATCAGTTTTTAAAGGCTCAAAAATTACAAAAATATTCAAAGTTTACATCAGCAAAAGGTCCCCTGACGTGCCGGCAACATTTGGTAGCCTTCCCGATGTCGAAACGAGGCTCATGATAGCTCGTTGGAAAGCTCTGATTGTCTAGTTTCTGGAAAAATGGAAATTTTCCAAATCTGATGCATGGAAGTCCTCCAAAACTGCACCTGTGTATAAAAAACCAAAAATTATAGTCTGCTGATAGACCTTGCAGAGTGTGCAAAAAGCGAGCCTTTTTCACCATTTCGGGGAAGAAAATGATCTCCAAATGTCCGGAAAATCACTGAGGGTGTGCTCATAAAATTATGGCATCCAATGATACCATCCTCCTCCTTTGACGAATCCCCAAAATGAAATGGCGAATTTCATGAGTTTTGACCAAAAACTCAAAAATACCAAAAAACCAAAACATGTCAAAATGCGCCCAAAATCGGTGAGCATGACCCTCAAGGGTCCTTAGTAACATGCTCTGAAGCAGAAGCCAAAATATGAAGTCCTGATATGTCTTTCTTCACTTTTCGTGCCGGGCGCTTCCCTTTTGCTTCCTTTAGCTTCTCTTGGGCAACCTTTAACTTGCGACGGGCAAACTGATTTAGCTTTTGGTAATGCTTCGTCATCCTCCTTTGAAGCTTTAGATCCCTATTTTCCTTCTCCAACTTCCTTTCCAAATGTTCATTGACTCTTTCTAGCCATGCCTCCTTATTGTTTTCAATATCTTGCTCATTTTGTTGTTCAAGCTGCTGCTCAAACTGCTGCCCTTCCTCTTGTCCCTGCTGTTCATCACCACTGAGTTGCTGCTGTCCAGCACTCTCCTCCTCTTGCTCTTGTTGCTGCTCACCTTCACCACTATCATGCTGCTGTCCTCCATCACTTTATTTCTGTTGATATCCTTCCTTCTCTTGCTGGCCACTTCCCTCTCCTTCTCCATGCTCTTTTTCCTGTTCTGTAGTGAATTTGAGCTTTCTAGGAGTAGGTCTGCTAGAGGAAGGCGAGGGGCAATGAGTAGGAGATGTGGGGGATGTATGGACTGGAGGGACAGTGGAGAAATCTGGGTGACTGATGAAAACATCCCAAGAAACCTCTTTCTTCTCAAGCTAGTGAAGGATGATGATTTTAATGAGAGAGTGATGGAATAGAGAGGCTATCTGCTAGGATGGAGGCTTCTTCTGGACAGAGGAGGCCATTTTCTCAATGATTTTGCAAGAGAAGAGAGGGAGATTTAGCTGTTTGGTTCTTGTGAAATGCATCAACAGTCGGATGTGGTATGCATAAACTCGGGAGAATCTCCAATCTCAAGTGAAATACTTCATTATGATCTTCATAAGGGGAGCATAGCTGGCTAGAAGATAAGAGAAAGGGAAAATAACAGGTTATGCTTCTCTGTGCTCAGGTTTGAGGAAGGGTTTGTAGTCATCCAAGTCTAAATAGGTTTGTTTGAACCATTTTTCGCCAATGTATGGAATTTTAGTAGCCTTGGATATGGATCTCGGGGAGAACTTGAAATCAAGGCCTGCTAATTGAAAATGTTTGACTTTGAACCTCAAGGCGCACAAATGTGTTAATGGCGAGAAAATTTTGACTTCTTGTACCCTCTGGAAAAAATCCAAACACCCCACCTCATGAAAATTGAATAAGATAGATGGGTGTGCATTGACCTCTTTGGTGGAAATTGGCTCATACCTCTTGTGCAACCCACTTCCGCTATCTTGCCTGGGAGGCATCTTGATCTAGATGTGCTCTTGAAACACCAAACTACCTCAAAGTTTTTGAAATGCCTTCTTCAAACAAAACTCTGTCCCAGCCTGTCAACTTACTGTTTGATTAAGACAAAATTGGTTTTGAGTGCTGTGTACAGTGTCTCCTTTGGTACAAGACCCCTGTTCTTTCAAAGCAATGCCTTTTCTTGCCTTAGAGTACCAAACAAACAATACTTATAATGAGAACACAGTCAATAAAAATAAACACAGTCAAAATTCTTTTTCTGTGTTTGTGGTAAGATTACTCAGCCCTAGGTGTTTTGAGACAATAGGACAACTTTGTTTTTTGGGTAAAGGAAAAATAATATTCTTCTCAATTCAAAACCCCGATTTCTTCTTTGTAGGATACTCCACCAGTGGATTCAATAATATAAACACAGTCAATCAACAAGTATATACACAGCCAAGGGTTGCTGTGTTATAGGATCAGGTGACAGAGCCTTGTAGCATTCAATCAACAATCAACTCCTCTTCAACAAAACACTGCTCCTTTTGGTGTGCCTTTCAACAAATATATTCAACACTATTTCACAATCAAACAAAGTTTATATATAGTCAAAGGTGACTGTTCATAGGACAGGGTGATAGAGCTTTTAATGTTTGATGTGTTAACAAAGGTCTTGTAGCAGTCGAATACCAACCAAACTCCTTTCAAACAAAGCACTGCCCTCCCTTTACTTTGCTGCTTCTCACACTAGTTTGACCCACACACCGTTCAACTGTGGATGGTAGCTTACTTACTGATTCTGCCTTATGGAACTGAAAGACACAACACTGCTTTTTGTCCCTTTAAAATACAGAGGATACCTTTAGAAGGTCACAAAAGCTTTTTCAATGATCACTGTGTTTAAAAACTGACCCACTGTTTTTCCCTTAAAACACCTTGTCTCTTCCTTCTTCATCATAGTTTGAGGGAAGTTTCATTGGCCATTTAATGCGATCTCAACACTTTTCAATGTTCACCTTTAGCCAGCATAACCACAGCATATCTTGTTTTTTCTTAAAAATAAAAACATCAAACAAAACTGTGATTTCACCCGAGAGTTTTATCTCCTTTCCACCACTTGACAGTCCTAAAAATATCAAGGGAGGTACATAGAATACCTTTAAAACTTGATGACAGGCTTTGGAGACGAGTTTGAGCAACCTTTAG
Organism: Pinus albicaulis; assembly: GCA_034641835.2. Taxonomy (NCBI): domain Eukaryota; kingdom Viridiplantae; phylum Streptophyta; class Pinopsida; order Pinales; family Pinaceae; genus Pinus; species Pinus albicaulis. The sequence goes on along the minus strand of CM076575.1, from coordinate 48,197,194 downwards.
AGGTGATTTGAGGCATCTTGGACGCTGGATTTATGCGTGGCACTTTAGAAGAAGAGAACGCCGCGCAAAAACATAGTCGGGTCGCCTTGTCGGGCCTTTGTGACCAAAAGTTACAGGCGTGCCGCATGCACCTATAGGCGCGCAGCGTGGCCTTATAACTCTATGTATTTTGTGTGTCTGAGAGCGCCGCGCACTCCTACAGGCACGCCGCACGGTGAAAACCTCGACAGACTTGTGAATTTTCTCAAATCTTCTGCTTTGACTTAGTTTACCAGCAAAGGAGGGATCACTCTTTGTTTTTTGAAATGCCAAACAAGTGGGGGCAATGGTCCTTTGTTTCTTTAAATGAAAACTAACAAAAATCCCTCGTGCTTTGAATTGTAAGGGTTTTGAAAGTTTGGATTTTTTGAAACAATACCTTGGGTTTTTTAAACCAAAATATGAAACATTTCATCCTTTGAAAACGAAGCTAAACTTCTTTTGTTTCAAAAAAAAACATAAAGGCAATGATCACTTCTTTCTAAGCCTATTTTCCCTTTTTGAAATGACATAACCCTTTTGAGAAATTTTTCTTTTAAAACTTTGACTGTCTCTCACTTAGAGGGAAAAATGTCTCCTTTCATGGTAGTGGCATGTAAACTTTGCCTTCAATGATTTTCAGAACCTGAAAGAATATGCCAAAGTTCTTTTTGTACTTTATGAACCTGTATACTTATTTGCAGTGCCCTTTGCTGAGGAAGAAACTGAACTATCACCTCAATATCCCTTTTATAATTCTGGTGCTTTGTATGAAAAGAGGACACCTGTAGAGGATATTTTATGTTGCAGGGGGTTTTCTTTGACATTTTGACAGAGGGCCCTTTTCCCTTTTGAAACATAAACTAACACTTTTCTCTGGATGTTATGAGGATAGTCTTGTTTATAGTGTAAAGTGAAGTAGATGATAGGTGCTGCTTGAGTTTCCCTTTCTGAATGTGGGTGAAAAAATGCAGTTGCATTTACCCCGGCTTTTCTACTATTGTCCATTTAAAAGGAGATTTCTTTAACACTTCTCTCTTCACTCAAATTGCATTGATATGGTACCGTTGACCTTTTACAAGGAACATGCCTGTATTTTTTTTGATATTTTCTCCAGAAATTGAAAACACGCCAAAGTCCTTCTTGCATCATATGAACAACTGTGTCTAGCTGCAATACTTCTTGGGGATTGAGCTCAGATTTTCTTTGTCAACTTATGATAGTAATTTGAAGGACATCCTCTTATGATTAGGGGGATCAGTGTCCCTTGAGACACAATCATTATCATGTCCTTTGCCAGTGCAATAACCCATCTCATCAACCACTCTTTAATTTGGTTTTGTTTTGAGCTGCAGATTGTCTTTTGAGAGATACCTTGTTAAGAGACAAGTTTTGACCCATTGGATTGCAGTGGTACCCCTGCTTTCCTTCTTGGTCCTTTACATTATTTCTCTATTTCAAGTATCTCTTATTGTTCTTACTTTGTCTATCAGTCAGTGAGAAAACCTAGAAATAATCACTGCCCTGGCCCATTGCTTATGAATGAAGGAGGCCCTTCTCTTGGAAAAATATCTGATGTTTTGTCAACCTTCTGTCTCAGCCATATGAAGGTTGCCTGATGAACATATTGACAAGGGTTTTTATTACAAATGATGGCAGGCAAACAACATTGAAAACATTACTACTTTTACCTATGCTTTCAATCATCACTTTCCTTCAGAAAACTCTAGTCACTGTCTCACTGTTCATTAAAAACAAATCTGTCTTACAGTCAGTTGCAACTCTTCAAGTCAAACTTTGGCCATCGCCCTCTGCTTATAGATGAATGAGGCGCTCTCAAAACCCTCTGCTTATAGATGAAGGAGGTTCTTTGGTCTTCAAACCCTCTACTTATAAATGAAGGAGGTTCTCAGTCATGTCATATCAACAACCTCTTGACAGTGTTGTTTTTTCTTCTACTATCCTTTCAAGCCTTGAATGAGGTTGCAGGAGCTTGATGAGAAACTCTTTGCCCTGTAGATGCATCTCAAGCTCAAGATGAAATTGAGAAGCAGCTGTCTTCTCATGTGGAGCCAGAAATTGTCTTCTGAGATGCTGGTATGTTTCTATCCTTGTAAGATCTATCAAACACTGTAAAACACCTAAAATCAGCTTGAGATTATGGTCTATGTATTGCTAAGACTTAAGGGTGTATTAGTGGTGCGACTTAGGGCTGTGACCAACTTTATTAGCAGAGTGGGAGGTCTGTTATGTCTGGTCTATAGCAGATGGAGGTTTTTTGGCTCTTGGATAGTTTGCCAAGGGTGAAATGCCTTAAAGCGCCACTTCCTAACTTAGGAGACACTGTTTGAATAGATTTGGATTGTCTCTTTAGAGCTGATGGGCAGAATAGTATGGCTGGGGCTAGGTAGGATTTGATAATGGGGTTTCATCTCGTCATGGGCGCACTGAAAGGTAAGAGGGAAAATTTTTTTATGGGTGTTTTCCCAGCTGGCAAATTTGACAAATTTTTAGATTGGCTGTTGGAAAACTTGGCTGTTACAACTAGTCATCACCAACAAGTAAAAAATACTGATGACTAAAACAATCAAAATCCAATTCTATAATTTGATTAAGTTAGCCACCTATAAGCGAAATTAGCTCATCAAAGTTATGTTTTGTTTTATTTAAATACCGGTTGTACAGAACCGAGGACAGGTAGTATTTTTTGCTGAAAAGTTGTGTATTATTTTGAAACTCTGTTCTATTATAATACAAGGATCATGTTCATGGTTCCAATGATTTATTAGTGCGTATATAATACGCTAGAATCTCAACCAAATCTGTTGCAGAGGGCCCCTGCACAGGAGGAGGTTTTTTGTTCATTTTTTTAGTTTAAATTATTTACTCTATTTTGTCAATTATATTTTCTGAGTAGGTTAATATTACATTACATTTTTCTATCAGTAGCATAGAATTAAATCATGAATGTCTTCTTAGCATCAACAATAGAATGAATTTGTAATCATTTCTTTTCTAAAAACATTTCGAGAGGATAGAACTATCTATTTTCAAATTGGATTAAGTTTGAGGTAATAGAGCTCACAGTTATCTAGTTTCCTTTAAAGTTATGTTATTTACTTTCTTAGATTAAACTATCAATTCATTGTATAATTGAATGTTCTTGTTATCACTATAAAAAAAAAAGAAAAAAGAAAAAAAAAAAAGAAAAAAAAAAAACATGGCATGTCAAAAAAAGAAAAAAGAAAAAAAAAAAAGAAAAAAAAAAAACATGGCATGTCAACTCTGTTTTGATCATGATATAAATAGTTTTGAAAGTCATTTTAGTATGGTCAAGGCTATTTCATAGTTTTGGAGATTAGTGTTCACCATCAAAATTCAAAAAGCCTTTTTAGGTTCATTCCATAGTTAAAAATTTCACATTTTCCATTTAAGGGTCATCTAAGTAGGTTTTAGGTTGATTTTATGCAATTAGCTACAAATCCACAGTTTCATAGCCTCGTTAGTTCAGAAAATGAGCTTTGCGCTACGAAAGCGTAGTTTCATAGCTATCATGTCAAATAAGCTGGGATTTGTCAGTTGCAGTTGGGGAATGACATGATAGGAGTATGGTGAGTCAGTTAATTAATATATTCGTTGTACCCACTTGTCCTACAGTCGTCATATTCATGATAAGGTATCAATTAAACATCATTTGGTCATGAAGTGACATCTCTAATTCAAATTTTTTTCCTAATTGATTCATTCATGTTTCATTCACCTTCACATATGTTTTCCAAGCTCTGAAATAGTGAGGATAATTTTATGGTTGTTCTATCCAAAGACAACTCTCATCAAATCAAGCGAGGCTAATTCATAAAATCAAGTAAGGTTGTTCATCTGGTCAAGAGAGGCTTCTTTACAGGTTTTAAAGAAACCAATAGGTTTTCTACAGGAAACATGGAAGAGGAAAATAAGATCCACAGAGGGGGAAATTGTCTAAGATACGAAATTGAGAATGAAAATGCTGTTATGGAGGATAAAATAGTAATGGATGCTTTTAGTAAGGATGGTCATCTCAAATTTTGTGAAAATATATAGGGTTGCCACACTCAAGTGTCCAAAGAGTTTGCTCTACATTTCAGTGGAACCACTACCAAATTTAGAATGATAAACATGCCAGTGACACTTAAGATCATATATGTTGTGACAGAGATACCAAGGGGACATCAATCTTGGTTTAAAGGTTTTAGGTTTGACATGGAGCCATGCAAGGAGTTTATGAAACCTGAATTTTTAGACATGTACTTGAACAATGCAATACCCAAGAGTTGTATAACTATGCAAAGATACTATTCAACATCAAAATATATTTCACATGTGAAGGAAGGTACCATAAAGTCTACACTTATCATTTTAAACTGTTGTTGCATTTCACAGGAATGATATCATTATATTTACCATTTTACTTGCATAGAAGCCTTTCCAAAATGGCTGACAAAGTTCAAGGTAAATCTGATGGTTGTGAAACATCTCTGTTTCATCATGGTTTGATTAAGTTACTGGTTTTAAATGATTTACATAAAATAAATAGAGATTGGCCTTCCCGTTTATTTATGAGTGGATTTGAAATGGAAGCCCTAACCCCAACTAGAAACCCTAAGATCAAGGGAAATCCTTCACCACCAGTAGCAGAATCCAGTCAGCCAGTGGTTACCAAAGTTAAGAGGTTTGTGAAGTTGAAACCAAGGAAACAGGTTGAAGATAGAATTGAGAAAGAATCAGTGCTTGTTTCAAAAACCCCATCACCTACAAACAAAAAGTAGAAAAGGTCAAAGAAACAAAACAAAAACAGGTGGCCAGCAAGCAAGAGAGTCAGAGAAATACAAGAAGTCAAGTATCTATTAGGTAAATTGACTTGTGATTATAGTCAATTTTGACTGATTTAAACAATGATGGTTTTGGGCACATGGTATTGTGCACCCATGCTTTTTAAGCTCATGGTATTGCATGTAATGGAGCCTATAAAAGGCTCAAAGGACTTCATTGTAATGTAAGGCCTTGAGGTGAGCTGTGAAGGCTCACTTGGCCGGATTAGTCAAGGTTTTGGCCAATGCTTAATGAAATTTCATTAAGATGGGTTTTCCCCAGAGTTTGGGGTTTTTCCCTGTTAAAAATATGTGTTTATGTTTATGATTTGTTGCTGGTTATGTTTAATTATTCCTCTCGGTAATTATTTATATTCTCCCGTAAATGTTTCTTCATTTGGTATCAGAGCCATATTTGGCTTCAAAGGGACGCTTTTGTAGCCAAGGGTTTTATTGGCCTATGAATGGAGAAATAAATGCAGCATTTTGCAGATCTGGCCATACGGAGCATGGTGTTTCTAGGAAATAGGAAATATCCAATTGATTGATTCCATGGGGAATTCCATGGAGGGTTTCTCAATGGATAAAGAGAAAAATGGTGCTGCCACAGCCCAGATCTGGCGACTAGCAGTGATAATAAGTTGGTTCAAGAAATTCATAGATGAGAGGATGTTTGCACGTGGATTAATTAATTGATGAACCATGTATTTAAAGAGAACTCCTAGTGGAATGGCGGTTACAGAGGCTGGTGACCCATGTAATCTGGTAGATGGGTTATTTTTATATGGAAATTGATGTCATATGTACAAACACAGCAACAATGAAACAAAATAAAATAAAATTATATATATATATTATTATAATGGAGTTAATTTTTTTTTTTTTACATGTAAATGGGCATACTGATGTAAGACCTAGTATGACATGCATACCCCTGGGTAATCACTGGTAAAGTCTGGGTTAGACCTAGGTGATAGGGGGGATGTCAAGTCAACAATTACCCTGGGTAAAAATTTGAGGGGCGAAGAGCTAGAGTGAGCGGGGTTGTCTCACTTAGCAGGTTTGGCTAGATTTAGTCAAGGAACCCCAAGTCAAGTTTAAGGGGGGAATGTTAGGTAAATTGACTTGTGATTATAGTCAAGTTTTACTGATTTAAACAATGATGGTTTTGGGGCACATGGTATTGTGCACCCATGGTTTTTAAGCTCATGGTATTGCATGTAATGGAGCCTATAAAAGGCTCAAAGGACTTCATTGTAATGTAAGGCCTCGAGGTGAGCGGTGAAGGCTCACTTGGCCGAATTGGTCAAGGTTTTGGCCAATTCTTAATGAAATTTCATTAAGATGGGTTTTCACCAGAGTTTTGGGTTTTTCTCTGTTAAACATATGTGTTTATGTTTATGATTTGTTGCTGGTTATGTTTAATTATTCCTCTCGGTAATTATTTATATTCTCCGGTAAATGTTTCTTCAGTATCAGCATCAAAGGGAAAAGCAATTGTTTCAATGGTAGAGGATAGTCCAATGATGAAAGGCAACTTGGATGATATACTGCATGCAATAGACATAGAAGAATCACCCATTGTGCAGGAATATTCATTGAAGTGAATGAACCTAAACAGAGAAAAATCAAATCAGCAAAGAAATTGGATTTTGTAGGTGAGAATGCAGCTTTTATTTTTCAATCTAGGAAACCTCTACCCAGACAGGAAAAGAAAATCCAAGAAAGCAATAAATATTTCTAGGTGACTATTGAAGCAGCTAAAGCCCCTGAAAAGGTGATTGATTTCTCATCTCCTATAGTGGAGCATGCAATCAACAAGGTAGAGAAGGGAAAAGAACACATGTCAGAGTGTCAATTGTTGGAAGAAAGGTTGAAGCTAGAAAATAAATAAATGGAAATTATGAGAAAGAGGGCAAGACAACACGACATTGAAAATACAGAATTAAAGAGGATGAAAGCCGTTTGGGAAGGTCAAACAGTTGCTAGGTCAAAGATTTGAAGAAGTGCCCAACAATTATTTACATGGACAGTTCCATCTGTTAGAGTGATTAACACTCATTTGAGAGAAAGTAACATGAAGCTAAGAAGCCAAGTGAAGGATTTGGAGCTACAATTAAAAAAATCTCAAGATGAACTAAAAAGTAGAGGTACAAAATGACAAATTCAAAACAAACTCTAAATGGAAAATGAGGATCAAATTTTGTGAAGATTATGTTTTTAGTTCAAATATCTGATGGTTTTGATGAAACCAATGATTTTCTGAAGCTATGGTGCCTTTTTGTTTTAAAATTTTGTGAAGATCTAGTTAAAACTGCTTGCACAACAGTTTCGTAGCGCCTGTAGTGAAAAAAGGGTGAAATTGCTGTAGCAGCTTTTTCACCCTTTTTCTTACCAAACTTTGGAGGGAAGACCAGGAATTTTGATTTGAAATTCCTAAGGAAGATATATCAAGTGAATATCAAAGTAAATATGAAGGAAAGGAAGTTAAATTTTAAGGAAAAATGGTAAAAAAGACTGCGCTACAAAAAGCACTATGAAATTGTGCTGCTTTCGTAGCGTAGGTCTATTTTCAGGGTTTTGAGAAGTTCAAGGTGGTTTTGCACAGCTAGCATGAAGGGATGACTTGGGACATATGTCAATCATGTTCCCAACATCAATTAGCCTCAAATTTATCAGTTGGAAGTGGTCAGAATATCTCAAGGAATTAAAGGGATCCTAAGCCTAAAACCAGGGGAGCAGTTTCCTAGATTACATGGGATAAACATTATCAACATTATGGTTATAACAAGTTGAAACTTATCATCAGGATTCAACTTAATGGAATGATAGATGGAAAATGATGTATTTAAGTTTAGATAAAGTTGTTTTGAGTAGAACCAAAAGAGGTCTAACTCTATTTTTAATAAGACTCTATGTTAGTTTTGCAGCTGTGTTTGTAATAAATACCATGTTTTATAGTTAGAATAGGTGTCAAAGCATGGGAATTCAATGTATCTAGTTATGGATAAGCTTATCTCATGATGTAAAGTATCTATAAAAGATCAAGAAGTAGAAATAGAAAGGGTTGGACATTTTTTAGCAAAAAGAGTTTGTTTTATGTAAGTGACTATTTTCAGCCTAATACAGAATTTCTACTTAGACAACTCAAGATTCATAAGGAGTTCTTGCATGTTCTTGTTCTGATGGCATCTTTTCAATATTTTGTTACAGTGGTGTTTGCTTATGTTATTCAGAATTAATCAATGATGCTCTGACTTCCTTCATAGACAAACTGGTTGTGTGTTTCATTGTTCTACATATTTATTCCTTGACTTCAACTCTGATATGCCTTGACTTCCATGCTAGGTAGATTATCTTGGTTTTGTTGAAGCTATCATGACTCCATAAGCCCAATGTACACTTGATAATGTGATTTACAAATAGTTTAAATCATTTATCTATTTTTATCTCATATAGAGTTAGCCATCTACATATTTATTCCCTCTGAGGTTGAAGAGGCTAAGCCTCAACCAAAATATTGGTTTGAAATAGTTGCACAATATTGGTTTGATGAGCAGCCTATCCGGTCTGATTTTGTTATAACAGTTCCTAAAATATCAAGCTAAGAAGGTGATTTGTCTTACTTCTAAATTGGGATATTTAATGTTCAACCTATACAATCAGTTGAGCTTTACTTTTGCATGCTTTCACATTTGCTTTTAGATCCTCATTTAATTGTATCATTGGATGTTCTTAAAAGTCATTTCAAGAATATGATTTTATCATATTTCTAAACTGAATGATTGAATATCTAATTTATGCAATTATTGAGTTTTCCTTTGCACACTTTACTTGTTTTTCTAGAACATTAGAAACTAAGTTATAATTGGTTGCTTACACATCATTTCAAGAGGGTGATACTTCATATTGAATGCTAGAGTAATCAAGCATACATTAGTTGTTTTCTTTTGAATCTGATTTCATTTAGAGTAGAATTGAAATTTCAAATTTCAGTTGTAAGATTTATATCCATGGAATAGGAATAGACAATATGTTTTCAGATCAAATTCTAACCAGCCAATAGTATTTGATTCATTTTTATGCAAATTATTTTAACTTAGGAACACTTCCTTTTCTTCCTTATTTTAAAACTAGTTTTACACATTTAAATTTCACTAGGTTCATTTGATTTCTTTCATAGTTTTAGATTAACACTCTTAGACATAAAGAACAAAACCCCCAAAATAACATAATAATACACACAATGAAGTAAGAAGAAGGTTAACTAAGCACATATTGTGCACCACACTTCATCAGTTTACAAACCTTGGTTGAAAATTTATGTAAGCAATTTAAGACATTAAATTGGCTAAACATTTTGGCGCCATTTCCAGGGAAGTGTAATTAGGTAGCCTCATTTCTTACATTTAAAAAAAATGATATGCGTAGAGAAAGAGATTCTGTTATCACTCTAGTAATTCTAAAGTTTTGAGATTTTTGGTTTTTATTCAAATAACACTAGAGGTAACCACAGACCAACTTAAAACTCTAGGATCTAGCCTTCCTAGGGTTCAAAGAGTGCTCTCTCTTTAAATTTAACTTTGTTTGATTGGTAAATATTTAGGCTAGTTATGGATGTGCAGCTTTGTTTTGGTTTTGATTGATTTGGTGGGAAAAAATTACTTGAAGGGATGGATAGTGGGAGATCTATTTGTCCATTGGGCTAAGGAGTCAAAATTCAAGCAGACAGAGCTAGGATCAATGCCAAAAAAGTCAAATGTTTTTCGAGCAAGATAGATAACCCTTGGGATCTTGAAAAGTTGTTTTGTGATATGGTATGATCAGGATAAAGAGAAATGAAGGGTTCTTTGATCCGGAAAAGGAAGTAGTATGCAGATATAATATTCCAAAAATTTAGCCTTCAATCTAAATGGAATATTAGAGTTTTTTTATCACTAGGTCGGTAAATAAATGGGTGGGGAGGCCGATAAGTCTCTTGAGAAAAAATAAAAACACTTCAAGTGTGAAAGGAGACCTTTGTAGCAGCTAAATAAAGCTCCTCCATGTGTGAACAGTGTTTGGATTATGTTAATTCAGTCAACTTTGACCAAGTCAACAACGTTGTTAAGGAGGAGTGGAGATTAATTAGGGAATAATGCAGTTTTGGAGGGAGGTGAACCTCATGAAGGAAATGACCTAATTGAGTGGGGCCAAGGACATGCAAGCTCACATTCTACTTAAGAAAGAGGATGGTAGCCATTTGAAATCATGTTTGAGATTATTATTTTAATATTGGTTTGCTTAGACTATTGCTTCCTCTTGTTTTTTAGCAGGGTTGCTGTGTTGTTTAGCGCCGGGTGTTCCCTGGCGGGAATCCCACCTCTTCCCTTGAGAGGCCTCTTGGGAGAGTATTGCATTGTATTTATCCACATCTAGGCTTGAGCCCAAGAATCAATATTCAGCTACAACATTATTTCTATATAGAATAGTGTTGTGTTGCAGGGTGTTCCAGTGGAGGATTGATCACACCACTTCTAGGTCTGCTTCTCAGTAGAGGGAGTGTTCCTTCTCTTGAGAGATCAACTAGGAGGATTTATGGGCTCATTTCACATCTTGGAACTTGGCCAAAGTATTCCTCATCTCCTACAGTGAATTCCCTTGTAGGAACTACGTCATTTTTCATAGAGTTGCAGCAGCAGGGTTTAAGCCCTTGTTTTTGAGCTAGTTTCCTAGGGAAAGGGCCAACCCTTCTCCCGGAAAGCTAGAGGAATGGATTATCATCCATCTATTGTATTATTCATCCATGTATATCTATTTTTTTAGTAATACTGTGTTATTTTAGAGCTGAATATCCAGATCTTTTCTTTTGTACTCAAGCTTTCAAGAAACCCTTGTCGGGTTATTTCTATAATGTCTTAAGGAGGTCAGATCTCTGTTTTCTTGGCATATTGTTCAATAGAAATTAAGATCCATGAATTTATATCATAATGTTGCATAAAATCTCACAAAATAATGCTATCATGTGCTTCAAAAATTCTGCATCGCTTAATTCATGGGGTTTGGGAATTTTTAAGCTGATTTGAGGCCAGGAGATCTGTTTAACTTAGTAAAAGGGATTTTTTATTTATTCCCTTTCATATATAAGGTAATATATATATATATATATATATAGTATAAGGAACTTAAGTGTTATTTCCTGTTGGCGTTGGGTAATTTCTTGAACAATGTTGCTGAAGTCTAATTGCCGTATTTTCCTTTTTTGGGATGATGTAGAGGAACTCCTTTTTGATGCTATTAAATTAATTTGATGGCTATGTGTTTCTCTGTTGGGTATGTGTTATATTCTTTCCAAAACTAGCCCCATCGTTTGTAATGCTATGCCGGGCGCAACTGGGGGGTCAAGGAGGAGGCAAATCCCCACCGTTGGGGTCTCGGGCAGCAATTGTTTCTGTGTGCGGACCCACCCATGTTTTCAGCAATGATACATGATGGTTTTGGGGTACGATGGTTTTCGACCCCTGGTATTTTGCAGATCCGGTCAAGGGAACTATGGTTATGTTCTAATCCAGGGTTAATGGATTGGGGTTTATGTATGCTTTGGCATGTATATATATGTGTTGTAACACTAAAAGGAATATAATGAAAAATCAAGTTGGTCGTCCCGATTTGGGATCCAGGGGAAAATCTTTGTGTTTATCTATTTTATGTTTTATGCTCTCGCTATTGCTTATTTTCTGTTATAAGATTCGTGTGTAGATAATTTCTGTTCAGGGTTAAAACCTACATTTGGTATCAGAGTTGTTTTGGCTTCAAGGGGACGCCTTTGCTGCTGAGGGTTTTTTTCTTAGGCCTGAGGTAGACCCTGTTCAGTGGGAGATCTGCGGGATCAATTATTGCGGTGAAAGAATATGGCGAGTGGCGGAAAGATAGAGATCGAGAAATTTAATGGTCAGAGTTTTGAGTTGTGGAAGCTCAAGATGGAGGATCTACTGGTGGATAAAGATCAGTGGATCGCAGTAGATCTAGGTACTAAACCAACGGAAATGTCAGATGAATACTGGAAGAAACTGGAGCAGAAGGCTAAGAGCACAATACGGTTGTGTGTCTTAGATTCAGTATTGTTGAATGTATTTGGGGAAGCCACGACGAAGAATTTGTGGGAAAAACTTGGGATTTTGTACCAATCTAAGTCTCTGGTGAATAAGTTGTTCCTGTGGAAAAATATGTATAAACTGAGGATGAAGGATGGAGACTCGGTGACAGAGCATCTGAATGCCTTCAATACTGTGGTAAGTCAGCTGTCATCTGTTGATATTAAAATCTCAGATGAAGATAAGTGCATCAATTTGTTGTGTTATCTACCAGACTCGTGGGATAGTCTGGTTATTGCAATAGGTAGCAATACAACTACCTTGAATTTTGATGACATTGTCTCAGCCTTGCTGTCGGAGGAAATGAGACAGAGAAATATGGAGGGGCAGAATGGAGATGCCTTATCTGTACGAGGAAGGTCCCAAAACAGAAACAAGAATAAGGTTTCGAGTGGGAGATCCAAATCTAGAGGGATATCTAAATCTCCTGGAAAGTTTGTAAAGGTATGTTGGAAATGCGGAAAGGAAGGGCACTACAAAAAGGAGTGCAGATCTAAAGCTCTTGAGAAAGGAAAGGGATCTGATGATGCTCCTTCTGCAGAGGCAAAAACCACCTCGGATGAAGGTGGGGATGTGTATTTGGCTTCTTCTTCAAATACACATGTAGATCATGAGTCATGGTTGATTGACTCATGTGCATCCTTTCACTTCACTCCCCATAGGGAGTGGTTCTGCGAGTATGAGAAATATGATGGTGGTGATGTCTTCCTAGGGGATGATAGGAAGGCCAGAATCATCGGATGTGGAAAGGTCAAGTTGAAGCTGCAAGGTGGAAGGATTAGAACACTTCCTGGTGTTCTGCATATTCCTGCATTGGCCAGAAATCTGATTTCTGTAAGCAAGATGGATGATGCAGGTGTAAAAACAATGTTTGAGAAAGATGCCTGCAAGATGGTTCGGGGAGCACTGGTATTAATGCGGGGAGTTCGGACTGGAACTCTGTACAAGCTACAAGGTAGCACTGTTATTGATGGGTGTAACAGTTCTATGGTTCCTGAAAGTGGAGCGGAAAGCCTAGTTGTCTCTGGAGAAAAGACCATGCTATGGCATCAAAGGCTTGGACATATTGGAGAGAAGGGCCTTCGGATACTGCATAGAGATGGTATGGTAGAAGGTATGTCTAATTGTTCTCTGGATTTCGATTTCTGTGAACATTGTGTATATGGGAAGAAAAATCGGGTGAGTTTTCCTTCTGGTGCTAAGAGGGCAAACAAGATATTAGAACTTGTGCACAGTGATGTGTTTGGGCCTGTGTCAGTTCCATCACTGGGAAAGTCTGTGTACTATGTTTCATTCATAGATGACTTCTCAAGGAATACATGGATATATTTCTTGAGGAAGAAATCTGAAGTCTTTGACAAATTTAAAGAATTTAAGGCTCTGGTGGAAAACCAGAAAGAGAAGAAGATAAAGGCGCTGAGGACAGATAATGGTGGGGAGTTCTGCAAGAAGGAATTTGAAGAGTTCTATAAGAAGTGTGGTATAGCACGAAAGAAGACTACTCCATACACACCTCAGAAAAATGGAGTTGCAGAAAGAATGAACAGAACACTGATAGAAAAGGAAAGAATCGTGCTCAATGGTACCGGGTTAGGACAAGAATTCTAGGCAGAGGCAGTGGAGACTGCATGTTACTTAGTTAATATATCACCTTCATCAGTGTTGGAGGATAAGACTCCACATGAGGTATGGACTGGTAAGAAACCCTCTCTTTCACATCTAAGGGTATTTGGATGTGATGCATATGTACATGTTCCAAAGGAGAAAAGGACCAAGTTGGATAATAAATCTAAAAGGTTCATATTTATTGGGTATAAGAATGGTTTAAAAGGTTACAAGATTTGGAACCCGGGAACAAAAAAGGTTGTGTACAGCCAAGATGTGGTGTTTAGGGAGGTGAAAGATGTTGTTAAACATGAAATCATACCAAAGGAACCTGAGAGGATAGAGTTTGAGCTAAAGGAGGATGAATCAGACTCTACAGCAGAAGAAGATTCAGAAGAGGAAGAGCCACAAACTCCAGCTTTGAGAAGATCAGTTTGGGAAAGAAGGCAACCAGAAAGGTATAGTCCGTCTGATTTCTGTTCAATTTTTTCCTTAACTACAACTGATGATGATCCCAGAACTGTCAGGGAGGTAGTAGATTCCGAGGATGGAAAACTCTGGAAGGAGGCCATGGTTGATGAAATGGAAACCTTGCACAAAAATGAGGCATGGGATCTGGTGGAGTTGCTGGCTGGAAGAAAGCCCATTGGGAGCAAATGGGTGTTTAAGAAGAAGATGAATGTAGAAGGCAATGTGGAGAAATACAAATCTCGGTTGGTAGCAAAAGGTTATTCCCAAGTGTCGGGAATTGATTTTGGTGACATTTTTTCTCCTGTTGCCAAAATTACTTCTATTAGATTACTTTTGTCTGTTGCTGCTGCATTTGATTTTGAGATAGAACAGATGGATGTGAAGACAAAATTTCTTCACGGGGATCTAAAAGAGGAGATCCACATGAAGAAACATGAAGGCTTTATGGTGAAGGGTAAGAAAGAACTGGTATGCAGGTTGAAGAAGTCTTTGTATGGGTTAAAACAGTCACCAAGGATGTGGTATCAGAAATTTGATACCTATATACAGGGATTTGGCTTCACCAGAAGCAAGGAAGATCACTGTGTTTATTTTAAATTAATTGGTGACCGTGTTATTTATTTGGTCTTGTATGTGGATGATATGTTGTTGATTGGAAATGACAAAGAAATTATCCAAGATTTGAAGACCCAACTATTCTCCAAATTCGACATGAAGGATCTGGGTGCTGCAAACTATATTTTTGGCATGGAAATTAAGAGAGATCGGGCAAAGAGGAAGCTCTAGTTAAACCAGAGGAAGTATGTCGAGACTATATTGCAGAGGTTCAATATGCAGGATAGTAAATCGGTGAATGTTCCTATTCCTGTAGGTGTAAAGCTATCTGTTGAACAGTGTCCCAAGACACAAGAAGAAGAGAAGGATATGTCCCGTGTTCCATATGCAAGTGCAGTGGGTAGTCTGATGTATGCAATGGTATATACTAGACCAGACATTGCACATGCAGTGGGAGTATTGAGCAGGTTTATGTCAAACCCAGGGAAGGAGCATTGGACAGCAGTGAAGCAGGTTTTCAGATATTTACGTGGCACTAGTGATTATGGCTTGTGCTACCAAGGAAGACCAGGATTAGAAAGAATGTTGGACATTCATGGTTTTTTTGATGCAGACTGGGCTGGAGATCTGGACCAAAGAAGATCTACAAGTGGGTATGTGTTTAGCCTATTTGGAGGCGCAGTCAGTTGGATGAGTAAAAGACAGTCTGTAGTGGCTCTTTCAACTACAGAGGCAGAATACATAGCAGCCACTCATGCAAGCAAGGAAGCGGTTTGGTTGCAGAGATTGTGTTCAAGTATGGGGTTGGTACAGCAAGCTATAAGGATAGACTGTGATAGCCAAAGTGCAATTTTCTTGGCTAAGAACCCTACTTAACATTCAAAGACAAAGCACATTGATGTTCAATATCACTTTGTTAGAGATATGGTTGAGGCTAAAAGGGTGTTGCTGGTAAAGGTGGACACTTTGAAGAATGTTGCAGATGCATTGACAAAGTCTGTGAGCACTCAGAAGTTCTCTTGGTGTAGAGAAACAATGGGTGTTGAATAATTGGCCCAATGACTAAGCTCTCCTCTGGCCCCCTGTGGAAAGAAAACAACAAGTGGGAGAATTTTGGGTATGTGTTATATTCTTTCCACGACTAGCCCCACACGCTATATGTTGCACCGGGCGCAGCAGGGGGGTCACAAGGGAGGAGGCAACCCCCACTGTTGGGGTCCGGGCTAGCGCCCTGGCGAAAATTGTTTTGGTGTGCGGACCCACTCATAGGTGGGCCCACCCATGTTTTGTGCATGAGTTCGCACATGGTTTTGGGATACGATGGTTTTTGTCCCTTGGTATTTTGTAGATCTGGTCAAGGGAACTACCGTTATGTTCTAGTATAGGGTTAATGGATTGAGGTTTATGTATGCTTCGGCATGTATATATATGTGTTGTAACACTAAAAGGAATATAATGAAAAATCGAGCTGGTCGTCCCGATTTGGGATCCAGGGGAAAATATCTGTGTTTATCTATTTTATGTTTGATGCTCTTGCTATTGTTTATTTTCTATTATAAGATTCGTGTGTATATAATTTATGTTTAGGGTTAAAACCTACATTCTCAACACATTTTATGAGTTAATTTCTCACTGCTACTCAGTATTGTTTTCATGTATTGCTGCATTTCCCATTTAGGATATTACAGTGGTATCGGAGCATAATCTTGGCTCAACCTGTGGATCTTAGCCATTATGCTATCAAGAGAAGGAGGAGAAGAGAAAATGTACAGAAAGGAGAAGACTCCATTATGTGGAGGAAGGAAGGAGGAGAGGCTCTCAAAGCTTCTTCCTAAATATATGCAGAGCATTAAAGAAGATCTCAAGAAAATGAGAAGCGAGATGGAATCTCCAGAAGAGTTTAGATCTAGAGCCAAATCTAGATTTGCACATGATAGGTGTGAGCATGCAGCTACACCCTATTATGCACAGTGCAGTCAAATGTCTATATCTATCATGAGAGAGATCAAAGAAGGAGGAATGCCTAAGAGGGAAACTCTTAGTGATTTTCTACAGGATTATGAATCTCAAACTAAAATTTTTAGAGATCATATCACTTTCCAAGAGTTTTGCAAGATCAAAGTGGAGAGGAGCAAGCAGCATGACATGGATAGATTTTCTCTATCTACCATTGATGGATCACCAACATGTTCAGCCAAAGCTTGGGTGGAGGAGCTACACACCTATTTGTAGCAGCACCATGTTTCCGAAGATGAAGCCATCAGAGTTGCAGCGCTACACTTTGAAGGTAAGGCCTATGCTTGGTGGATATTTGAGTCATTTTCATTAAAAAATTCCAATTTTTCTTCTTATGCAAGGTTCACTAAGAGACTAGTGGAGAGGTTTGATGGAAAACATTCTAAAACATTCTTGGTAGAGCCAAGCAAACCAAGACAAACATAACTTTTGCATGGGTTAGAAGAGTCTATAAACTCAAAACCACTTTAGGAAACTGTTGAAGAAGCTCATATCTTTCATAACACCTTGCTAGAGGCAAGATCTCTGTCTCATATCCTTGGACAAGAGGGCATGGCGGTTCCTTTTTCAAAATAGGATCTTCTTATTGAGCAGGTTACTCCCATTCACACTGAAAAGGAAGAGAAGGATGGGGGAAACAACGCTGACACATCTAGATCATATCTAGTGCCTCATGCAGAGGAATGAGGAGCACTTGCTCCAACAGGAGGAATTCTTGTATCATTACAAGAAATTCCCTAGGATCTCACATATGGAAGACAAAGCACAATCAATGAGTAGCATGATTTTGAGACATTGCAGATGGAAGGAGAAGGTATGGAGGAAGGTTAACATCATTTGATGAGGAGCACACACCGTTATCTATTTCAGAGAGCTGGTGCAAATAAGAGGAAGACTGATTTGCACTGTGAAGGCAAGGGCAAGATTTCCCAACCATATGTACAGTCTACTCTTGACATTGATGTCTCATTACATGGAGGCATTCCACCCGGGAGGCCACCAGATCTGGATTTGGTAAGAGACATCTTGCCATTTGATTCACCCCTCTTAGATTCCATAGAGGTGAAGGCTTTAGAGGAGTCTAGTACAGCACAGAGAGTTTGGGATAGACTCAAGGATGAGGGAGACATTCTCCCATTTTCAGCATTACCCACTCTCACTACATATATTGCACTAACAGAGGTTTTTGCAGTGATGGAGGATGGCACCTTCATGGTGCGGGGGAGCTGCTCCATGGATTTGGAGAAACAGAGGGTACTTCCTTTAAGGAAGGAATCCTCCATACATTGGAGTAGATGGAGGCCACTCATGCTTACACTGGCCAAGATCAGGAGGTTATTTTTGGATGGTAGCTTCTCATGGGAGGCCAACTTCCAAAAGTCACCACTTCTATTCAAACATGAGAAGGTGCATGATGGGCATGGCAGCACTTTGGAGGATGAATTTGGCATGAGGGATGTCAAAGGAGAAGATAGTAGCATGTGGCGAGCTTCACATTTCAGATCTTCAACGATGTCTCTTAGGACGATTGATCCATATTGGAGGTCTCAAATCTTGGTAGAGTACTCCAAGGATATTTGTGCTTGCATGATTTTTGATGACCTCGAGGGAGATGATAGATACATGGTGGTTGGAGAGGTCATTTATTCTTATGGTAGATTCTTCTTGACTAGAGTTTCTGAGCTCGAGAGGAAGCTACTACATGCAGCACATGTGGACTTTCTTTCCATGCACTTTGATGCATTTCATTATTTGATGGAGGAGTTCACATGGGAGGGAATCCAGCAGGATATATATCAACATATGGAGAAACGCATAGCCTAAATGGTGATAGAGAGGATTTCACAGCCATTTCCCTACTCTTTGGAGGCGAGGGAGAATTTCTGGTTGAGCCATTTCAGCTCAAGGTCCCAATTACATGGTGGAGAAGGTATAATTTCGCATTATGTTTTATACTTCTTTACTTTATATGAGCAGCATGTTGTACTAAGGAGGATTACCCATTCTTTCATACTATATGATGATGTACTTGAAGCCACTTGCAGCATTGAGATTGGCTATGTTATTGGTGGTTTGTGGGGGAAGCCACATGATTTTTGGTGTGCACCATTAACACCATGTTGTACTTTCATACTTCTATCTCACAGAATGATTGTGGCAGCAAACAAGTGGCTAGGTGAGCACTTGTTATTACTTGTTTTGATGCAGGAAAGGGATGCACTACACTGGTTCCATGTGTGGAACTATGATCCACTCTCTGGTTTTCATATGGCAGCTTGTTTTCATTGGGTTTTTCTTCCATGTATTGCTGATATTCTTATGTTCATGGGGAGCCTTGTTTGGAGAGTGCTAGATGAGTTGGAGATGCCCATTGGGAGTATGATTATCCCTACTCTACATGATGCATGTTTCAGGAGAAGCAATGGGCAGCCCATGATTGCCAAACTACATCTCTTTTCTCCATGTGGGAAGAGCCATTTGGAGAGTTTGAGTTTTTGGAGGAGCCACTTCATGGCTTATTTGTTTGGTGGGGTAGCTTGGGCCATTCTTGGAGGCCATGAAATTTCTTCCCAAGATCAGAAAAAATCCCATATTTACCACAAATGGAGAGAGAAACCACTTGGGTGGGATGATCCAATCTCTCCATGCAGCCCCAACACATTGTATGAACTGGGGGTTGAGGATCTCTTTGATGAGCTACCTAGAATGGCTCATTTCATTTGGATGATAGCATGGGTGTGGGAGTTACTCATTGGGAATGATATTGCCCATGTTTTTCATCACTCCTTACTCGAGGAGGCCATTGGAAAGAAAGGAGGTTTCCACTTACACCTTCCACCTTTCTGTGATGTGAGCCATGTGGTTTTGCATACTTGGGAGGAAACATTGGAGGGTAGATTTGTTTTAGATTATTTTGAGAAGTGGTGGGGACTATTGATGGGGAGGCCACAAGAGGAGGAGGGGAGGAATTTTTCTCTCCTCATACAGTTGCTTGAGGACAAGCAACATTTTGGAGGGGAGGACTGTAATATTCCAAAAATTTAGCCTTTAAGCTAAATGGAATATTAGAGTTGTTTTATCACTAGGTCAGTAAATAAATGGGTGGGGAGGCCCATAAGTCTCTTGAGAAACAATAAAAACACTTCAAGTGTGAAAGTAGACCTTTTTAGCAGCTAAATAAAGCTCTTGCATGTGTGAATAGGGTTTGGATCATGTTTATTTAGTCAACTTTGACCAAGTCAACAATGCTGTTAAGGAGCAGTGGAGATTAATTAGAGAATAACACACTTTTGGAGAGAGGTGAAACTCATGAAGGAAATGACCTAATTGAGTGGGGCCAAGGACATGCAACCTCACATTCTACTTAAGGAATAGGATGGCTGCCATTTTAGATCATGTTTGAGATTGTTATTTTGATATTTGTCTGCTTAGACTATTGCTTCCTCTTGTTGTTTAGCAGGGTTGTTGTGTTGTTTAGCACCGAGTGTTCCTGAGCGGGAATCCCACCTCTTCCCTTGAGAGGCCTCTTGGGAGAGTATTGCACTATATTTATCCACATCCATGCTTCAGGCCAAGCATCAGTCTTCAGCTACAGTGTTATTTCTGCAGAGAATAGTCATGTGTTGTAGGGTGTTGCAGTGGAGGATTGATCACACCACTTCTAGGTTTGTTTCTCAGTAGAGGGAGCTTTCCTTCTCTTGAGAGATCAGATAGGAGGATTTCTAGGCTCATTTCACATATTGGAACTTGGACAAAGTATTCCTCATCTCCTACAGCGTAGTCCCTTGCAGGAATTGCGTCATTTTTCATAGAGTTCTAGCAGTAGGGTTTAAGCCCTTTGGAGTGTAAAAACTCTGGTAAACTTGATAATTATATATTATTATTGATAAAAGATGAGATTATTAAAAGTGAGGATCACGAAGGCTTAAAATATAGCCTTATGGTGTCCCTTGGTGAAGAGGCATGATTACTGATCATGCCCTTCCACATTAATAAACCTAAGATAACTATAGTTAACTAATAATTAATAAAATATACATAACATTGCCCCTCTCTAAAAGATGCTTTGTCCTCAAAGCATATGTAATGATGGACATTGTTGACGAATGCTTAGATTTCCTGAGAGGCAAGCTCTTGCTTCCCACATTTTTAAATGATCATAAAGAATCTTCTCGAGCTCAATCTGCTGGTGATGTAGATAGCGACAAGATGTGATATATACAGGGCCAGATCCTGTCTTGAATTCTATTGGATGTTCGTGTTCCCTATTAGGATGTATTTTCATTGGCAGGTCTTGGAATACTTTTTCGTGTGTCTAAACTATTCCTGGTAGTTCTGGTGATTCTTCGTGGTTCCTTTTTAGATTTAGAGGTAAGTTACTAACAATTAGCGTCTGATGCAACTTCTCCTCATCATCAAATGCTTCCTTCTTAACAACCATATCTGCTTCATCATTGAAGGCCTCAACAGCTTCTGGAACTGTATCAGTGGCTTCAGATGTGTTTGTCTCATCATATTTTTCTTTCAAATCTGGGGATGAAACATTTTGCTGTTTATAAGCATCTGTATTTTCATGGTTTATTTCATTTTCAATGATTATGTCTGTGGTTGCATCTTGATAACAGTCACGTTGCATTCTTTATGTGGCTCCTTCACCAACATTGTTTCTTTTTCTGCCATTGGATTTTCATTTATATAAAAGTTCTCAACAACTTCTGTTGCTACATTATTGGCTTTATTAGTGGATTGAGTTGCATTTTCTTCTCTTGGTCTCTCAACTGTATAATTTTCATGGTTGATTTCAGATTCTCTACTTCTAGGTATTTCAACACTATAGCTTTCATGTGAGCTGATTTCCAATTCAACCTCATTTAATTGCTCTTTTTCAAACATGTTATATTCATGATTATGATCTGAATTAGCTTAATTGTTCAATTGATTATGTTCAACATTCGAGAATATTTATTTAGTGTCTGACTTATCTTATCTATCTTATCATTTATCTTATCAAAGAGTTTTGCCATCTTTTTCATTGCTTTGCTATGATTTTCTGTGGCCTCGTGATGATTTAGCCACATTTGTCTTTCTATTTGATTTGTCGTATCATGAAGCTTTTTGATATCGTTGGAGTTTCCTGCAACTGTGCCTTCGAGACCAACTAATCTTTTTCCAAAGTCTTCGGAATTATTATTGATCTGTTTCTCAAGATCCAGATTTTTTTTTTGGAAATCGACCATCGACATTGATGATGTCATACTCCTCATACTCCTTGTTAGGGCTTATCCCCTTTTCCTTAAGAGCTTTTTCCTCAAAGCTGTATTTTTTTTTAATTAATTAATTAAACTAATAATTTTTTAACTAAATTTTATATAAAATTAATTCTAAATTAATGTTTATATAAAAATTGAATCTATATATATATATATATATTTAAAAAAAATGATTTTTAATTTGAACGACCACCCAATAGACACGACGGTTCAAGCAAAATTAAAAAAAGGGATTATGTTTTTTGCTGGTTGTGGTGGGGACAACAATTCGCTGACAGGGGATGATGGAGAAAATGGGGCGGTGGATGGCAGAGGGAGGAAGGGTGGAAGGGCACCAGAGTGTGCTAAGGGGAGCAGAGTATGGTGAGCGAAGGGCCAAGGGAAGGGTGGATAGTGGCGGAAAAAGTGGACGGGATGGTGGCTGAGTGTGGGGAGGAAGGTGGGGAAGGGCGGGGAGGTGGCAGAAGGGGAAGGCAAAAGGAGGGGTGATGGTAGAAGGCGGGGTGATGGTGGGAAGGCGCAAGGCAGGGTGAAGGTGGGGAAGGTGGAAGTGGGATAGCAGGCCGGTAGGGAAGGCGGGAAGGAGGGGTGTCAGGACGGTGAGGAAGGGTAACAAGATGGCCAAGGGAAATGGCAGCGGGAATGGCAGCGGGAGGGGTCGAGAGGAATGGTGTGGGCAGATGAAGGGAGGGCGGAGTGTGGTGAGGGGGGAAGGGTCGAGGGGTGACTGGAGTGAAAATTATGGAATTTTTGTGGATTACAGAGTGGGTGACAGGTGTCATCGAGTGTGAGGGTGGGTTTGCATAGAGGGAGAGTGCGAGGGAGTGGGTTTGCGTTGGGTTGGATGGGTGAAGTGATAAGGGGAAGGGGAGGGTTGTAGAGGGGTAGGGATGGGGTGAGCATGAGGGAAATTTCGGGTGGAGTGTAAGGGGATAAGAAATGGGAATGGAGTGCTATGTGAGGGGGAAGAGGGAAAACAAAATTCGGGGGAGGAAAAATCTGTAAAAAAATAAAATTAAACAAATGTGTTGGAACACCTAATCCTACATGGGTAGGTGTGGAATGCGAAAAGTCACAATGGAGTCCAAGTGACCTTGGAATATGAAACCAAGAGTCACACCATTGTACTATAAATGTACATCTTTGTATAATGGAAAATAAGAAAGCCTCACGCTTATCCTTCATTGTGTGTTGAGTCTCTTGTGTGTGTGTTCATCTTCCTCATACACCATGTGTGTGCTTAACATGGTGTTTAACATGGTATCAGAGCGGGTGATTGCTGGCCCTGCTCCACATTGAGTGAGCCATTTGTGTTTATGGCCTGTACATATCTGTAAAAATTCTTGGCATTTTTGCAGCACTCGGAGTTTTTGTAGCAGTGATTTTGCAGCATTCAGAAATTTTATCTTGGAGAAGAGCAGCATTCAAAATCCATGGTAGCACTCAGAAATTGGGAGCAGCACTGCCCATCTGAAGGTTTTCATTCTAAATTTTCTATGCAATTTCTGCTCATTAAAATCTGCAATTTGAAGAGCTGCTGGATACTATTTATATTGGGTTTCTGAAGAAGAAATTTCTGGTTTTTACTGCAAAAGAAATCTGAGTTTTTTTGTTAAAAAAATTCTTCATCTCTGCATTTTCTGCTGCTGGATTTGTTTCTGGAACACATTTGGAGAAAAATCTGCTGCTGTTTTAAAGTTGAAATTCCTGTTGAAATTTCTTGTATTTCTCCAATCTCTACTGTTTTAAATTAAAAAATAAAAATAAAAATAAAAATAAATAAATAAAATAAAAAAATAAAAAAAAACCCTGCAACTTGGCCTTTCGGCCTCCCCTTTACCAGCCATTCTAACGCACTCCAAACCATAGCTCTCCACGACCTCACACTCCAGCTCTACGCACAAACCCCCCTTACACCCCTCTTCACAACTCGCTCTCACACCTCACGGCCGTTCTCCACACACGTCCCTCTGCAACTGTTTAACCACACCCAACCCAACGCACTCCCCTTTACCCATCGAACCTCCCTCCTTTAACATAGACCATCTCCCCTGACGCCCTCACGGCCTGCTCCCCTATGCCCATCTCACCTTACGGCCTCTTCCCTTCCTAACACAGACCACGCTCTCCACTCTATAAACTCTACGCCTCAGCAACTTGCGCCCTCTCTCACCCTTTCGACCCCATCCCACGAAGTTCACTCAACCTACACTCCCTTACCACGACTCTCCTCCCGCTCATTCCCAACGGCCTTGCACACAATGCCTTTATCACACTGCCCTTTCATTTACCATATATTAATACCACGCCCCCCTCTCATTTAATTTTTAAAATTCGATTTTTTAAATACTCCACCTTCCCCTCTATATGCTCACATCTCCCTTCACTGCATTTGTTCTTTTTAAGTTCCCCCTCCTTTATAACATTCCCCTCCCTCCACTATTTTTAGATTCGATTTTTTATTTTTTAATATTCTCCTTATCACTCCATTCCACCACTCCCATTTTAAATTCGTTCCCCTTCCCTTTTTAAAGTGAATCCCCTTCCTTTTAAAATTATTTTCCACCTTTCCATTTTAATTTAAAAAAAAAAGCCACTTTCCCTTTTAATTAATTAAAAAAAAAAATAGCAGAGAGAGAGAGGAAGACAGGAAGAGCAGAGAGAGAAAATGAACAATAGGAAATGAAGAGAAAGTGGACTGAATATATAGAGAAATTTGCAGATTTGACATTTTATGATTTGTGGCATTGATTTGAAGGGTGATTTTTTGAAATAATTGACATTTGAAGACAAGTTTGCCATCATTGAAAACAACTCTTTGAAGAAAAAATTCAGCTGCCTCAAAGGCCTCTTGCAAGTGTTTTCAGCTGCACATTTACAAAATATTTTTGCAGAGATATTGACATTGTATTGCTTCTTCATAGTTGCAATCAGTACTTGAGTTGTTGAAAAATTGTTGATTTTCCTCCATCATTTGAGAAGCACATTTTGTACTTTGATATTTCCATAGTTGGAAATTCTTTGGAGTCATTTGTATTTGTTGTTGAATCACATTGTAAACGGGTGCATTTTCGGTTGAAGCCCACACCCTTTCATTTTTTGAGCCTAAGTTGTTGAAAATGGCCAAAATCAATGAGGCATTAGTGTTGTTGAATAACCTCATTCATTCAAATGTTGATGATGTGATAAAAATGAGCAAGAATGCTCTTTGTAATATTCAAAGTTGTTTGCAAGATGCACAAGAAAAGATCGAGTTTTTGCAGTTGGAAACTCAGCTTCAGCAAGACGAACTTCAGCAAAAGAGTCACCATTCTGAACCTATTTCTGTTCAGAAGATTGTGAAGGACTCTCATCAGAATAAAGAAGATAAAGTTGCAGATGATTCACATTCAGTTCCTTGCACTAGAGAAGATGTACATGCAGATGCAGCAGTTTAGCCTGCATTTCTCAAGCCCATCATCAGACCTTGGGAAGAGCTTGTCCACAACAAGCACCGAACTGGTCTTGGATATGACAAGGATGTGTCCTTTCATATTCTAGACTACACCAAGCCCATCATATTTCAGAGCGCCGGATTCATGTATGACAGTTCACCTGCAGCTGTTCCAGATCCTGCTCCACAACAACAACATCAGATTGAGAAATGCCAACACTGTGATCGAGTTGGCCATATGAAAGATCACTATTTTGATCTTCATCCATGCAAGAACTGTGGTCAGCACACTCATTCTTCAGACAGATGCTTCAAACACAAGCCTCCTGCAAGAACCAAGATTCATCTTGGATGGATCGCTTCCTGGCAATGGGCATCAACAGCCAAGAAGATGTTTAAGTCACATGTTAGAACATGTTCACGGATATTGAACAAACTTGCAGTTGAGTTTTCGCCATCATCTCACCTTGTCCCTGACAGGGGGGAAAATGGTGGTCATGTACAAGCTTCGACGTCAGATCAAGCGAGCCTGAGCCACAATCTCTCATTCCATGTTCAGAGTTGTAGCCAGTAGTTCAAGCGAGCCTGAGCCACAATTCATCATTCTAGATTCAGAGATGTAGCCAGAGACACGGATGCCCATGAGCATGCCTTCGGTTGGTGGATAACCTAAAACCATCATCTTTGGTTGGTGGATAACCTAAAACCATCACAGGTAGTAGACCTCCCTAATTTAGGTCGAAGGTCTCCCTTTCATATATGAGGAACACTTCCTCTAGCAGAAGCCTTCAGCTTCTTGCTAACATTAGTTGAGTTCCAGGAAATGCTTCAAGCATTCCAGAGTTGTTGGTAATCCTAAAACCATCACAAGTAGTAGACCTCCCTTCTTTTAGGTTGAAGGTCTCCCTTTTTTATGAGGGACAATTCCTCTAGCAGAAGCTTTCAGCTTCTTGCCAGTTTTGGAAGAGTTCCGGGAACTGCAACAAGTTTTG
This sequence comes from Pinus albicaulis, assembly GCA_034641835.2. Classification (NCBI taxonomy): domain Eukaryota; kingdom Viridiplantae; phylum Streptophyta; class Pinopsida; order Pinales; family Pinaceae; genus Pinus; species Pinus albicaulis. The sequence goes on along the minus strand of CM076575.1, from coordinate 48,170,854 downwards.
CGTTCCAGTGTTGGTGGTAATCCTTAAACCACCTCTTTTTTCCAACATTTCAGAGAGTTGATTCAGCCCAAGTGCTGCCATGTATACTTTGCAGATTTGTATTACAACTCTTTTCTTGGACTCACACATACCCCTTCGGATTAAGGGGGATGTTGGAACACCTAATCCTACATGGGTAGGTGTGGAATGCGAAAAGTCACAATGGAGTCCAAGTGACCTTGGAATATGAAACCAAGAGTCACACCATTGTACTATAAATGTACATATTTGTATAATGGAAAATAAGAAAGCCTCACGCTTATCCTTCATTGTGTGTTGAGTCTCTTGTGTGTGTGTTATTCTTCCTCATACACCATGTGTGTGCTTCAACATGGTGTTTAAAAAAATGCTACCCACAAGCACTCGATTTAAAAAAATATGCAATTCTGGAATTTTCTTGTAATTCCTTAATTCTTGGTGATCACACAGATCCTGAAGAGTAACTGCTCCGATACCAATGGAGTGTAAAAACTCTGGTAAACTTGATAATTATATATTATTATTGATAAAAGATGAGATAATTACAAGTGGGGATCACCAAGGCTTAAAATACAGCCTTATGGTGTCCCTTGGAAAAGAGGCATGATTGTTGATCATGCCCTTCCACATTAACAAACCTTAAGATAACTACAGTTAACTAATAATTAATAAAATATACATAACACCCTTATTTTTGAGCTAGTTTCCTAGGGAAAGGACCAACCCTTCTCCCGGAAAAGCTAGAGGAAGGGATTCTCATCCCTCTATTGTATTATTCAGCCATGTATATGTATTTTTACAGTAATACTACATTATTTTAGAGCTGAATATTCAGATCTGCTCTTTTGTACTCAAGCTTTCAATAAACCCTTGCCGGGTTATTTCTATAATGTCTTAAGGAGGTCAGATCCTTGTTTTCTTGGCATATTGTTCAATAAAACTTCAGATCCATGAATTTTTATCATAATGTTGCAAAAAACCTCATATAATAATGCTATCATGTTCTTCAAAAATTATGCATAGCTTAAGTCATGTGGTTTGGGCATTTTTAAGCTGATTTGAGGCCGGGAGCTGTGTTTAACTTAGTAAAAGGGATTTTTTTTTATTCCCTTTCATATATAAGGGCCAATATATATATATATATATTCTAAGGAACCTAAGTGTTATTTCCCCTTGTTACAGCATAATTTCCTGGAAATAACGTTTTTATGGTCTAATTGCTGCATTTTTCCCCACTTGGGATGATGTAGAGGAGCTCCTTTTTTCTGCTATTACATTCATTTGATGGCTATGTGTTTCTCAACACATTTTATGAGTTAATTTCTCACTTCCACTCTAGTATTGTGTTCATTTATTGCTGCATTACCCATTTTGGATATTACAGCAGAGGTCAAACGAGAGAGGGAGAAATTAAGGGTTCCCTACACTAGAAATAAGATGAAAACATAGAAATGAAAAATAGTTAAGATAGGGTACTTTTAACAAATCCTGAAGTAATCCTCCTATTCAGTCATGCAAATTTAGAACACATAATGGACTGCATGTAACAAAGAAATATAACAATGACAAATTTAGAAAATACTTCACTCCAAATAGCTCATCACGTGATTCCTGAAATATGATGATAGTTGATCTGATCTAATCTGCTACTCAAAAATTGAAGCACAAAAAGCCTTCAAGTCTAACAAAATAACTATAGCAATCTCCAACAATTTATTCCACACCAAATACTTCTAAAGATGAAGTGTTTATACATAGTTCTTTACAAAATATCCTAGAATGATTCTAGGAATTATCCAAGGAAAATAAAATATATTTACAACAATAATAGGGACGACTGCTTAATAAATCAGCAAGTTGTCCTATTTATTAAAAAAAAATAGAAACTGCTTTGAGGATAAGATGCAGCTGGTTGCCTTGGTGTCCTTCTTGCTGGCTTTAGATGTTTTAAATTTGTTTTGGAATCTGATCTGCCTTGTCTAATACTCTTTCTTTGTTTCTCTTTATTCACTCATACTCTCTCACTCGGATACTCTTTGACCTTAGTCAAAACTATTTACTGTTGTAAAAATCTGTTTTAACTGTAAATTAGCAAACACTTTTCCTTTCATATATTTGTCTTTTTATCTTTCATAATAAATTTGTGAGTCATTGCCAATCCTCATCTTTAGGAATTTCTATCTTCTTTAATTTCCTGAAGTTTTCATCATCTTCAGTGTATCTGGCAAAATTTGGCTTAATGATAAACAAGTGTCTTATCTCATGCTGTAAATAGAAAGCCTTCAAAACTTTTGAGTAAAACTTTTCCTATTGGAATGCCTTGTACTGGTGGTTTATTTACCTATTCCTTTGCAATTTCTCTGATATTTTTATCATATTCATTCTGAGGCATCAATTTATCATTAATGACCATAATGTCAGGCAATCCTTTTTACCTCAAATTTGTAAATTTGATCATAAACCTGGTTATGGCAGTGTTCATATTCTCACACTTTTCTTCCAGTTGCCTCATTAGATTCTTCTTTGTAGTAACTTTCCTAATTTCTAGGATAGTTTCAGTCCTGTCAGTGATCTTGATTTCTTTTAACTCTTGTATGTTTTTACGGTTAAGGAATGTGATCAACTTTAAAGCTTTTTCTGGTTTATCAGCTAGTTCACTTTGAGTCTTTTGAATTTCTGCCTTGGCTACTAGTAATAACTCTCTCTTTTCAAAGATTACCTGAATTTAAGGCCACACATCATGGATGGATTCAATGATATTGTTCCAAAGATAGTTTTTGAAATATGATATTTGTTCCTTCAATGTCAATTCCTTCTGCAATTTCTTCAATTCTTCATTCAGTCTAATGGCATTTTACTCATGTGTTTTTGCATTTATCTGAGCCAATTTTTTTGACTTCTCAAGATTTTCTACAACCTGTTTCAATCTACTAATTTCATTTGTCTTAAGAGACATTTCCTTCATAGCTTTCACCAATTTTCTAGCTTCATCTGTATGGTGAACTGTTGTTCTAGATGATTCAGTAGTTGAGGTTGTGGATGAAGTTACTGGTACTGCAGTAGCCAGTGGTTCTTTGGGTGATAACGTTTTAGCAAAATTTGAAGGTACAGCTATAGTAATTACAGGAATAATTGTAGGAATCTCTAGTTTTTTGGTGTTTCTTTCTCTTGGACAAGTTTGTCCATCTGCATTTCCATTTCCTTGATTTGGGTTGTCAACTGAAAAATCAAATTCATCATGTCATATTTTTCTTTCTGTCCTTCTATTATTACTTTTGTTTGAGGATGTTCACTTTGAGGAAGTTTTATTTGTTTCCTCAAAGCTTCAATATCTTCATTCTTGTTTTCACCAATAACTCTACTGCTTTGATATTAACAGTGTCATATCCCACCTGCAAAACTAGTTCTTCCAAAGATTTTATCCTAAGATCCTTGGCATAAAAGGATGCCTTATCTATTTTCATCTAATCTTGCATGTTGGAAATGGTGTTTTGGAGCTTCTGAGCACTCATGGCTTTATTTGTGATAGTAGAGTATAGAAATTCTGAAGTTTGTCTATGGAACTCAATCTGATCAAGAGCATGAATCTTATCTGTCTGGACTTCCAAATCAACCTTTTTATAATCTTCCATTGTCTTTGGGGATTTGATTGTGGGCTGCAACACTGACATACTGATCTAAAAATGGTCTCGATAACTTTTATGTATTTCAATAACCTACCACTCAGTTTTAATTAAAATTTTCGAGCTTTTACTTGACAATTTTGCGGAATTTTTTTGTTGAAAGTAGTGTAATTTTTTTCTTTTTCTTTTTCTTTTTATGTGTCTTAAGTTTATTTGTTCTTGCTGTAATTTAACATGTATAAAAAAAACATAATTCAGCAATAAAACCATTAAACACAACAACAATATAATATAAGAGTTCACCCGAAATCTCGTGGGCTACGTCTCCTTTGAGTCTAGTCAACTAGAATCAAACCTTTGGGATTAAAATAATTGTTCTTTTAGAAGTTTGATTCTTAACACCAATGATTACAAAAATGATTCAAAGGGCTGAGAATACCATTTAACATCCCTCTAATGGTTGTCCAAATTCTGCAAACAACTTTAGGCTCTTGTTAACACATTTCCTTCGGTCGGTGCACTAAGCTTTTGTTAGCCACCTATAATAATTTGTCAAAGCAAACAAGTGGCTAAATTTCTCTTAAGCCTTCAAGAGATAGTTTCTTTTGAAAACCTATCACATTTTGAAGTCTTATGATGTCCTTTATCATTGATATTAATCTTCACTTCTGTTTCACTATAAGCCCTCAAGCACCTTGATGTTTACGAAAAGAAAAACTATTTATGAGGCTCCATTTTCCATCATTTCACTCCTCCTTTCACTCAAAAAAAATTCCATTTTCACCCTTATTCCCTTCATAAAATCCCACCATAGACCTTCATTTACCCCTAAAAGCATCAAAACCCTCTTAAAACCTTATATTTCCCCTTATTTGGTTTTAAAAACCCTTTCTTTCATCTATCGGAACCCTCATTTTGGCTTTAAAATCCCTGTTTTAAGCCTAAAGATGGTATTTTACACTAAAAAGGTGTTAAGCCCCCAAGGGCTTATAGGTTTTCACCCCTTTTCATCATATGTCCTGAAGCCCCACAATCGGGCGCTTAAACACATTAGCCTTCGTGCCAAAAAACCTTTTCCCCTTCTATTTTCCCATTCCTCAACATTGTGGTTCAAAATGAATATGGACCGTTGATCTCTGCGGATCAAGGGCCATCGGGCCCCATCCTTCTGCCCATTCCCTTTCTCTTCATTTCTCCCCTTTCAGACATATCCGCTTCTTCTTTCAATCATAATTGTCCGATCTAAAGATCTAACGATCGAGACTTAACCCGATGAATCCAACACCCATCCACTACGCGAAAAAATATCCCACGTCATCATGGACCCTGCATGCACTTTTACCTCGCAGCTCTTCATCCATTGCGCTTAACCTGCACTGTTGGATCTGGAGCCTTCGATCTGATGGATCAGATTTAATATCGCACAATTTTTGGCTCCCTTTCGGAGTGCGCTATTTCCGCACGATAAAAATGGTATTGGAAATCCACGTGTCAGATGATGAATGGAATCACGTTCCACTTGTCAAAATCCACTTACCTCCATTTCGTTGTGTGATAACCACCAGCGGTTTTCCAAAACCGTTCTTCCTCATTTTCATGCCAATATTCAAAATTAAACTCATTTCTGCCCTCCGCCATGGTTTCGATTCCTTCTCCACTGCAACCACATTGTTCCTCACTGCTCCTCCACACTCACAAGCCTCTCAAGTAGTCTTTTCCTCCTTGCAGGATTTATATAACATGGTTAAATTGTTTGTTTGCAGGTTCTGCAATGGTGTTTCTCAGGTTTTCATACAGTCACAGAGGTGACATGAATGATGAAGTGCGACGATCATACAACATGAATCAAAGAATACAAGGAAGCACCTGAGTTTAATGTCATATTTCATCAAAGATCGGGATCATTAACCCTCCAGTTCAGCAGAAACCCTGGACACCTGTGCAGAAGAAACAAGAAAGAGTATTAGAAAATATTGAGAGGATTAATTGCATAATGTTGAAGATTTAATCCCTAATCCATAGTTATAAGACAATGATGTAGTTCGAAGGCCATAAATATAATCAAGGGAGCTTAATAAAGCTTAGAGCACAGGTTCAACGCAGATCATTGAGCAAAGAAACAAAGAAGACCATATCCGCAGAACGTTCTTTTTTGAAGAAGGACTAACCTCTACAACCACTTCTACCCTTCATCAAGGTACCAAGACAGTTATTATACTGACAGAAATTCCTAAAACTGTCAGTGCATTGGTTTCAAAGCATGGAAGACCTGAAAGAAAAGATATTCACCTTACTTGTCTCATAGGATAACACAAAGTACTACAGCCAGAGAGTACTTCAAAGGCACACTCTAGAAGTAATTGTCAACCTGACAAGGACTTCTCAGTCATCCAAAGGGCACTGAAAGTTAATATAAAACCATTAAGTAGAATGGGCACTCGAAGACTTTCTCCCTCTATCTTAATGGATCATTTAAATTTTATCTGTTGGGAAAAATACTGAGAGGAGGGGGTGAATCAGTATTTAGAGTTGTCTGAAAAATTTTCAATTTTATTTCTCTTAAAACCATACGCTACTTTACTGAACCCAACTCGGGTATACACATGGATATCCTTAAGAAAACTTGCGTATGTCCAGAGATATTATTATGCATTTAATTCTTTAATTAGATCATTGCATCATTCATTCATCAGATGTTTAGTAAGCAGTAAGCATGTGCAGTAATAATAGAATAAACCATCACACATAAGAAACACACATGAACACCAGTATTTAAGGTGGAAACCCAATTCGGGAGAAAACCACTACTGCTGTCATCTATGTCTTCAATATTTATTATAAAGAAAACTTCTTACAATTTTGTACTGGCGCAGACTCATACCAACATGCAGACACCCACCTGCAAAAGGCTACAACCTTCTCTCATTCTCTAGCCACTACTGGAAGGGAGCTCCAACCCCATGATCTCGTTTACCAGCCTCTCCTGGAAGGGAGCTACTACCCTCCGGCCTGCCACTGCCCTCTCTCCGGAAGGGAGCGGCTGGCCCCTCGTCTCTCGTTAAACCAGCCTCTTTGAAGGGGAACTACTACCCCCTGCTCTCGTTTACCAGCTACCACTGGAAGGGAGATACAACCCCCTCACTGAAGGCTTCAACCCTCAACACCACTACGGACCACGTTTCATAAATTTTCATACTGGATCCAACAGCTTCCACACAACATACCTTGTATGCCTCTTTTCATCAGATTTTCAAACTGGACCCACTCCACACATTTAAGCTCAACATACATCAAACTGAAACTTATAACCCCATCAATTCATTCATTGAATCATCAACCAATCAACCAAAAACTTTGATCTTTAATCAACATAATCAGCAGCATAATCAACATTCAAACAACCCAGATCTGTATGAATACATCATTGACAGATAGCAGTAAAACAACAAAAAAGATCAGACATTTCATTCCACACACTTCAGAAAAACCCTATATTCCATACACGCTTTTACTTCACTGAGCCTGCGTATATACGCGCTTTCACAGAGACAAACCTGCGTATAGATCTGCAACTATTTCAGAACTGACCTTTGATTTTATACGCGCTTTTGCTGAAACAAACCTGCGTATATACGCGCTTTCGCTGAGATGAACATGCGTATATATCTGTAACTTTTCAGAAATATTCAGCTCTTCAGAACATATAACTCATATCTCACCCTTTACTTCAGCAAAGATTCGCCATATCACAGATCTAAACATTCCATAAACATATTTAGAAAATACATAGTCATTTCAGATCTAGAGATCCCTCTTCATCATTTTCTTCATAGGTGCATTATTAATTCAGATCAATCAATAAATTGTTACCCATTCCATGTGGATATACTTCAGAGTGAAGTATTCATTAAAACCCAGACCTATGCACGCCCTTGCACTATGATCTTCTTCTCCTTATATAGATTTAGCCTTTATCAATACCATGAGTCAAAACCACTCAACCACTAAATAGATAATCCAACACTCAATACTGTGGGCCAATACCATGGTCATGTCCCCTGGTTTTATAAATTTAGAGCGCAAATAAGCATACGTTACTTGGTACATACTTTTACGTGTACATACGCTACTTTTCCGTTACAAACCCGTGTATGCTTTGTGACATATCTTATTCATCATTACTCTAGAACTTACTGGAATTTATTTCTTTGTTAATTTTGAGCTACTCTGTAGATACATCAGATTTACATCACTAACAAATAGGTTTCTATCCAAATACAACTCATCAAGTCAGTTTCCATCAAGGACAACTTCATAAAGTAGGTTGCCATCAAGGATAACACATTGCATCATATTGCCAACACTATCTACCACTATTATCACTCATTCCCCTATAAGAACCCATGAAAAATACATTGAAAATGTTGGTTGGATGGGATTTTATTGACTGTTTGAACTGTTACTCAGGGAAGTAGCTGAGTAGTTTGTAATATAGTAGGTTGGGAAGAAAAGTTTGGACTGTAAAAAGCCATTGGACGCAAAGTATGTAACTGGTTTTGCACATCAATTGAACAAGCATATTCACAGGATCCTGGTCTATATTATTGGTGATGTTTTCGTTACTGTAATTGTCTCCTTTCATGTTTTTCATATTGTCCATTATTCTCTGATAAAGAACAACGGGTATAGATTAGGACATACTGTTGGAAGTACCCTAAATATCACTGATAAGATTTATCTTTATGTTTTCCTCTGATTGTGTATTTAACGATAATTCTATAGAGTATAACCAGTCAAGGAGTGTTGGTAAGCCCATGTCTTGCTGAGTAGAACTTGAAACATTGTTTCTTAAATGATATTTTCATTTCATGCTAAGTAAAGATTGAACTAGGGAAGTCTATGGTTAGCCCTGTCCTCTATTTTTTCTCCAGCAGTTTGTCTTGAAAGTTTCCCAGTGAGTTAGTGTCAAAAGCAGAGAAATTTAAAAGTCTTTCTCTAATCTTAGGCCTTACTCTGTGTTTAATCTTAAATTTTTTCTATTGTTTGAAAGTGGTTATGAGGATTGTTGGATTGTTTCCCTTGAGAGTATGTTGAAAGAAGGTTAGGTTAAAAGTCCTTACTTGATCTTAATCTACCCTTTGTGTCTTTCTTGATGGTTTCCTTTGAAATTATGTCAAAATTAGGATAGGTTAAAAGCCCTTACCTGATCTTAGGCTGCACTTTGGTTTCTTTCTTTCACCTCACTTCTTAATGTTCCATCTCACCAGCTATCTAAAGAGATCCTTCGGTATAGATGACTTGCCCTATGGAAACCCTTGGATAGTTGTTATGCGAGTAAACCCTTTTATGACTCCATAGCCCAATGGATTGGCACTTCTCTTGACCTATATTCCCATGCTAAAACATCCTTCTACTCATTTCCTTCTTCACTTCACATAACCTTCTCAGTTAATGATCTCCAACCAAACAAAAAAAATAAACCCTTGTGCTCTATGACTAGCCTAATACCATAAACTAACCTTAAGGATATATCATTCTTTAAATTTATAGAGAGATTCCTCTATGGATCCAAGAGGGCTAGATCTTGATATCCCAAAGTGTTTTGATGTTGTCTTGTCTTTTGGTTTTACCAATCTATCCAAAACACAGGAACACCAACATAATGGTGACTCCACTGGGGAATTATGAGTGAATTTCATCGTATACATCCTTAAGAGCTTAGAAGACCCACAAACCTCCTTAGATTGGTATTCAATTTCTGATGGTGGACAAAAAATCATCTCAAAATTTTTGAAACCCTCCACTTGGCGACTCCACAGCTCCCAAAAGACCAAATGACTCCACTGGTAGAGGACCCTGAACTGGTTGAGAAGATACAGTGACCTTTTTTTACAAACATGGATCTAAGTATGGATAGAGAAGTAAAACTAAATGCTTTATTGGATAGAGTGACCAGAATGATGTACATACTTAGTGGAATATTAGATAGGCATGAGGTTGATACAGATATTGATTCTCCAGAACAACCCATGTTTTCTCTTTATCAAACACAAACTCAACCCCTACAAGACCTAGACAATGAGAAAGACATGTATAATGATAAAGACTTTATAGAAGATGAGGAGGAAGGTTGTCAAGAAATTCCTGATTTCCTACCTATATCTTGTACTATGCTATTAAAATAACTTCATGACCAAATTGCAAACACTTATAGTGAGCAGTGCTTTGAGGAAACAAATAGCCACTTAAAAAATGCAGAATCTGATGTGGAAGGAGAACCAGGACATATAGGAACTCCCCCTTCTAGATTATGACCCATTTTAGATTACAAAAGAAGAGTGGCATCCTGATAATGTAGAAAAAACAACTCATGAGCCTTGTATCCAAACAAATTGTCATAGTAATCATGAGGAATTGTTTGAGACAGAAGAAGATCAGGAAACATTAGAAAATCCTCAAGGTCTCCCTGCAAGCACAAATGAGGATCCCCTAGAAGAGGCTCAAGAAGACATCCAGCCTCCAAACCAGTTAACACAAGAGAAAGAGGATTGTTGTTCTTCTTTCCATGATGAAAAAGAAAGCCCTCCTTTGACAGAAGAATAAACTGACCAAATTATAAACAAACTGCTAGCCTCTGAAATCTTTTATAAAAAAAAACACTCTTTACCATTCATCTAATGAGATTTGTTGTATAGATTTAGAAAGCTCCCCTGTAAATCAGAATGAACAAATATCTGCTGATAATCTAGTATGTTTTATTGGTAGCATTACTTACTTTAATGATTTTCCTAATTTTGATCTATCTGATGATGATGTTCTCCAAACAGAAGTTGATCTTGCAGGGCCATCATTAGTAGATTTGTGGAAGGAAGATCAGTTCCATCGACTTCAATAAAGTAATGAGCCCATGCAGGCTATTTATGATACTGATGAGGAAAGTTATGAAAGTATAGTAGCAGGTAAATATTCATTTAATATTCACTCTGCTTTATCTCAGATCATCAGTAATAGTTTCCATGCGTTTGGAAATCAACAACCTTTCATCTCAAAGGGTGAAGAGGAAAACAATGAAGAAATTTTTGAGCAAGTTGAAACCAAGGAGCCTTCTCTTGAAAAAGAGGAAGCAATGGAATAGACCCCTGCTCAAGAATACTTTGATATTTTCACAGAGCTCAGCCCACCAAATCATAATATCTCAAAGCTACAAGAGGACAAAACTGCAGTATATGATGAGTCCTCCAGTTCAGAAAAGAATGAAGATGAGGAAGAGTTTATTTCTCAAAATAATCTTTTCCTTGATCCAGTGGAAGAGGAAGTAATCCTGGTTGAAATCTACTTGTCAAATACTCACAACCAGGTATTATTTCAAGATCCTTATGCTCATTTCCTGCAGACATTTAGAGAAGGATGAAAGGCCATCAAGAGAAGCTTGTTGCAGACAACAAGAAATAGTTTAAACACTGCTGCTCAAAAACAAAAGGAATGGGAGTGGCCCTACCTGTCCAACATGCTCAAAGAGATGAGTAGAAACCAGTCATGGGATCATCTGATTGACTAGATGTATTAGAAAAGAGAGTTTGTCAGCTAGACATGTAAATATCTCAAGTTTGAATAGGGTAGGTAGGAATCTCAATAAAGCTCAGCCTGTGAGTGTTTAGTTAGTTGTTGATTTTACTTTGAAGAAAAATTCAAAAAATACAAAAACATTAGAAAAGAAAGGTTCAAACATGCTCAAATCCAGAACCTATGAAGCATTGAAAGAGAATGGCTCTAATCAGATCAAAATCTGAGCCAAAGGTACAAAAAGGACTGGCTCTAAATGCTCAAAACTTGAACTAGCAAAGAAGAAAAAGGACAACTCTAACAAGACCAAAACCAGAGCTGAATAGAAGAAAGAAGATGACTCTAAAAAGTCAAAAATATGAGTCATAAAAAGAATGAAGGATGCTGGCGATTTTCAGATCTGAAGCCTTCAAATTTTGTTTTTAATTTCTGCAAATTTCAGTCCATGTGTAGCTTGTATTAATGCCATGGACCCACAGCAAATCAGACAGCCTAATCCTAGTTTGGATATGTTTTCAATTTTTGTTTTAGAATATAGAGAATGAAAATTTACCAGACAGTTTAATCCTAAAAGATATTAGTTTAGGTAGAGAAGCTATGAGTCCAATTGTTTAATCTGGTCTCATGGAGGAATAAGGGTAGAATTATATTAGTTTCTTCTTTCAATAAAAAATAATGATGAGGAAGGTCTGCAATTCTAAGTGCACCTTGAAGAAAAAAATTTAGGACAGTAGGATGGGTAGGTAGTTGTTTGGGGAAGTATTGATGGTGATATAATGCTTTTAACTTATGTAGTAGCTGATCTAAGAAGAAAAATATGGTCAGGGACCAGGCTCTGGCCTACTTCCAAATATTATATCTAAGATTCTTGACACCTTCAAGAAGATGCCATCCCCATGTGGAGCCACTGTTAGCCACCTATAATAATTTGTAAAAGCAAACATGTGGCTAAATTTGTCTTAAGCCTTCAAGATATGGTATCTTTTGAAAACCTATCATATTTTGAAGTCTTATGATGTCCTTTATCCTTGATATTAATCTTCACTGCTGTTTCACTATAAGCCCTCAAGCACCTTGCTGTTTACCAAAAGAAAAATTGTTTATGAGGCTCCATTTTCCATCATTTCACTCCTCCTTTCACTCACAAACAATTCCATTTTCACGCTTATTCCCTTCATAAAATCCCTCTGTAGACCTTCATTTAACCCTTAAAAACATTAAAACCCTCTTAAAACCTTAGATTTCCCCTTATTTGGTTTTAAAAACCCTTTCTTTCATCTATCAGAACCCTCATTTTGGCTTTAAAATCCCTGTTTTAAGCCTAAAGATGGTATTTTACACTATAAAGGTGTTAAGCCCCCGAGGGATTATAGCTTTTAACCCCTTTTCCTCATATGTCCTAAAGCCCCGCATTCGGGCGCTTAAACACATTAGCATTTGTGCCAAAAAACCTTTTCCCCTTCTATTTTCCCATTCCCCGGTGTTGTGGTTGAAAATGAATATGGACCGTTGATCTCTGCGGATCAACGACCATCGGGCCCCATCCTTCCACCCGTTCCCTTTCCCTTCATTTCTCCCCTTTCGAACATATCCGTTTCTTCTTTCAATCATAACCGTCCAATCTGAAGATCTAACGATCAGGACTTAACTCGATTAATCCAACACCCGTCCACTACACGACAAAATATCCCATGTCATCATGGACCCCGCATGCACTTTTACCTCGCAGCTTTTCATCCATTGTGCTTAACCCGCACCGTTGGATCTAGAGCCTCAGATCTAATGGCTTAGATTTAATATCGCGCAAATTTTGGCTCCCTTTCGCAGTGCACTACTTCCGCGCGATAAAAATGGTATTGGAAATCCACGTGTCAGATGATGAATGGAATCCTGTTCCATGCGTCCAAAACCACCCACCGCCATTTCGTTGCGCGATAACCACCAACAGTTTTCCAAAACCGTTCTTCCTCATTTCCGTGCCAATATTCAAAATTAAACTCATTTCTGCCCTTCTCCATGGTTTCGATCCCTTCTCCACTACAACCACGTTGTTCCTCACTACTCCTCCACCCTCACAAGCCTCTGAAGTAGTCTTTACCCCCTCGCAGGATTTATATAACATGGTTAAATTTTCTGTTTGTAGGTTCCGCAATGGTGTTTCTTAGGTTTTGTTACAGTCACAGAGGTGACACGAATAATGAAGCACGACGATCATACAGCATGAATAAAAGCATATAGGGAAGAACCTAAGTTTAATGTCATATTTCATCAAAGATCGGGATCATTAACCCTCCAGATCAGCGGAAACCCCAGACACCTGTGCAGAAGAAACAACAAAGAGTATCAGAAAATATTGAGAGGATTAATTGCATAATGTTGAAGATTTAATCCCTAATCCATAGTTACAAGACAATGATATAGTTTGAAGGCCATAAATATAATCAAGGGAGCTTAATAAAGCTTAGAGCATAGGTTAAACGCAGATCAGTGAGCAAAGCAACAAAGAACACCATATCAGCAGAGCGTTATTTTTTGAAGAAGGACTAACCTCTACAACCCCTTCTACCCTTCATCAAGGTACCAGGATAGTTATTATACTAACATAAATTCCTAAAACTGTCAGTGCATTGGTTGCAAAGCATGGAAGACCTGAAAGACAAGATATTCCCCTTACTTGTCTCAGAGGATAACACAGATTACTACAACCAGAGAGTACTTCAAAGGCACACCCTAGAAATAATTATCAACCTGACAAGGACTTCTCAGTCATCCAAAGGGAACTGAAAGTTAATATAAAACCATTAACTAGAATGGGAACTCGAATAATTTCTCCCTCTATCTTAATGGATCATTTAAATCCTATCTACCACTACTATCACTCATTCCCCTATAATAACCCATGAAAAATACATTGAAAATTTTGGTTGGTTGGGATTTTATTTACTGTTTGAACTGTTATTGAGGGAAGTAGCTGAGTAGTTTGTAATATAGTAGGTTGGGAAGAAAAGTTTGGACTGTAAAAAGCCATTGGACCCAAAGTATGTGATTGGTTTTGCACATCAATTGAACAAGCAGATTCACAGGATCCTGGTCTATATTATTGGTGATTTTTTCCTTACTGTAATTGTCTCCTTTCATGTTTTTCATACTATCCATTATTCTCTGATAAAGAACAACAGGTATAGATTAGGACATACTGTTGGAAGTACCCTAAATCTAACTGATAAGCTTTATCTTTATGTTTTCCTCTGATTGTGTATTTAACGATAATTCTATAGAGTATAACCAGTCAAGGAGTATTGGTAAGCCCATGTATTGCTGAGTAGAACTTGAAACATTATTTCTTAAATGATATTTTCATTTCATGCTAAGTAAAGATTGAACTAGGGAAGTCTATGGTTAGACCCGTCCTCTAGTTTTTCTCCAACAGTTTGTCTTGAAAGTTTCCCTGTGAGTTAGTGTCAAAAGTAGAGAAAGTTAAAAGTGTTTCTCTGATCTTAGGCCTTACTTTGTGTTTAATCTTAAATGTTTTCTACTATCTGAAAGTAGTTATGACGACTGTTGGATTGTTTCCCTTGAGAGTATGCTGAAAGAAGGTTAGGTTAAAAGTATTTACTTGATCTTAAGCTACCCTTTGTGTCTTTATTGAGAGTTTCCTTTGAAAGTATGTCAAAAGCATGATAGGTTAAAATCCCTTACCTGATCTTAGGCTGCACTTTGGTTTCTTTCTTTCACCTCACTTCTTAATGTTCCATCTCACCATCTATCTAAAGAGATCCTTTGGTATAGATGACTTTCCCTATGGAAACCCTTAGATAGTTGTTATGCGAGTAAACCATTTTATGAATTCATAGCCCAATGGATTGGCACTTCTCTTGACCTATCTTCCCATGCTGAAACATCCTTCTACTCATTTCCTTCTTCACTTCACATAACCTTCTCGGTTAATGATCTCCAACCAAACAAACAAAATAAACCCTTGTGCTCTATAACTAGCCTAATACCTTGAATTGAACTTTAAAGATACATTATTATTTACCTTTATAGAGAGATCTCTCTCTTGATCCAGGAGGGCTAGATCCTAGGATCCCAAAGTGGTTTGATGTTGTCTTATCTTTTGGTTTGCCAATCTGCCAAAACATAGGAACCCCAACAGCTTCTCTGAGCTTCTAAATGGCACAAAATCCCTCAAAATTTTGTTTAAATCACTGAAACCACTACTTTTGTATCCAAAAAACATCATACACCAAATTTCAACTGATAAATTTCTTAAATCAAGCACATCATCCCAAAAATAGGCTATCCTCCACGGTTTTCCCAGGGCTGCCAAAAAATTCCCATCAACTTCTTCAAATAAATACGTTCTCAAAATGTTCTGAAACAACTTCCATTGGTTCCAAAATGTTTGAAGTATCCAATTTCAACTATTTTTTCATCTGAAACGGCCTCCGGCTGCTCCAGTTTCGCCTCCATACATTGTCGGCACCCCTTGACACTAGGGTCAAAGAAAACCTCTTTGCTGAGTTTTCGACCTCTAGAAGTTATCCAAAATTTATGAAACCTCTTCCATTAGATTCATAATTAAATTTTCAGTCAAGAATGATCATGTTTTTGCTGCAAATGGTCTCTAGCTCCCATGGCTAGGCCCTACACTGCTACTGGAAAAAGCAGGCAAAAATGGCCTCTGGAAATTAAATGAAGCTTTTTTGATTTCTAATACTCTCTACAGACTCTACAAACCATTTCATCAAATTAATAACATTTGAATTATCCAACTTAGCCTATTGGAACTCTAGAGAAGGACTCTAACTCCCCTGGTTAGGCCTGAAACTGAATTTGTCTCATGGTGGCCCTAATTGCTCCTTCATCTTCCCTGAAGCAAAAGCTGCTTAAGATCACCTCCATTCGACCTCAAACCTGTCCCAAAGTGTTCAAGAGGTCAAAGGGACCCAAAATTTAGGAACATTTCATCCAATTTGGTTCAATAATGAGAGAGTTATGACCAAATCAACTTTGCCCCAATTTCCTCCACTAAATGTGGGGCAACTACAAGTTAACTCCACTAAAAGTGGAAGTCCGCCTAAATTTGGGAGCACCTCCAGAATCTCCGCCATTTTAAAATCCACTTAACTGAAGCTTAATTAAATATTAAACTTGAGATTAGGCTCTTTAAGCGCTCTTAACATTAAGCTCCCACACTAGTCATATGATGAGGTTCCATGGGAGGAGGGTTGGCCCCTCCGTGCTCTACCAGACCCACTCGGCATTCAAAGTGCAATAAATTCTTCATACGGTGTCCATTTTTCAAACCGTTTGTGGTGCCAGAATCATGAATATGGGACCTATGCAACCATCTTAGTTTCAACCCAATCCTGTAACTTTTAATTTTGATCTATCATTCTGGTCCATGATCCAGTTCTGATCACACCTCCCAAATGAAAATCTTTTGGACCCTAAAAGCTCTCTTGGACTACTGAAACTGATCTATACAACAAATGAGAGTACTTCACCCTCTTCTCTCTTCAACCTCCAAACACTTGCCTTGCATGGCTAGTGACTTTTAACCACAACTAGAAATCAATTCACACTTCCCTTCCTCGATGTGCTTATCCTCCTGTCAAGAGCTGCCTTTCTTGCACTCACAAAGAAAATTTCTGGCGAGAAATTTGCAGAAGGTAGTTGAAGATCACTGCCTTGATCAATGATCCAAGGTGGCTCAAACATAAATCATGCAACATGCGACATCAACAACAATTCGTCATAGAATGTGTTATAATTTTGACACAAAATCAATGTAAAAAGTGTGCAACACAATTGACACAAGTTGACAAAAATGTGCGACACAATCGACACAAGTCTATAAAAAACATGATACATCTTGACAAACACATGTGCATGTATCAACGTACAATGAATCTATTTATAGTTCGTTATTTACACATACAACTTCCATGCACATGTACACCTTCAAATCTTCCTTTCAAGTACCAACAAGTACATAATCCCAAAAACATGTGGGTGACTATAAGAGCTTAACTAAAAGATATTGTTGCAATATAAGTCAGTATCATACTCATATTTTACACCTCCACGTCGAAATTTTGCAACAATAAAGAAATTCCTTCAACTGAACCACATTTATATGCAATCTTGCATCAAACTTTTCAACAGAAATATATGCATACAACCAAAATGTGCATATGTACAAAGGAGTATTTCTTACCATGTTAAGAAGTCCATCCACTTCTTTCCAAGCCACCTCCATGGCGACTTTTGCTGCTGCAACATTTCTTCATGTGAATCTTCCATTTTCACATTGATAATGGAATCCATAGTTCCACTTGTGCCAATCTTTTTGTCCTCTTGCTACAATGTGCTTGGGACGGCTAGTTGGATGCATAGTCCAAAAATGAGAGACATCATGTCCTTTCTTTTGGAAAAATGTGAAAAACTTATGCACCTTCTTTGAAAGTTGTCTTTGCCTCATCTGCTTCCTATATGCTTTCTTCCTCATCCAGCATCTCGAAACATCATGGCTAAATTGACCACACTATGTACAGAAAACATTTCTTCCATTTAAGCATGCAAAATTATCATGCCTTGCAGAAACACAATCAAATTGATCATGAGAAGATTTATACATCTTGTACTGCTTTGAATGTTCATCCTTTTTTCCTTCTTGAGGAGATGAACTAGTAGAGGCTACAACTTTCATTTGCAGACTAACATCATCATTCTTGTCTTGAAAATTGTATGAACTTGCATGCTTGCCATAAGCTGCATGTCTACCATCTTCTTGCTGCAAAAAAGACTTAAATCAATTGCAATCATCTTTGAAATTTTTTTGACATATTTGCATCTTAGAACTTGGAATAAAATTTCTCTTTGAAATAGCCTCACATGCCTTCATGGCTTTGGAGTCTTTGCCATTAAATTGCACATAACCAAGACCAAGATTCTTGGGTCGTTCCTCAACAAGAATAGGTTCAACCATGCCTTGTGCATTCTTGTCTAACCCTTTGCCTTCATAGCCCATTTCAATCACTAATTTGGACCCTATTTCTCTTGTATGATTTTCGAAAGAACCAACACATCTTTCTAAAGAGGAAACTGAAGACAGATTAGAATGGATTACCTCTTCCTCACACATGTTCTTGGTCAAAGCCTCTTTGGCTTGATGGAGTTGCCTCTCCATATCATGCAATATTTGAAGAATTTATTTCTTCTCTTCCTTCATGGAAAACAATTGTTCACGAAGTTCAGTGCTTTCTCATTTATCCTCAAACAAAATATGCACCATGTCCTTCAATATAATAAAGTCACACTTCATATCATCATCGAAGAATCTTGTGAAGGAGGAAACTTCACTTGTAGAAGTTTCCATTATGATTTCAATGAAAAAATTAACTTCAAAAAAGTTCTCAAATATTTTCAAAACAAATGACAAAGCTTTTTTAACCAAATGGCTATAAAGACAAACTCTTATTCCAGCTGCCAAACAACAAACAAACTCCAAGAGCTTCTTAACAAACAATTGTCAAGAGGGTTTGTTCCAAAAGTGACCTTGAGGTCCCTTGGGGTAAGTAATATGCCTTGATTCCTTTTATTCCTTTTTTTCCTCTCCAAGACTTAGCTAATCAGTAGCTATCCCCAAAACTCAAGCAAACTCAAACAACAATCAGTTTGCAAACAGTAAAATAGTCAATCTTTTACACTGTTTAAACACCTTTCAAGATATAGAATCAAGCAACCAAGTGCTCTGTCAAGCAATAAAATATGCTCTAATACCAACCTGATCTGAAAATGGTCTAGATAACTTGTATGTATTTCAAGAACCTACCACTCAGTTTTAATTAAAATGATCTAGCTTTTACTTGACAATTTTGCGGAATTTTTTTCTTGAAAGTGGTGTAGGTTTTTTTTTTTTTTTTTTTTTTTTTTTATTTTTTTTTTTTTTAATGTCTTAATTTTATTTGTTCTTGCCGTAATTTAACATGTATGAAAGCACCATAATTTATAAATAAAACCATTAAACACAATGGAAATATAATATAGGATTTCACCCGAAATATCATGGGCTATGTCTCCTTTGAGTCTTATCAACTAGACTCAACTCTTTGGGATTAAAGTAATTGTTCTATTAAAAGTTTCATGCTTAACACCAATGAATACAAAAATGATTCAAAGGTCTGAGAATACCATTTAACATCTCTCTAATGGTTTTCCAAATTCTGCAAACAGCTTTAGGCTCCTATTAACACATTTCCTTCTGTTGGTGCACTAAGATTCTTTGAGCTTATAAATAGCACAAACTCCCTCATAATTTTGTTTAAATCATTGAAAACACTATTTCTGTATCCAAAAAACATTAGACACCAAATTTCAACTGATAAATTTCTTAATCAAGCACAACAACCCCAAAATGGGCTATCCTCCATGGTTTTCCTAAGGCTGCCCAAAATTTCCCATAAACTTCTTGAGCTTAAGGAGTTCTCAAAATTTTTTGAAACCACTTTCATTCATTCCAAAATTTCAGAAATAGCCAATTTCGACTATTTTTCATCAGAAATGGCCTCCGGCTGCTCCAGTTTCGCCTCCATACACTGTCGGCACCCCCTGGCACTAGGGTCAAAGAAAACCTCTCTGATGAGTTTTAGACCTCCAAAAGTTATCCAAAATTTCTAAACCTCTGTCATTAAATTCAGAATCAAATTTTCAGTCAATAATGACCACTGGTTTTCTGCAAATGGTCTCTAGCCCCCCTGGCTAGGCCCTACACTGCTGCTAGCAAAAGCAGGCAAAAATTTCCTCTAGAAATTAAATGAAGCTTTTCGGCTTTCTAATGCTCTCTACAGACTCTGCAAACCATTTCATCAGATTTATAACATCTTAATTATCCAATTTATCCTATTGGAACTCTGGAAAATGACTCTAACTCCCCTGGTTAGGCCTCAAACTGAATTTGTCTCATGGTGGCCCAGATGGCTCCTTCATCTTCCCTGAAGAAAAAGCTACTAAAGATCACCTCCATTTGACCTCAAACCTATCCCCAAGTGTTCTGGAGGTCGAAGAGACCCAAAATTGACTAAAATTTTGTCCAATTTGGTTTAATAATGAGAGAGTTATGACCAAAACAACTTTACACCAATTTCATCCACTAAATGTGGGGCAATTGCCAATTAACTCCACTAAAAGTGGAAGTCCGCCTAAATTTTGGAGCGCCTCCAGAATCTCTGCCATATTAAACTCCACTTAACTAAAGCTTAATTAAATATGAAACCTGAGATTATGCTCCTTAAGTGCTTTTAACATTAAGCTCCCACATTGGTCATATGATGAGGTTCCTTGGGAGGAGGGTTGGCCCCTCTGTGCTTCACCGGACCCACTCGACATTCAAAGTGCAATAAATTCTTCATACGGTGTCCATTTTTCGAACTGTTTGTAGCATTGAAATCAGGAAGAAGAGACCTACGCAACCATCTTGGTTTCAACCCAATCCTATAACTTTGAATTTTGAGCTATCATTCTGGTCCATGATCCAGTTCTGATCACATAATTAGCTTTAGATTTGAATAATCAAATGCAGACAAAATTTTGTTTTGTATAGTTGGTGTCTGTTTGAGATATTGAGAATAAAATTTTTTTTTTTTATCTCTTCATTCTTTAGCTTGATCTATTTGTATTTTTCTTTGATGCCTAGGTCTTTCTCCTCAGTTTCCTATGATGAAGACGCTTCCATGCTCTGTTGTCCTTCTATCAACTATGCATCTTCATTGTAGACTTGTTATTCATTCTCATTCTTATTAGTGGACTCCTTGATTATCACATTGGCAACATTTGTTTCTGGAAAATTAGTGTTGGTATCTATAAGCTCTATTTCTTCCACATCAATTGTTACCTTTCCTTTACCAATTGAACTTAACTTAGGCCTTTTGTTATATATTAACTTGAATTTAGTTTCAATTGTAGTTTCTGCAATATAGGCACCAGCTTCTTCCCTTACTCTCTTAGTGGATTTTTCTGGCTGATTTGCAGTCTCCAAAGTGTGACTAGTATCACTGTTGTTTATTGCATCTGTTAAGGCATTTTCAGTCCACTCAATCTGATTTGCATAATTTTTTATCTCTGGATTTACTTCATGAATGAAAGGGGTTAAATTGCATTTAACCCTTAATTTACTCAGGATCCCCTGTGGATCATAACTCTAGGGAAAACTTTCTTCAAATTTGTATTCCAATAGTTGCTTAGCTACCTCTTTTTCTGCATCTCTATGATTGCAAATGAATGACCCTATTTGATTCCTTAATTTGAATTGAGTTTTCTTCTTTGCTACCATGAAATTTATAGAATCAGAATTTAGGATCTGCCTAATATACTCCAAGGAAAAGATCCTCATTGAAACATACTTGGGTAACTTCTAAGGTAACAAGTTTGACCCAAATACTCTGATTTTTGTATATTTTTCATATAAGTACCAGTCACCAACCTTATTCTGCTCTGACAACTGTAATATATTTTTCATTTCTTCATTTATCCTTAGCTACTCTATTTTTGTTATCATTGTGATCACTGGATGTACGAATAACTCTAAAATTTTTTCATAAGTGAAATATGTACATTCTTTCTTGAGCAAAGATTTCCAAAAAATGACAGAAAGAGGATTTCCCTCTATGTCAAGCTTTTGGAGAGTAACTGGAAAATTATCTGATTTAAAGTATAAAAACATATGGAAAAGGAAGGAAGTATATCTTAACACTCCTTCAATTGGAAAGTTGGTCAATTGATGATGAATATTATCTGCAATGAAACCAACATAATCAAAGATTAATGATGGGGGTTGCCCTGGGGTAAAAGTGGATAATAACCCCAAGATGGACTCATTTGTATGTTCATCAGTAAAATATCCTAGGATGAAGGAAAGCATGGAAATCACATGTCTTGAACCTTTGGGGAATTTGGCAGTAGAATATGGGGGGTTTAGCTTAGGAATTTCTACATGTAAGGGCATAAATGTCTTGAAAATCATGAATCTCTTGGGAAAATCAAAGCCAATATACAGTTTGGTAAGGGCCTCTATGATTAAATGGACTGCTTGAGGGTCGAGTTGAAGTTGTAGCATCTGGTTAATTGATTCAGCAGTAATGGTAAGAAGAACTTCTTTATTGGCATTTGCTATGGTTCTCTGTTCAGGCACATAGTACTGTTGACATAACCTAATAACTTCTTGGCATGGATGAGTTAATGGAACAACATACTTAGGCAAATGGGATTCCAAAATATGGACTTCTTCTTGATCATCTAAGGACTTCTCATAGCACCAATTATGAATATCTAGTAGGTTAAATTCAACAATGGGATCTATTATCTTATAATCAAAATCAGCCAATGGAATGTGTTCAATGTTTATGACTAGGGGTTGTAAAGGATTGACAACAATAGCAGTCTTCGGAGACATGGTTGGAGTGGATTTTGGCACTTTGGAAGCTTCAGGATTGCTAGAGCTCTTATTTTTAGGCATCTTGGCTACTTTCTGCAAGTTTAGACAGTTTGCAGAGTATTTTTACTTTTAGGAGAGGCTTCTTGGATAAAACAGGAAAAGTATGGTCTCTTCTTTGGGCTTTCTTTCCAATTACGTCTGTCAAAGAGGATTTACTAGCTTTTGACTGGTTTTAAGCAAGAAACATGGGTTTCCTAAGTCTTTCACTGAGGAATTGGTCTTAAAAAGTGTTTTGAAATTGGGAACGAAGGCTTAGGATACCTTCAAAGGCTTTCTGGCTTAATTTAGAGCTTAAAATAGTTGATAAAACCATAAAAACTCACAATTTTCCTTTAAAGTAGTATGCAACAATAAAACAGGGTTTCTATAGAAAATTTGATAGGTTTTGGCCTATTTTTTGGGCTTTTTAGTAGTTTTCATAGGATAATTTTGGATCTATGAATGGAATTTGTCTTTCAAAAAGGTTTTTCAAATTGAAGACAAGCTTAATTTGAGAATAAAAACCTGTTATGCACAGGTATAGAGCTTTGAAAAAATTTCTATGGTCTTTAAATAGTCGAACAACTTCTGTGGAGTTTCTAGAGCAAGACAAAGCTCCTCAGTGGTCTTCAGGCTGAAATTTGAGGTATTTGGAAAGAAAATGGCGGAAAGAGGTTTTTTTTAACAGTCGGGAGGCTCGAGCAGGGTTAACACGCAAAATAATATGAAATAAAACATATTACCTAGGTGTTTTATGCATATTAGGGTTAATGGGTGACGGTAATAAATGATATCCATGTCATAAAATGGATGGTTTTCGGGCTCAAAGGGTCAAAACCATAGTGGTTATCGTGTGCATTTTCAGTGGTAAGTGGTTTTGGGGCAATTGAACGCGATCCAATAAGGATTGACCACGTGGAGGAGGGAGAAAATCGTGAAACCGCCCATTTCGCGTAGAAATGAGATGGGAGTCATTGCGTAAGTTTTTTGTGCGATATCGGCTTTCATCCGTTGGATATTGGGGTTCGAAAGTGAACAGCCCAGATTGTTTGGAAAGTTGTGTCAGAATGGAGTGGGGCCGGGGTTTCATATATGTGACGGGGTTAAACTTTAAAACTTAATAAACAAGTGTTTAATAAAAGTTTAAACTTTGTGTTTATGAAAAGACAAAAGGGTTAGGTTTATTTACATTCTTTTAATAAAATATTTACAATGTTTCGATCAATGTATAGGCGTGAGTCTTTATTATATAGTTTTATCAAACGGTATTGACATTTGTTTAAAACTATAGAGGGCGGGATATTTGTATATGGATATGTTAAACCAATGGGATAAGGGCAGGATTAATATTGCGCACATGGGATATTAAACATTGGTTTTAAATTTAAAATAGTGGGTTTAGAGGGTTATTTAAAATAAAAGGTTTTAATACTATAGAGGTAGTTGTATTTAGGGATTTACTAGAATAAGTCAGAAGTTAATATGAAATAAATGGATAAATGTAATGAAAACAAAATACATGTTACCTCTAAGTAAAGTGCAAAAATAAAGCATTGATTGTCTTTGTTGTATCACTTTACACTTTAACTTAGGATAAATGCATTTTGAGGGCTTATGAATGATTTTTGAAAGAAAATGAGATTATTTATTTAAGGTTTCACTTTTGCTAAGTAAAAATGGGTTTTTACTTAGGAAAAGGGGATTATGATTTATGATTAAAGGATAAATGATGATGAAGGTGGGTCTAGTGTGAGAATTCAATATTTTTAACTAATCAATCATCGAGCCTTGGTTCCAGTCCCAACAAATGTCAGAGAAATGCTCTGATCCTTTTTTATTGATAGTTTAGAACACTAAATATTTGTAGGGGAGGGGAAATTAGTGATTTTTGCCATGATGATGCTTTATTACATGATTTCTTAATTGCTTTCTACCCACCCATATTTATTTCTAACATTTTTACTTCATTTTCATGGGTGCAACCCTAAAACATTTTTCTTTCAAAGCATAAAACTATCTAAATCTACCTTATTTCATCTGAGGGCTCAGATTAAACTGTTGAGCTCTTCATTATTCTCTACCTATCTACTGACTTGTCAAGCTTAAATTTTTTGACATATCTTTATTATATATCTAAAACATGAAATTGAAAGCATGAAAAGTTAAGATTAAACTATTTAACTGATCATGGATTATGGCATTCAATGACACTCTACACATAATCATTTTTCTTGTAGGTAAAAAATAAAATTAGTGGCATTTGGATTTTCTCACTTTTAGGTATTATTTTATCTCTTTTTTCTTTTGGGGTCTATATTTTCCAAGTCCTTTTAACTTTCTTTTATGAATTTTTACCCTCTTTTTGGATTTTTATTACTTTTTATTTTTTCAAAATATGGGAAAAAAAAACTTGCAGAAAGCAAGGTATGTACATATTTACAAGACTATCAAAGTCAATTCAAAAATTATGAATCCTATTATTATAGGACCCTAACAATGGCTCCACATGGGGATGGAATTTTGTGGTGAAATGTCAAGAACTTTTACATCAGTGGCATTTGGAATTTGACTGTGATGACCTTGTAAATGTCTTCTGATATCTGCAATTATTCATACTTATGTTATTTACCTCTCAAAGCTTAGGACCTTCTCTTCGGGCTTCAACTTTGTTAGGGAAACATCCAATCCAATCTAAAATCTGCAATGTATATGTACAATGATCAAAGAGAATATAAAAAAAACTAACTATTTTTTTCACTTTCGAGAGTAGTAGTGCTTTAGCATTCTGCCATTTATTGGTCCTTCTTGCAGATCTGTTCCATCCATTTCTTTCAAAAAGAAAGCATTATTACCTCTATATCCATAAATCACATAAGTTCCTTTCCACAGAAAATCAAATTTTCCATGTTTACCTTTGTCTTCTCTTTTGGAATCCCACTTTAACACTTTATCTCCGATGTAGAAATCATACTCTTTACTCATTTTATCAAAAAAAAAACTTGATCTTATCCTGAATGACTTGAGATTTGATACAAACTTCTTCCCTTGTTTGTTGCAAGTGAATAGTTTTAATTATCTTTCTTTGAATGTCATTTGTTTCAACTTGTAAATCTTGGATAATCTTCATCACTGGTATGCCTAGGGAGGATGGAAAAACAACATGCATTCCATAGACAAGTTGGTAAGGGGAGGTACCAATGGATATTTTGGTAGTAAGTCTATCTGCCCATAAGGCATTGACTAACTTCTTATTCCAAGTCTTTTTATTGTCTTCAAGTAACTTTTTGATTATGTTTACAAGGCTCTTGTTTGAGGATTCAACTAGACCATTACCTTGAGGGTAATATGTAGTAGAATGGCCTAGGGTAATATGGTATTTATGGAAAAAATAAATCATATTTTTGGATTTGAATGCTATTACATTATCAGGAATTGTCTTTTGTGGACATACAAAACTTGAAAGTATGTTGTTTTCTATAAAGGAAATAATGACAGTATCCGTGGCTTGTCTGGAGGGTATGGCTTCAATCCACTTGGTAAAATAGTCAGTGGCTGCCAAAATCCACTTATGTTGGCCTGAAGATGGAGGGTGAATTTCACCAATGAAGTCTAAACCCCATTGTTGAAATGGAATTTTAGTTGAAATGGGATTTAAAGGCAGGGGTAACAGTTTTTTCTTACCTTAAAAAATTCGGCACTTGTGACAGGAGGTAACATATCTTTTTACATCAGCAAACAAAGTAGGCCAATACAAAACATCTCTCAGGATCTTGTCTGCAGTAGTTTTCCAGTATAGATGTCCTCCACAGTCACCTACATGAAATTCTTCAAGTATTTTGTCAGCTTCTTCCATTAACAAACAATTTAATAAAATCCCACTATGATCTCTCCAAAAAAGTACATTGTTTAAAATACAAAATCTTACTGCCTTTAGTTTTAAGAATCTGGCTTTAGTTCTTGACAATCAAGGAGGAGCTTGTAAGTTTATTAGTACAAATATGATATATGTATGCCAAGGTGAGTCTGAAAAGGCTTTACTAATCGTTGGAGTCATCATCTCTTCCTGATCATCTATTTGGGCAATAAAATTTATGTCTAGGGAATTACAATTAGATTTAGCCATAAGTCTGGCTAATCCTTCACTTTTGATGAGTTTGTGAGTTTTATCTCTATGTCATATTCTAAGATAGTGGAAATCCACTTACCTCTTCTTCCAATTAGACCATCCTGAGTAAGAATGTCTTTTACTACAAAATTTGGGACATAGGCAATGATGTGAGAGTAGAGAATATAAACTCTAAAGTCTTTAATGGCCTTTACCAAAGCTAAGGCTTGTTTCTCCATGATGTTTTACTTCAAAGGGGTATCTCTAAGGGTCTTGATAAATAAAGCTATGGGCTATTCAAATCCCTGGTCATTTTTCTGCAGTAAAACTGCAGCAATGGTGTGTTCTGAAGCAAATGAAAAAAATATGAAATCCTTTTTAAAGTTAGGACTTATTAGGACTGGAGTTTTGGTTAAGGTCTATTTGATGGAGTCAAATGATTGTTTGGCCTTAATATTCCATTTAATAACTGAATATTTTTTGATCATGTTGTTTAGTTCTCTAATTATCTCAGCTAAATTGGATATGAATCTTCTTAAAAAAGTAATCTTACCTAGAAAGGCTTGTAACTCTTTGATGTTTCTTGGTGGAGTGATGTTAAGAATTGCTTCTATCCTAGCAGGATCTAGTCTGATTCCTTCTTTAAAAATTATGTGTCCAAGTAAATTTCCTTCTTCTAATCCAAATAAACTTTTCTTAGGGTTTAAAGAGATGTGATTCAAGTGTTCATTATCAGTTTTGGAAAACACGGTAATGTCATCTAAGTAAATCACTAATAAATCTTGTATTTCCTTTGCAAATGCTATGCCCATAGCTCTTTGAAAGGTTTCCCCTGCATTCATTAGACCAAAAGGAATTTTTACATACATAAAAGTGCCCCAAGGAGTAGTAAATGTTGTTTTGATTGGATCTTCTTTTTGGACTAAAATTTGGTTGTATCCTGAAAAACCATCTAAAAGCGAAATCCTAGAAGAGCCAACTAGCCCTTGTAATATGTGATCCATTTTAGGTAAAGGGTAATTATCTTTTAAGGACACTTTGTTTAGATTCCTAAAGTCAACACAAAAACTAATCTCTCATGTTTTCTTTCTTGTTGGAACTAGGTTGGAAACCCAATCAGAATATCTGATTGGTGCAATTATCTGTGCATCATACATTATTTTCACTTCATTTTCTATC
Organism: Pinus albicaulis; assembly: GCA_034641835.2. Classification (NCBI taxonomy): domain Eukaryota; kingdom Viridiplantae; phylum Streptophyta; class Pinopsida; order Pinales; family Pinaceae; genus Pinus; species Pinus albicaulis. The sequence goes on along the minus strand of CM076575.1, from coordinate 48,142,890 downwards.
AAAGGCAATAAAACAGGGTTAATTCTTCTCAACTTTTTTTTAAAGTTCTTTTGATATTCTTTTATTGGAATTTTATGTTGAATTGTGTTGGTATCATAGGATTTGAGATCCTCATAACTCCAAGCAAAAACATCTTGATATTCATTTAAAAGATCAATATATTTTTCCTTTTCTTGTTGAGATAAGTTTTTGGAAAGTTTGATTATTTTGGGTTTTAACTATATACCAATATTGCATTCTTTTATATCATATCTAACTGGCTCCATTTTGGGTTTTCTAGCCACATCATTTGAGTCAAAAAGATCTTCTAAAGGAATTAAACCTTTGGGTAAGAAATTATCCTTAAGATTCAATATGTCAAATTCATCATCAATAAATTCTTCAATCTCTACTTGCTCTAATTTATCAATATCTGATTGACTAAATCTAGTTGGTTTAGCAAACTTTACTTTATTTACATCTATGTTATTCAAATCCATTTCACAATCTAAATCTTGATCTATAGTACAATCTGTGTCTATCTTACAGTTCTGAAATTCACCTTCATTGTTCATAAACTTGTAAATCTATTCATCTTGAGAAAAAATTTTCCAATATTTGAGGTTGTCTGGAATTATTGATATATGCTTAACTTCAGCAGTATATATGCGATTAGGTTGGAATGGTAAATTGCATGTACTAGCAAAGGTTGCTAGACAGTGAGCATGTGTATTTTGTTTTCTAGGTATAGCAGCAAATTTACATTCCAATAAATCATCAGTTAAATCTAGCACAATGTCTCTATATCGGCATAATCTAGGATTATAAACATAATATACTCCATTTACTTCGTTTATGATCAACTCTGAATCTCCCATGATTAATACTCTTTTGCCTCCTAAGTTCCTAATAATTTGGATTCATAGAATGAAGGCTTCATACTCAGCCATATTATTGGTACATTTGAAATTGAGCCTGAAAGCATGGCCTTGTGAGAGATTAGTCTCCATGTTGGTTATCCAAACTCCTGCTCCTGCTCCTAATTTATTTACTGAACCATCAAAGTCTAAATTCCATAAATATTCATGAAAGATATTGTCATTGTTTGGTGTTTTATTTTTCTATATTAGTTCAATTTGGATTTCGTTAGTTTCCGAGTTACATGAAATAAAAGAATCAAGTTCAGTTGGTGTAGAGTAAATTGGGTAATTTATAGATCTTTCTGCACTATTGACCATGTACTTCATCAATGCTTCCCTATAGAACTTCTTAGGTTGACTAAAAACTAATATAGTAGCATAAGACATGTCCAATTGTAGATATCCTTGTAACTTTTCTCCCCATGAGCGAGATAGTAACATTCCATATTTAGGTGGGATATCAGCTACTACAATGTCCATTAATATACTCTCACCAGGATATTGAACTAGTGTTACATACAAATATTTGATCAAACCTAGGCATTTAACTTTACTCGAATCAAATGAAAAAAAATCTTTGTAGGGCCTTGTGATTTCTAAATTCAGGGTTTCCATTATGGCTTTGGGAACAATATTATGGGAAGCTCCTGAATATAGCATTGGGTTGTGTAAAATTTGATCATGAATGGTAAGACTAATATAAAATGGAGGAAATGCTCCATTAGCATGTTTTCCATTCACATCTGGGCCAAAAATCAACTCTGGCTAATCATCATTTAGATTTATGGAATCTTCTCCATCTTTTATGTTTAATGTTTCAATTATGATTGATTTATACAAGTCATGTTTTACCAATTCTGTTAGAGGAATTGGTATTTTTAGCTTTGCAATTTCAGACTGTATGTTGAATGTAGGTTGTGATTTACTTATTTGAATCAATTCTTCTTTGGTAACTATAGTTTTTGTTGGTTTGTCTTGTTTTTCTACAGTTATGTTTTCACTTTTAATTGGTTTGACATTCTCTTTTTGAGTTTCTTGTGTTTTACTTCTCCTAATTTTCTTTTCAGGGATTGTTTGTGAAGCAGTAGATGTTCTTTCAGATTTATAATTATCAGCAGGTGTTTTTAAAGTGGCAGTTTTTGGATCCACTGATTTAGGATCAACAGACGGTATTTTAGGATCTAAATTTGTTGTTTTAGCAGAATTAGAAGCTTTTGTAGTAGCAGATTTCTGTGAATATTTTGTAGCTTGAGAAAATTCATCAGTAATATCAACAATCTTAGGGCTTGATGCATTTCTAGGACTATAAATGTTTTGGGGAGAACTAGAGTTGTGCTTATTTTCCCTTGGGAGAATTTACAGAAATTTTGTTTTGGGAGCTTCTACTGCTTTCTTATTCTGTGTTTGGGAAGTTTTCTTGGTAGAAGACTCATTTTTTTCTTATTTCTAAGGTTATATTGACTGTGTATTTCATTTATAGAAAAATTATTTCCTTGTTTATAATCAAAGGATTCACTTGAATCTAATTTGACTTATTGGAGTTCAATTAATTCCTGATCTTTCTGAGTGAGAAAAATAGTATTATTATCATTTATTCCCATTAGATTTATTGCATCCTCATCCTCATCCTTATTCTGAGAACTTTCAGCATAGTTCTCTTGGAAGGGGGGCCTTATTATTTGGTCTAGGGCTATTTCTTTTGCTTTTCCTGAATTTGTGTTTTTCCTAAAATTGGGATTTCTAATTTGTTGTTGATTATCCCATTTAGGTCTTCTTTCTATGTTGTCTAGACTATCCATCATCCTCTCTAAATTTTTGGCTAACATGTCTATTTTTGTGTCTGAATTGGAAGTTTGTTCTTTAATGGCCAGTCTTCTCTAATTTCTTAGTCTAGCCTTTTTGGCTAAAATGTTTACTTCTACACTAACAACATCTGTTTGCTTTCTTTCTAATGTTTCTACATTTCTTTCTCTCAACTGATAAGCCATGTCTGTGTCAAATCCATCAGGTAATTTGAGTATGACAGAAACAAGAGTGGTTTTAATATTTGCAGGTATAGAATTGTACACACTGTTATATCTAGTGCAGTAGTCTTGGACTGACTCATTTGGAGCTCTTCTCATGTCATCAAATTCAGACAATAACTGGAGTGGATTATTTTTATTTTCCCATTTATTTAAAAACAATCTATGAAACACAGCTAAATCGGTTACACTACTAGCAGCAAGACCTTTAAACCACTTCTTAACTTCTCCTGTTAAGGTTTGTGCAAATAACCTCATTTGAACATCTGAATCATCAATCTCATGGAGTTCAAAGAAATCTGTCATTTTAGTTATGTGTTACTGAGCTGTATAATGGGTTGTGGCATAAAAATGTGGCATCTTACTTTGATATTATTGAGGCATGTCATGAAGCTGTACTGGTAGGACGAGGGGAGCATACCTAGCAACCATAGCTTGAAGTTTAGCTTGGCTAGGAGGTAAAGTAGAAGTACTTAGGGTTGAACTAGAAGTGGTAGCTGATGAACTAAAAGCTGTCTTTGAGGCGCTGGGAAATGAAACTGGAATATATGTGGAACTACTATGGAATGAGAATGATGAGTTTGAAAAATCAAATGGTGAGCTAGTGGATATAGTGGATGAAGTGGGTGCTGGAAATAGTACTCTAGGTTGTAAAGGTAGTCTAGGGATAAATGGATCTGTAGATGTGTTGGTATTGGAAGCTATGTATGATGTAGCAGTATATAGAGATGAGTCTACAGCTGGTATTATGGTGGTATATAACTGTGAAACTGAAGGCTTAATGGTATATGCTAACAATTGAGCTAATTCAATAGCTTCATCAATATCTTTGAGAATAGTAGCATTAATTTCTTCAATTTTAGTATGATATTCAACTTTCTTTGATTTAGATTCCACTGTTTTGTTTCCAAGAATGAAATAAAAATAAGGTCTAAAACAGTAGTATAAATATCACTTTCAAATTGACTTCTAAACAAAAAATGTTCAAATTTAAGATCAAAATATATATCTTGCAAACTTACTCATTATTGTGGTAATGAATTGACTATTATTAATGACACTTCAACTTCTAAACTTTCTATCTATTTTTTCTTTTTGCCAATTCGGTCTGGGTTTTATACTATAATAGCAGGTTTAGGATCCGGGTTAGACCTGGTATTCTAAATTTTCCTAGAAGCCAGAATTACATTTTTTTAATACCCACAACTTATAAAAGCAATCTTAAAGTAAAAGGATGAATAAAAATATTTCCTTTAAGACTAGTTTTATGACTGAGGATTGGTTAGTTCCCCAGTATGGTCGTCAGTATGTTATCACTCTAGTAATCCTAAAGCTGTGAGATTTTTCGTTTTTAGTCAAAGAACACTAGAGGTGTAATATTCCAAAATTAGCATGCAGCTAATTGGAATATTAATTTTTGCTCATGCTACTTAGGAGATAAATAAATGGGTAAGGAGTCCCGTACATTTCAGAAAAATAAATAAATCCCTCATAGTGTGGAAAGGGATCATCATAGGAGCTAGATTTCACACCCTCATGTGTGAAAAGGGTCATTTGCATGTGGACAGGGTCAAGTTTGACCAAGTCAACAACGCTGGGATAGGAAGTGGAGAACACTTTGAGAAACAACGCAGTATGAATGGGAGGAGGTTTCTTTGGTGAACGAAACCCTAATGAGTGGGACCCATGGTGACAGGACTTTCACTTGTTTAAAAGGAGGTTAAGGCAGTCAATGTTATTCATGATTTGGATTATTGATTTCATGGTTTGATTAGACTTTGTGCATTTTCTTGCTGTTTAGCAGAGTTGCAGTGCTACATAGCACAAGGATTTCCTGTTTAGGAATTCCTTCTCCTTTCAATAGAGACCTCTTGAAGGAGCTTACACTTCATTTCTCCACATCCAGGCTTGAGTCCAAGCTACCTCCTTCAGCTACAGCGCAATTTCTATTGAGAGCTGGGTTGCGTTGCGGGGTGTTGCAGTGGAGGGTTGAATGTTAGGTAAACTTGACTCAGGATAGAGTCAATTTTGACTAGGGTAAATAGTAGTGGTTTTGGGGCACATTGTTTTGTGCACCCATGGTTTTTTAACCCATGGTATTTCATCTAATGGAGCCTATAAAAGGTTGGGAATAATTCATTGTAATGTAGGCCTGGAGGTGAGTGGTGAAGGCTCACTTGGCCGGATTGGCCAAGGTTTTTTGGCCAATGGTTAATGAAATTTCATTGGTTGGATTTTTCCCCAGATTTGGGGTTTTCCTGGTTAAACATTGTGTTTATGTTTATGTGATTTGTTGCTGGGTTTTGTATGTGTATTATTCTCTCGGTAAATATTTTATTTCTGGAGTAAATTCCTAACATTTGGTATCAAAGCTGTTTCGGCTTCAAGGGGACGCCTTTGCTGCTGAGGGTTTCTTTTGTTCGGGCATGAGGTAGACCCTGTTCAGTGGGAGATCTGTGGGATCGATTCTTGCAGTGAAAGAAGATGGCGAGTGGCAGAAAGATAGAGATCGAGAAATTTAATGGTCAGAGTTTTGAGTTGTGGAAGCTCAAGATGGAGGATCTGCTGGTGGATAAAGATCAGTGGATTGCGGTAGATCCAGGTACTAAACCAACGACAATGTCGATTGGTAAGGAAGAAACTGGATCGGAAGGCTAAGCACAATACGGTTGTGTGCATCAGATTCGGTATTGTTGAATGTCTGAAACTACGACGAATAGAGCTTGTGGGAAAAAAAATTGGGACTTTGACACCAATCCCCAGGTCTCTAGTGAATATCGTTGTTGACTGCGGAAAAGGCCGCGTATAACACGAGGATGAAGGATGGAGCCTAGTTGACATCCCAGATAATTCAATCTTTGTGGTAAGTCAGCTGTCATCTGTTGATATTAAAAACTCAGATGAATATAAGTGCATTAGTTTGTTGTGTTCTCTACCAGACTCATGGGACAGTCTGGTTATTGCAATAGGTAGCAATGCAACTACCTTGAATTTTGATGACATTGTCTCAGCCTTGCTGTCGGAGGAAATGAGACGGAGAAATATGGAGGGTCAGAATGGAGATGCCTTATCTGTACGAGGAAGGTCCCAGAACAAAAACAAGAATAAGGTTTTGAGTGGGAGATCTAAATCTAGAGGGAGATCTAAATCTCCTGGAAAGTTTGTAAAGGTGTGCTGGAAATGCGGAAAGGAAGGACACTACAAAAAGGAATTTAGATCTAAAGCTCCTAAGAAAGGAAAGGGATCTGATGAAGCTCCTTCTGCAGAGGAAAAAACCACCTCGGATGAAGGTGGAGATGTGTATTTGGATTCTTCTTCAAATACACATGTAGATCATGAGTCATGGTTGATTGACTCAGGTGCATCCTTTCACTTCACTCCCCATAGGGAGTGGTTCTGCGAGTATGAGAAATATGATGGTGGTGATGTCTTCCTAGGGGATGATAGGAAGGCCAGAATCGTCGGACGTGGAAAAGTAAAGCTGAAGTTGCCAGGTGGAAGGATTAGAACACTTCCTGGTGTTCTGCATATACCTGCATTGGCTAGAAATCTGATTTCTGTAAGCAAGATGGATGATGCAGGTGTAAAAACAGTGTTCAAGAAAGATGCCTGCAAGATGGTTCGGGGAGCACTGGTATTAATGCGAGGAGTTCGGACTGGAACTCTGTACAAGCTACAAGGTAGCACTGTTATTGATGGGTGTAATAGTTATGTGGTTCCTGAAAATGGAGCGGAAAGCTTAGCTGTCTTTGGAGAAAAGACCATGCTATGGCATCAAAGGCTTGGACATATTGGAGAGAAGGGCCTTCGGATACTACATAGAAATGGTATGGTAGAAGGTATGTCTAATTTCTCTCTGGATTTCGATTTCTGTGAACATTATGTATATGGGAAGCAGAATCGGGTGAGTTTTCCTTTTGGTGCTAAGAGGGCGAACAAGATATTAGAACTTGTGCACAGTGATGTGTTTGGACCTGTGTCAGTTCCATCACTGGGAAAGTCTGTGTACTATGTTTCATTCATAGATGACTTCTCAAGGAATACATGGATATATTTCTTGAGGAAGAAATCTAAAGTCTTTGACAAATTTAAAGAATTTAAGGCTCTGGTGGAAAACCAGACAGAGAAGAAGATAAAGGCGCTGAGGACAGATAATGGTGGGGAGTTCTGCAAGAAGGAATTTGAAGAGTTCTGTAAGAAGTGTGGTATAGCATGGCCGAAGACTACTCCATACACACCTTAGCAAAATGGAGTTGCAGAAAGAATGAACAGAACACTGATGGAAAAGGCAAGAAGCATTCTCAGTGGTACTGGGTTAGGACAAGAATTCTAGGCAGAGGCAGTGGAGACTGCATGTTACTTAGTTAACAGATCACCTTCATCAACGTTGGAGGATAAGACTCCACATGAGGTATGGACTGGTAAGAAACCCTCTCTTTCACATCTAAGGGTATTTGGATGTGATGCATATGTACATGTTCCAAAGGAGAAAAGGAACAAGTTGGATAATAAATCTGAAAGGTGCATCTTTATTGGGTATAAGGATGGTTTAAAGGGTTACAAGCTTTGGAACCCAGAAACAAGGAAGGTTGTGTACAGCCGAGATGTGGTGTTTAGAGAGGTGAAAGATGTTGTTACACATGAAGTCCTACCAAAGGAACCTGAGAAGATAGAGTTTGAGCTAAAGGAGGATGAATCAGACTCTACAATAGAAGAAGATTCAGAAGAGGAAGAGCCACAAACTCCAGCTTTGAGAAGATCAGTTCGGGAAAGAAGGCAACCAGAAAGGTATATTCCATCTGCTTTCTGTTCAAGTTTTGACTTAACTATAACTGATGACGATCCCAGAACTGTCAGGGATGTCAAGTTAATAATTACCCTGGGTAAAAATTTGAGGGGGGAAGAGCTAGAGTGAGTGGGGTTGTCTCATTTAGCAGGTTTGGCTAGATTTATTCAATAATCCCCAAGTCAAGTTTAAGGGGGGAATTGTTAGGTAAACTTGACTCAGGATAGAGTCAATTTTGACTAGGGTAAATAGTAGTGGTTTTGGGGCACATTGTTTTGTGCACCCATGGTTTTTTGACCCATGGTATTGCATCCAATGGAGCCTATAAAAGGTTGGGAATACTTCATTGTAATGTAGGCCTAGAGGTGAGTGGTGAAGGCTCACTTGGCCGGATTGGTTAGGGTTTTTTGGCCAATGGTTAATGAAATTTCATTGGTTGGGTTTTTCCCCAGATTTTGGGTTTTCTTGGTTAAACATTGTGTTTATGTTTATGTGATTTGTTGCTGGGTTTTGTATGTGTATTATTCTCTCGGTAAATATTTTATTTCTGTAGTAAATTCCTAACATTGACAACACCACTTCTGGGCTTGTTTCTCAAAGGAGGAATCTTTCTTTCCTTTGGGATGCCAGTGAGGAATATTCTAGAGCTTATTGTAGATATCAGCACTTGGCCAACATATTTCCTTTCTCATACAGTGCAGTCCCTTCTCTAGACTGCGTTATTTTTAGTGTGCACTTGCAGTTAGGGTATGTAGGAATATTGGAGGGTGAGGTATTCAGTGATAGGATCAGCTTTTCACTTGGAAGATCCATTGGAGGAGGTCTATTTATCTGATGCAAAATCTTTAGCCATCTCCATCCAGTTCCAGTTCTTGAGTTACAGCTGCTACTAAAACTCTGACATTTCTGCAGTGTTGCATATTTCAGCCAATCCTTCCAGGATTGACTAGAAATTATGTTTGGGAGCTTAGATCTTCACTCTCAATGTCGTACGAGTCATACATTTGTATATCCATGTATTTACATATGCTAGCAGTAGTTTCTCCTTATAAAAATGCGCAGTCATAGCCTTGGGAATTCTTGTGTAGCAGTGTTTTGTCATATTTTATGTACATGTTTCTTGAGGCTAATTTTGCCTATCTTGAGTAGCTCTTTCCTCAAGATCTTGTATACATTTTTCTGTTGTAATTTAATATGATGGTTATGTAATATTCTTACATTCTATGAGTTGATTTTTCACTGCTACTCAAGTTTGTGTTCATGTATTGTTGGATCTCCACTTTTGGAATATCTTAAGATATTCCCATTATTGTAGATTTTCCCTATTTTGGGATATTATAGTGGTATCAAAGCATAATATTGGCTCAGCCTGTGGAACTCAGCCAATATTCCATCAAGAAAATATAATATGAAGACTCCATTATCTGGAGGAAATAAGGAGGAGAGGCTCTCAAAGCTTCTTCCTAAATCTGTACAAAGCATTCAAGGAGATCTCAAGAAGATCAAAAGGGAGATGTGCATAGAATCTCCAAGAGGGTTTGAATCTGAATCAAACTCTAGAATTTCACATCATGAGTGTGAGTATGCATCCACACACAATGATGCACAGTGCAGTCACATGCCCAGAATTTCCATGAGAGAGATGGAAGAAGAAGGAATGGCTAGGAGGGAAACTCTTAGTGACTTTTTGCAAGAGTATGAATCTCAAACTCAGAAGTTTAGAGATCATATTCCTTTTCCAGAGTTTTGCAAGATCAATGTGAAGAGAAGTAAGCATCATGATAAGGGTAGATTCCTTCTATCTACTTTTGATGGTTCACCTACATGTTCAGCTGAAGCTTGGGTAGAAGAACTAGACACCTTTTTGCAGCAACATCAAATTTCTGAAGATGAAGCCATCAAAGTTGCAGCGCTGCATCTCGGAGGTAAGGCCTATGCATGGTGGATATTTGAGTCTTTCTATTTGAAAAATGCAAATAATTCTTCTTATGCAAGGTTTATTAAGACATTGGTGGAAATTTTTGATGGAAAACTTTCTGTAACACATGTGGAGAAGTTAAACAAACATAAACAAACAAAAACCTTGCATGTGATGGAGAAAACTATAAACTCAGATCCACTTCAGAAACCCATGGAGACTGACATATTGTATCATACCTTGTTAGAGGCAAAGCCTATATTTCATATTCTTGAACAAGAGGGCATGGGGATCTCTTTTTCAAAAGGGGATCCAATTCTTGGGAGGTTTCCCATACATGTTGATGAGGAGGAGGGAAACAACGTTGTCATGTCTAGAGTTTATCAGGCACCTCATGCAGAGGAAGAGTGAGCTCTTGCTCCAAATAAATGGATTCTTGTATCATTGCAAGAAATTCCCCAGGATCTCACATGTGGAGATCAAGTCACAACTCATGATTCACATGTGCCATTGATGATAGGATGTGAACCTAGGGAGATACAAGGAGGAGATAGGGAGGATGACCAACATCATGTGATGAGGAGCACACCCCCCTGTCTATTTCATGAGGTTGATGCACCTAAGAGGGAGACTGGATTGCATAGTGAGGGCCAGGACAAGTCTATCCATTCATATATGCAGTCTACTCTTGATGTTGATTTGCATGGAGACATTTCACCAAGGAGACCACCAGATCAGCAGATGATGAGAGATGCCTCACATTTTGAGGCACCATTCATTGATTTTAGAGGACTGGAGACCTTGGGAGATCTTGGTATAGCGCTAGGAGGCTTGGGTATACTCAAGGAGGGAGGGAACATTCTCTCAACATCATCAGTACCCACTCACATTTAAGATTATGCGCTGGGGCAGAAGTAGCATGGGAAGGATGGAAGCTTTCCAGCTTGCATCTTTGGCATGGGAGATTTCAAATAGGCGGACAGCCATATGACAGATGTTCTTCATGATAGTTCATCAACGCTGTCACTGTGGAGGATAGATTCATATTGGAACTCCCAGCTATTGGTGGAGTATTCCAAGGATCTTTCTACTTGTATGATATTGGATGACCAGATGCATGAGGAGGGATATTTATATTGATATGGGGTCATCTACTATCATAATAGGATCTTCTTATCTAGAGCTTCCAAGCTAAAGGAGAAGTTGCTACAAGCAGCTCATGAAGATTTCCTTTTCAGCCACACTTATTTGATGGGAGCCTACCACACCATCATGGAGGGGTATTTTTGGGAAGGCTTTGAGGAGGAGATATATCAGCATATGAGGAGATGCATGGATCATGTAGAGATGGAGGAGATACATGACTCTTTGGAAGTGTTAACACAACCACCTCTTTCCTCTTTGAGGGTGAGAGGAGACTCATCTATGAGCCACTCCATTTGCATGAACAAGACATATGGTAGGGGTATTTTTTCTTTGCATAATTATTTGTATAGTGTATATATGCATCCCTTAACCATATATGTGCAGGATGTTGCTCCAAGGAGGAGCATTCTTTCTTTTAGACTTCATGGTCTACTTGAGGCCATAAGCAGTATTGATGACCACTCCCTAGGATGACTTGGGGAGGAGATGTACTATGGAGAACATGCTCACTTTGTACCATACATCATTCACTTTCTCCAAACACATGAGGAGAGTGGGGCAGCACGTAAGTGGTTGAGAAACCACACTTTTTGTCATTCTATATTGCAGTTGAGGGTCAAACTGCGTTGGTTACATTTGAGGGACCATTGTCCTTCTCCCTTGCTACATATGGTAGAAAGTATGGTTCTCATTGAAGTTCCTTATATTGTTGTTGTGCTTATTTTTATTGAGAGCATGACTGGGAGTGGCACATTGGTTGGATGTGTCCCTTGGGGGAGATATTTCCCACATTGTTTGCATTGCATGTTCTAATGGGAGCATGAGAGGTGATATGGCCACCACAGAAAAAAATTGGTTTCTTTATGAGGTGAGCCATGGGATTGATTGGATGCCATATGATGGTGATTTCCAAGTCATCATATATGGAATGATTTGGGCCAGCATGTTTCATAACGTTGGGGGGGAGATCCTTGGAGGTCTAGTCTTCATCTTGCCACTTGAGGGCAGTATTATTGCAGCCCAAGATTAGCATATACTCTACACTTATCCTAAGTGGAGAGGAAGATAGTGTGGGGTAGTCTATTTTGTCTAACAAGATCAGATTTTTAGCCCACCTACATTGCAGGAGCCAAGGGTGGAAGAGGATTTCCAGCAGTTTCCATGTTTGGAGGTAACTCCTTTTGTATGGATGATTGCTTGGGGATGGAGGATCCACATGGGGATGATAATTCCCAACACTTTTCAGATTCCATTCCTCAAGGGAACCTCTAGACAACACCTTATTGCCTTCTTGAGTACTCTACTTACTCATGATGATAGCTATTTAGCTAACTTACATGCTTGGGAGGGGCAATATGGAAATTCATTGATGAGACATCATCTCATTCCTTGGAGGAGCATATAATATGTGGATGCTACAGCAAGAGGAGGGGACACTTCTCAGTTCTATCCTTGTAGTTTCTTGAGGACAAACAACATTTGGGAGGGGAGGACTGTAATATTCGAAAATTAGCATGCAACTAATTGGAATCTTAATTTTTGCTCATGCCACTTAGGAGATAAATAAATGGGTAAGGAGGCCCATAAATTTCAAAAAAATGAATAAAATTCCTCATAGTGTGGAAAGGGATCATAATAGGAGCTAGATTTCACACCCTCATGTGTGAAAAGGTTCATTTGCATGTGGACAGGGTCAAGTTTGAACAAGTCAACAATGCTGGGATAGGAGGTGGAGAAGACTTTGAGAAACAGTGCAGTATGAATGGGAGGAGGTTTCTTTGGTGAAGGAAACCCTAATGAGTGGGACCCATGGTGAAAGGGCTTTCAATTTTTTAAAACTAGGGCAAGGCAGCCAATGTTATTCATGATTTGGATTATTGATTTCATGCTCTGATTAGACTTTGTGCATTCTCTTGTTGTTTAGCAGAGTTGCAGTGCTGCTTAGCATAAGGATTTCCTGTTTGGGAATTCCTTCTCCTTTCAAGAGATGCCTCTTGAAGGAGCTCGCACTCATTTCTCCACATCTAGGCTTGAGGCCAAGCTACCTCCTTCAGCTACAGTGCAGTTTCTTTTGAGAGCTGGGTTGTGTTGCAGGGTGTTGTAGTGGAGGGTTGACAACACCACTTCTGGGCTTGTTTCTCAAAGGAGGAAGCTTTATTTCCTTTGGGAAACCAGCGAGGAATATTCTAGAGCTTATTGAAGATCTTGGCACTTGGCCAACATATTTCCTTTCTCCTACAATGCAAACCCTTCTCTAGACTGCGTTATTTTTAGTGTGCACTTGCAGTGAGGGTCTGCAAGATTATTGGAGGGTGAGATCTCCAGTGATAGGATCAGCCTTTCACTTGGAAGATCCATTGGAGGAGGTATATTTATATGATGCAACATCTTCAGCCATATCCATCCAGTTCCAATTCTTGAGTTGCAGCTGCTACTGTAACTCTGGCATTTCTGCAATGTTGCATATTTAAGCCAATCCTTCCAAGATTGACTATAAATTGTGTTTGGGAGCTTAGATCTTCACTCCCAATGTTGTATGAGAAATAAATTTGTATATCCATGTATTGACATATGCTAGCAGTAGTTGCTCCTTATAAAATTGTATAGTCATAGCCTTGGGCATTCTTGTATAGCAGTGTTTTGTCATATTTTATGTACATATTTCTTGACGCTGGTTTTGCATATCTTGAGTAGCGCTTCCCTCAAGATCTTGTATACATTTTTATGTTGTAATTTAATATTATGGCTATGTACTCTTCTTAAATTCTATGAGTTGATTTTTCACTTCTACTCCTTTTGGGGTCCTGTGTTTTGATAGATTGACAAACCAAAAGACAAGGCAACATCAGAACCAATCTTTAGAGTTCTAGGATCTAGTCCTCCTATTCTCAGAGAGGGATCTCTCAAATGTTTTGCAAAGATTTATCTTGTTTGCTTTAAAGTATTTATTTTAGACTAGTTATTAAGTGCAAGTTGTTTTGTTTGGTTGAATTGGTATAGCAGATCATGAAAGGTCTAGGTAGTATAGATAGAATGAAGAAGTGTCAGTTTCATTGGGAAATGGAGTCAAAATGAAGTTGGTAATAGGCTCATAAAGGGATATGGGATATCAAAGGACAAATCTAACTTGGCCACAAGATCCTTTAGTTTTTGTGAATGATATGGACATCAATTATTTGAAAAGAGAGTTTAAATTCTCAACAAAGGGAACTTAAAAACATAATTTGAACATAAAGAGGTATTTGATAGACAGGGCTAACCATGAATTATAAAAACCACACTTTAAGAAAATAATGACTTCAAGACAAATTTTAAAATGAAATCTAAGATTCGGGAGCACATCCTATTTCCTCAAAGATTTTATTTCAAAGGACTTAGAAGACATGAAAGATTCACTGATAAATGCAGTCATATAAGAGGGTGTTATCACTCAGATTTTCCTTGAAGTTGTTTGAAGAGGAAAGGGGTCTGAGGTAACCACAAACCAACCTTTAGATACAGAATCTAGCCAATCTGTATCCAGAGAGGGCTCTCTCTATAAAATATAGCTTTGTTTTAGAAGATATTAGGCTAGTTTTAAAGTTCAGGGGTTTTGATTTTGTTTGAGTTGATGGAATTCTTTAGCTAAGATTAAGATCAAGTAGTTTCAGTCCATTGGGCTAATGGAGTCAACGGATTGGCTACACTAGCTTAAGTCTTTCAACAGAAGATGGTTTATCAGGGCAAGATAATCAAACTAGAAACAATTATAGATCTAAAGTGAATGGAATGGAATTCAAACGGATGAAAGGCAATGAAGAATCTTTCAACACATTCAAGAGAAGAGAAATAGATTGATTATCAATAAAGAGCAGTTAAGTATTCTTTACTAAATAACCAAAAATGTATGAACTAGACAAACAGGAGCAATTAAGAATTCGCTGTTTAAACTAGTTTGGAAGAAAACATTTAGAATACTAACGACTGAAATCAGATTACACCTAAGTACTTTCTGATTTAATCCTTTTCGTTAAATATTAAGGTAATGAAACACAAATGATATTGTAAACAAATATAAAACTTCAAAACATGGGATAGAGATGACTTATTGATCCTTCATTCGACACATGAATCCTGAGAAAAGTCTTCTGCCTCAATTCCTTGTCCAGTTTTGCCACGAAAAATTTCTCCAAAAGCTCTTTATTCCAAAATATTCAATGTTAAATCAGAGTATAAGAATCCACCCTCAATAATTTGATTGAGGGCTTATTTATACAAAAAAATCATAAAAAATATCTCTTAACAAAACGAGATATAATCTAAAATGACTCATAAATAAGTTACAATAAAAATAGAGACATATGGTCTCATAGATAAGACAAAAAGCAACTAATGTTGTGCTGTTTCCTCCTTTTGAGAATGTGCTGGAGGCAGGACCTATATTTTAGCTCTTCGTTGTCCTCTTCAGTAATTTTGTTCTAACTAACTTTCTTCACTGATACTATTTGTTCTTACTGATACACTTTAACTAAACTGATACTCTTTGACCTTTGTTTGTCCCTTTATCCTTTATACTGTAGTAAATAGGCAAAATTTCATATAAGGATAAATTTTACAAAAGTTCCAATAGACCTTCCCACCATTTATCTTCTGCTATTTTTGTCCGTTGAAGCTTCCTCAATGTTTCATCAGCCTCGGTATATCTGAAGAAATTAGGCTGATTAGGAAACAAATGTCTTACTTCATGTTCAAGATAAAACAAATTCTCTAATCTGTCATGAAGATTCTTTCCTGTAGGTAATGTTGCTTCTGATGAAATGGTTGAGGAACTAGCAATGAAATGATTGTGACCATGTATGTCCAATTTCTTGACATAAGTTTCCAGGTCCATTATTTTATCTTCTAAAACCATAGGGCTGGGCAACCCTTTATTCAATAAAACATTAAACCTTTCTCTAAAAGCAACGATTTCACTTTGCATGTCAAAACACCTTCGTTCTAAATTTTGCATAAGAGTTCTTTTAGTAAAAAATATTTTTATCTCCAAGATTGTTGCAGTCCTGTCCTGAATACCCTGATCTGCAAGTTGCTGTCTGGTTTGGGTGTTTAGGAATTGTATGAGCTGATTGGCTTCCTCAGGCCTATTTCCTAATTTTTCTCGTGTATTCTCAACTTCATCCAGAGCTACTTTGACCAAATCATTCTGCTCGAATATTATTTGGATTGAGGACCATATATCTTTTATTGACTGAATAATATCATCCCAAATAATGTCATTTATTTCTCTTAAAGGTTTCTCCAATGTGAGATCCCTTTCCAAAGCTTTAACTAATTTTTCCAACTTTTTTACTTCCCTTGTTTTGTCAGCAACAGTCATTTTTGAAAGATCATATTTCTGTTCCAAACTAATAAGCTGTAACTTTGTGCACTGAAGTTCTGTTACTTGCAGTTTCAAGTCATTCATTTGCTTTACTAATTCCTTTGTACTCAAAGTTGAAGTATTTACCTGTGATGGCTCTGCTGGCTGACCTGTTGGTTGACTTGTTGTACCCGTGATAACCTCTGTTGTAGATACTGGAGCACTGGACTTCTTGTCTTTTAAAGCTTGTTCAAGCTCTTTTTTTGTTTCAGTCAGTTGCTCATTCATTTTTAAGAGCAACTCCATCATTTCTTCTTCAGAATTTTTCTTTATTACTTCTTCAGTTTGAGGATGTTTGGAGGCTGGAAATTTCAACTGCTTTCTCAAAGTAGCAATGTCATCATATTTTTTCTTGATTAGAGCTTCTATACCTTTGACATCCTTTGGATTGTGTCCCAAACCAATTATTATTTCTTCCAATGTTTTTATCCTATTGTCTTTGGCTTGGGAAGAAGCCTTTTCAAGTTGTAACTGTGTATTGGTGTTCTCCAAAGAATCCTGTAACTTGTGAGCTGCCATTGCCTTATCAGTCAAAGTAGAATAGATCATTTCACCAGTCTGCTTATGTAACTCAATCTGATCTAAAGGATGGATATCCTTTGCTAGGACTTCAAAGTTTGTCCTAATATAATCAGTAGCTGTTTGGGGTTGTTGCACCTTGGGTTTGAAATGGCTCATTAACATTTTGCCCTGTTGGATGTCAAAAGTTGACATCAATCTTTCTTGATTCTTTGGAGCCATTTTCAGATATTGATTATATACTTGAATTTTCAGAGGATCATTCCTGGCCTTGATATTGATAAATGTATTCTTTATATCTCCTGTATCTTTAACTGTTGTTTTGAAAGAAGATATTTCAACACTATGTTGCTTCTGTAGCTCTTTCCTTTGTGAGGTAGTGGATGCTTCACTGACTGTACCTGTTTGTTGACTGCCCAATTGTTTTGGTCCTTGAATATCAAGGATTTCATCAATAGATTCTACTTCTGGAGGAGTATTCAATTTCTGTCTCTTGGCCTGAGGCTGTTGTGAAGATCCAATGAAAGGGGTAGCAACTTCAACTTCTCTCCTTTTTCCCTTTTCCACATTTAATGGAGTCTGCAAAATTGACACTTCGACAGGATTGGTTTGAATGGAAGAAACCTGTACTTGATCCTATCCCTTGGAAGTTTGGGGTTGTTCTGTCATAATGAATGTTTCTTTAACTTGTGTATCAACCTCTCTCTCTTTTCCCTTAGATGATACTGCAATGTTTTCTTGTAACTCCTGCTGAATAATCCCAGTTGAGGAAGGACCAACTTCTGATCTTGGTACCTGTGCAAAAGAGTCTACGTCAAGCATCTTTTCAAGATCTTTCATAACATTGTCTACATTGATCTGCTCAATATCCTGCTCTATCAATGTTCCTTCTATCCATTCATCTGTATTAGCATATTTTTCAATCTCTGGGATTCTTTGATGTATGTATGGTGCTAATTTATTCTTCATTCTTTTATCACAAATGAAGTTGAATGGGTCATAAGGCACCCAATAGAAACTCTTTTGTAATCTGAGACGGTCTTCTAATATCTTTTCAACTTCTTCCCCTGCATCCCTAGAGTTACAGATAAAGGGACCTAATTGACTTTTGATCCGAAGTTGAGCCTTCTTCTTTGCATTACAAAAATGAATTATATTAGAATTGTTCATCTGTCTGAAATATTCTAAAGCAAAGATTCTCATGGGGACATATTTTGGAAATTTGAATGGACATAATTCACATCCATATATCCTGACTTCAGTGTGATTTTGGTATAAATACCAATCACCAACTTTGTATTGTTTTGAGAGCTGTAAAGTTTTCTTGATTTCATTGCTGAGTCTTGGAGGAGAAAATCCTGTCAACAAGGTGGTTGTAGGATGTATAAAAAGATCAATGAACTCATTATAGGAATAGGGAGAATCTCGAGAACTATGAGTGATGGCTGACCAAAAAATAACAGACCTAGGATTCCCCTGGGCATCAAGCTTTTTGATATAGAAAGGGAAATTTTCCGACTAATAATAGATCATGAGGTGGTAGATGACAGAGGAATACTTGAACACTTTCTCATTTTCTAATCTCATGAATTGATCATGGATTTTATCTGCAATGTATGATGCAAAGTCATACCTGACAGTAGGAGGCTATCCATGGGTGAAAATAGACAATAATACTAGAGTTAAATGGTCCACAAATTCACTGGTATTAAAGCCCATTATAAAGGATATCATTTCCAAAACAAGTCTACCCTCCTCTGTGAAAAAAACATACCCATAAGGGGGAGGGCCTTTAGGCTGATGATCAGGCAACATAAAGGTCTGGCAGATGTGGCTTAATTCTTCATGGGATAGTTTGGTGGATTTATCAAGTAAATCTCCCATGGACAGGGGAGTGAGGGCCTGATCAGGTTGAAAATGTAGCATCTCATTGATAGACTGAGCAGTAATTGGGAAAAGGACGTCTTGATTTGGGGATAAGACTGCTCTTTGGTTAGGATCATAATTCGCATGGCAAAAATGGATTATTTCAAGGAAAATATGAACAAAGGGAAAGAGGTACCTGGGAAGATTAGATTCCCATAACCCAATCATATCCAAGCCATTCAAATAATTGTCTCTACAGTGACAAAAAATTCGAAGAGGACTATCACTAAAAGCCAGGTCTTTAATTTGGAAATCCTTGTCGACTAATGATAAATAATCCAGGTCTCTGTGAGGGGTGTTTAATGGGGTGACGTTTAAAGCCACAGGAACTTCCATTTTTGGTTTTTGTGGATTCAAAAATGGAAATTCGGCTTATGGTGAAAAATTGAGCAAAATTATGGGTTTCGATGGGAGAAACAGGTACGATTGCAGATTGGGAATTCAATTACAGTTCTCGGGTTTAAGGAATGAAATAGAAATTAATTTTAACTCTGTTTCAGTGAAAGGAAAAGGAAAGCCAAGTTTCTTATAGAGTTCAGTGCAAATTTAGGGTAAATACCTGTTTTTTCTTTTGGATATGTTAGCCCCCCTATGGAATTCTTGACAAGCAAGCTGGGGGCTATATTGTTCTGGAGCCTCCAAGGAATGCCTTTCCCCTGAAAATTCATCTTCCTTGGAGTCTCTTTGTGCTGTGCCTAATATATAGCCCCTCTGCTGATCCATTTCTCAAAAGGGCCTATATTACCTCTCATACCCCTGTGAAATACATCAATTCCCCTTCTTTTCCCTTTATCCGAATTCCCTTTCTTCCCCCCCCAAGATTCCCCCTCTCTATGCCTAAATCTCCCAAAATCCCCTTTAAATTTCCCCATCTCCCTTATTTCCCTAGTTTCCCCCTCCATCTCCCCTACCGTTACCCTTTGATTGCCCCCAAAACGCATTAAAAATGAATTAAAATGATAAATTTTATGTTTTTGGGTCTTAGCCCTTCTTCTGATAGCCCCGCGCCCTTTTCCTTCCATAGAACCCTGCGCCGTGACCTAGGCGTTTCCCCTACGGGGGGCTTTATTCTATCCGTATGGTCAGACCATGGTGGCCCCGTAGTTGACTCTTCGGGATGTGGGAAAACCCGATCAATGGTCGTTATTCACTACGGGGGGTCGCTCCAAAGCTCTCGTGCCCATACACCATTGGCCCCCCGTAGTCCATCTCTGCCGTCCATTCGCCCGATAGATCGACGGCGCGGAGCGCACCTGAAATGGTGGTCCCCACTCCACGAGCTGTTTTCCTAAACCTGCCAGTAAATTCTGCACCACCCATCTGCAACAGGCGGTTTTCCCTGGAGAGCTAGCGATTCCACTAGCCGATCGCCGTGTGTCCTATGTACGGGGGCAAAACCACCCTCATTTCGCGCATTAACTTCCTGCTCAGGACGCCCAGCGAAATCCGTGTCAGCCGTTAGATCTCGAAAGCTCCATCCGACAGCCTCCCTCGGTCCAAGCTGCTCGCTCGTTAATCTGCTTCCGCCGTGCTCGATGACCCACCATCTATCACCCTCGCCATTAATCTCCTACGCGATCAATGACCCAGATCTGTTCATCCTTCGCTGACCGAGTCCACCCTCCATGTTGTAAATCCACGTGTCACACCGTACAGTCTTCTATTTCATCGCATAAATCATTCATTTTTTGTGTTTTTTGTATGTTTTCTAGTCGAACTCCCTCTGCAAACTGTCACCATTCACCAGAGCATTTCCTCCCTTGGACTCCTGCCTTTTTCGCCATGTCACCACCTGCATGTCCATTTCGTCCATCCACATCACCCGCCACCCTCGCCCATGGATTTCTTCACAGTCTTCGTGTTTTGCAGGGATTTTTAAAAGAAGTGTCCATCGGGATATACGTTTACGCTACCAGGACAAATGAATCCGAAGAAGTTCTGTTTCAGGTGCAAAATTTATTAGGAATGACCAAGGAAGGTGAATACAGGGCCCGCATTAAAGAAACCGACTTCAAACCCTGCAGGAATACCTCCCGGCACCATTTAGAACGCAGTATGGCAAGATCAGAGAAGAGAGAATGTTTCAGAGCAAGGACAAGGGATCAGAGCACAAAAATGAAGGTTTCGGGCCTAAAATCAGAAATTTAAAGAGGCGGAGCATCATTTTGAAGACCCCGAAGATCGATATGGAGGTCCTGAACATCAGTAAGAGGTAATATCAGGATTTATTTGTCAGCAGAATGTTTTTCCCCATAAAGGATAGGGCGCACACACAGTCTTTATTATGCACCGTGTCCCTGAAGGAGTTTCCCACCCTAACAGCAGTTCGAAGAAACCAAAACATTTATGAGACAGACCTTTTAGTAGTTTATTTTATTTTGGTTCAAATCACCAGAGGTACCGCAGCCTAAAATGTCAAGATCATATCTGGAGAAAATCATTCTTTCCCAAGGGAGGTGACAGAGATTAAATATACAGCATGTCAAACAGAATGGGTTTCGGCCCTGCAATCATTATTGGGTTTAATGTAACATTTAATATTCACCTACCTCCTCAGTTGATCTTCTATGTCTCTTCTGCTATCAAGCACAGAAGGATATTATTGTAATGGTTGTTGATGAGAAATCAGTGGAACGCAAGTATTTTCCTCTTGAGACAAGTTCTCTGTGTAACATTGTAAGATAGGCTGAGATTAGATGTATTCAGACTGAGTGTTCAAGCTATGGGCTATGATGTACCTGATTGGTGTTGTTTTTAATATGACAAGCATGTTTCTTTGGATCCTGATCTAAAGCAGCTGGTGACGTTTCCTCTTTCTCTGTATTTGTGATTGACTTGCTCTCATTGCCTGTTACATTTCATTTCATTTCTGCTGGTAGGCAACAGAAGTATAATATAGGATTCACCCTTGATAGGTGCCCTATATTTCCTGCTCTCCCTGCCTCAATGTTTTCTGCTTATACGTGTATCTGAATATGGATTTCGATTGATTTAACCAGTGTAGTGGATGATATTGCCTGCTCTCTGATGTATGAATTGATGAAGTCCATGTTTAGATGTTCTTGGTAGGATTTAGCTGGAAGGTTTGGGAACACTGGGGATTAGTGTTAGCCCTGTCCACTAGGATCTTTGCATGACCAGTAAACCTTTCCAAGATCCCTTGTTTTGCCTCAGATTTTGTCCAAGAAGGCCTGGAGTTAAATGACCTTTGACCTGATCTATAGACAGAATCAGATGGTTCTCCTCCTTTCATTTTCAGTCCTTAATGTTCCATTCCAAATATCCCCTTTAAGATCCAAATGCTATAGATGAATAGCCCAATTGAAAGCTTGCACATTGAACAAAAGTAAACCCTTTCTTGACTCTATAGCCCAATGGCCTTGATGTTCTCTGATTTATCTACCTTTGCCTAGTTTACTCCATGCTCACCCTTGCCTTATATTGGACTCTTCTTTCCTGATTCCCAACAACCAAACTCAATCAAACAAACAACCATGAGCCTACAACTAGCCTAAAATCATAACCTAAGAGCTTCAAAGACATATCCTTTGACTTGTATAGAGAGATCCCTCTCTGGACCTAGGAGGGCTAGATCCTAAGGTCCCAAAGTGGTTCTGATGTTGTCTCATCTTTTGGTCTTGCCAATCTGGCCAAAACATGGGAACCACAACAAGAGATAGCAGGTACTAGTTAAAAAGAATGATCTTCTGAGAGGCTTGACTGCAATTTTCTTCGACAGGATAAAGGTTGGCGGACTTCAAAAATTTGAAATTCGAAATTTCTGCATGGAGGGTGTATTCGTTCTGCGTACAAAATAATGAAAAAGACGCGAATTTTTGTATTATTGGCAAAGTCAAATGGAGGGTGAATTTTTTATTATTTTAATAAATGACGTCATCCTGTACAAGAGATGAGTCACGGGGAAAGGTGGTAAGTGGTTTATTCCGCACCACTTTTAAGGGAAGGTGGTTTTGGGCGGAGAGGCAGCGAATCCACAAAACAAACGATGCGTGGCCAGGGTACTATTTGAAAACCACTGTCATTTCGCGCGTTAACTTTCGGATCGGAGATGGCCAGTGGAATTGATAAGAGTCGTTGATTTCAGATGGGTGAATCGGACGGTTGACAGAACGTGAAGTTGGCAGGGAGTTAAGAATAGGGCCTGACGCGATTTATTACGAATTAATTATTTCGGGAGCATTCTGATTGGCGGGGATCGGTTATTAACTAATCATAAGGATTAATTAATCCCTTGTACGGTGGATGGTCGGGGTGAAAAATACATGCGGGATGAGTTTATTTCTTTTGAAGTTAGGTTTAAACAAACTTCAGGAATTTTTGTTTTAAACACATTTTCAATATGTTTAAACGTTTTTCATATATTTTTTATTATATGATAATTAAACCAATGTGATTTTCTTACCATAGGGGGCGGGATTTAATATTAACGATATATTTTAACCAAAGGGGTTATATAGTGGGTTTTTTATTTGAATGAATGGGAAATAAATACTTTGGTTAAAATCATAATACATGGGTTTTTTGGGATATTAGATAAAAGGAGTTATATATAATAGGATAAGGTCATTTCTATAAGGATTTAATATATAAATTAGAGTTAATATGACAAGGGAACAATGTAAACTCAAAATACTTAAATATAACCAAGAAAGTGAAGATTTCAAAAGTAAATGGCATTATTATACTTTCATCACTTAGACTTAGAATAAAAAGTGATTTTGAGGGCTTTTCATGAAATATTGAAGGATTTTCCTAAGTAAAATGGGATTTTACTTAGGAAATAATTTTGATAGGTGAATGAATGTGATAATGGATGATTTCAAGTACTTAGGTTTTTTCAATTATTGGGCCGAGGGTCCGGTCCCTCCAAAAGTCAAGGAAATGCCTTGAGCCCCTTTAATTTTCAAAATACCTTAGCACTTAGGGGAAATTAGTGAATTCTTTTGGGAAAAATGAAGGGAAAGTTAATAATCTTGACTTTGCTTTGCTGTGAACTTTTTCCAATGTAGTATCTGCCTTTGCACTTGTGATGATAGTAAAATTGAACACATTTGGAACCCTCATTCATCACATGTAATTCTGCAACAATATCTACCTACCCTACCTACTTACTCTACCATTTTCTCTTCTTTATTAGGGTGCACTTAGACTGGCAAACCCTTATCAATCTTCTTTTTCTTTTACATGGAAAACCTATCTATTTCTACACTAATTACATCCAAGGGCTCAGATTAAACTGTTGAGCACCTTTTATTAACTCTACCTATCTACTTATCTGCCAAGATTAAACTGTTTGGTCAGATATTTATTCTCTATTCTACGGCATGAAATTGAAAAATGAATGAGTCAAGTTTAAACAGTTTGACTCTTCATAAATTGTGGCAAAAGTTTGACAAGCTGCACACAATTTTATTTATTACATCAGAGAAAAAAGTAGTGGCATTTAGACTTGCACACTTTCTTTGGCCTTTCTTTTGGTGGGGTTCATTTTCTTTTACTTTTTTGGCCAATTTTATTTTTTCACCCTTCGATTTTTCTTTTAGGGTATACCCTCTTTACATTTTTAAATTTTTTTGATTTTTTGATTTTTTAAGAATATGGAACACCTTTGCAACAAGAAAAAGGTTTGAACATATTGCATAGTTCAATAAGTCAATCATGAAAAATGACACCTATTGGTATAGGAGTCTAACAGAGGGAACACCTAAACATCCATGATTACAACTATAAATACCTTTGAAACAATTATTTAAGTAGGAACAAAGGGTATGATCAAAATAGACCTCTTTTGCAAACAATAAACAATGGTACTTCAAAGGGAGACTTCAAAAATAGTTTTCAAGTGGTGGCAGACAAGCAAGGAAAACCATAAATCATGCTGGAACCAACTATTTGAACTATTTGAGAAATAAACGAGGATAAGGGTTCAAGAGAATGATTAAAGACTCTAAAATGCCTCAGCAGAAGAAAACATGAAACAGTGAAGGATAAAAAGGTCTAAGGTGCTTCCGGTCATTTCTTAGCCTAAAATACTCACCCTACTGTAGCAATAATTTATGGAACAAAATGAAAACAGGAAAAACAACAGACAGTTCAGAATACATCACCAATAGTCAAGCTCAGGGATCCAATGATAGAGCCTTCTCAAGAACAAGCATGTCACAACATCATCAAGCTTCCAAGACTTCAATTTCTTCCTCAACTTCAGACAGACTATGTATTATTTCAAAGAGTTCCAATGTTACAGCCAGTGACCAACCAACTAACAACTTCTCATCTTCTTCAGAAGTATTTATAGAAAAAATGAGGAGTCGGAAGAGTTCTAGGGTTGAGTATCATTAATTCTATACTAAATTCAACTCCTAGCCTTGAAAACCATGCAAGGCATAAGGCAGGAATTCATTTAATTCTAAATCTGGTTTATTAACTATGTTTTCTGATTTTTAGGCTTAGTGGGTGAAAAGATTGACTTTCAGGCATTTTCTTATCCTTTCAATAACTTTACTGACAGATTTAAATATCTTCCTTTATTGAAATATCTTCCTTTATTTGTAATAACTATTCAACTGTCTTTGGCCTTAATGTTTTGGACTGATATTTGATCTGGGTATTCCTTTGAGGCAGAGAGGCTGTAGGTGCCAATTTTGGTAGCTCGGGATTCAATTAGCCCCTGTGATGTGGCATTCGAGGCTTTTCTGGGGATATTTCTTCATATGTGGATTAGGCCTTTGATTCCTGAGTTTGTGCCTTAATCCCTTTAAACTCTATTTAGAACCTTTAATCTTCTGACTATTCTTTGATCTGTGTTTAGCCTTAATTAAGCCTTGATCTTAATTTTCGGGTCTTCATTCCGATACACTTTGCTATTCTTTGTTTATACAGGTGGCTTTCTGCTATTGGAGGGTTTCTATTAAACCCTGGATTGTGATCCAATTGTTTTTAAACGTGGATTCCAAACCTGCAGTTCCCTTTCTTCTTTGATAAAAGCCACATAATCGTCACTCTGGGCCGAACTGGTCACCTGTCTGTGACTATGGAAATACACAGATCGAACACCATTAAAACCCTGAAAAACACAAAAGCTAATTATAAAAACCCTATGAATTGTGGTAAAACTGCGTAGGAGGGTTCATGAAGGTGGTTTGGAGCTATGAGAACGGATGAATGCAGTAGTAGAAGGGAGAAACCCTTGGTAGAAGCAAAGAAAGGTTTGAATTTTTAAATTTGGCGCAGAAATGATAAAGGGTGGTTTTAGAAAACCAGAAGCATTTTTCGCGTAGCATTTGTGGGGTAGGCAGTATTAAATTTTGGAACGCGATTCCATAGAGCGATCGACACGTGGCTTTTGAAAACCACTTTTATCATGCAGAACTAGCGCACTGTGGAACGGGGCCAAAAATTTCCCGATATGTATTTTCGGCCGTTGGATTAGAGGCTCTAGATCCAACGATGCGGGTTGAGTGCGATGGATGAAGAGTTACAGGGGTAGAAAGGTATGTAGGGTCCATGATGACGTAACGCTTTTGTCGCGTAGTGGACGGGTGTAATAGGCTATTGGGTTAAGTCCCGATCATCGAATCACCTGAATGGACGGTTGAGATTCAAAGATGGAGCGGGTTATTTGAAAGGAAGAAAGCATGGTAAGTAAACGGGCGGAGGGAAGGATAGCCTGATGGCCATTGATCTATGTAGATCAACGGTCCATATTTAGTCGAAACCATGTTGTCGGGGAATGAAAAAATAAACAAAGGGTAAGGTTTTAACACAGGAGTTTATGTTTTTAAGCTCCCAGTTGCGGGCCTTTAAGACATATGAGGTGGAGGGCTGAAAGATATAAGCCCCTGAGGGCTTAAAAATTCTTGTATTGCGAAATACTGCTTTAGGCCCATAAATAGTGATTTTTAAGGCCAAATGAGGTTTCGGTAGGTAAAAATGGATGGATCTAAACCAAATAAACAGGAGATATAAGGTTTAGAAGAGGGTTAAGGTGATTTAGAGGTTAAATGAAGGTGTTTTTGAGGGATTTTGTGAGGGAATCAAGGATGAAAATGGAGAGGTGAATGGTGAGAAATGGAGTTTTATAAGAAGTTTTTCTCTTGGTAATCAACAGGTTCTTTAGGGCTTATAGTGAAACAGGAGTGAAGATTAACTCAAAGGGTAATAATCATCATAAAACTTCAAAAGATGATAAGTTTTCAAAGGGAACTATCTCTTGAAGGTTTAAAAGACAAGCTTAGCCACCATTGAGTATGATAGAATTTATAGGTGGCTAACAGTGGCTCCACTTGGGGAGGACAGCTGGTTCTTTAGGTGTTCAGAACCTCAGCTATTGATCTCTGGCTTTTCAGTAAACCAGTGCCTTCATCCATTGGGCAGCAAATTTCTTTTCCTTTTGCTGACCTTTCTTTGATTTGAAAATCTCTACAACAATCTGAAATAATGGAATTCTATCAAAGAAACATCTCTACCTACCCATTCCTAATGATCCTAACATTTTTTATTCTTTCAGAGCGCATTTGGACTAGCAAAATCTCTTCATCAACATTTATTCTTTTGAAAAACAAGAAACTTATCTGAGTCTAATCTTATTCCTCCATGAGTTCAGATTAAGCAGTTGAACTCATAAGTTTCTCTACCTAACTACTATCTTTCAGGATTATACTGTCTGACGGAATTTTATTCTCTATTTTCTAGAACAGAAAATTAAAAGCAACCAAGTCAGGATTAAGCAGTCTGACTTGTTGCAGATCTATGGCATAAAAACAAGCTGCACATAGACTTTTATTTGCAGAAAATTTAAAACAAAATGCGATGGCTTAAGATCTAAAAATTTAAAGACAACCTTAATTATTTCTTCATCTCTGGTTTTGATTTTGTTTGAGCTGTCTTCTCTCTCATATGGTTCAAGTTTTGAGCATATTAGAACCAGTTTGTTTTCCATCTTTGGCTCAAGATTTAATCTAATTAGAGCCATTCTTATTTTGACATTAAAAGGTTCAAATATTGAATTTGTTTGAACCTTTGTTTCCTCTATCCTAATCTACCTTACTGATAAGCCAAGATTGTACTGTTTCGCTGATCTAATACAGTAACCTATCAGCAGTAAATTGAAAAGCTAATTAGTCATGATTAGGCTGTATGACTAACTAGAAGTGTGTTTTTAGGAGTGGCATTTGAGCCTGCACACTTTCAGAATTTGTCTCTCTTTTTTGGTATGGGGTTGTAACTTTCTTGTTTTTATATGATCTGCCCTCTTTTTCTCTTTTTATATTGTTTTTGTATTTTTTTTTTAATTTTTCTTTCAAAGAAAAAACAAAAAACCAACTAAATGCTCAAAGGCTGAGCTTTATTGACATTCCTACCTACCCTATTCTAACTTGAAATATTTACATGTCTAGCTAACAAACTCTCTTTTCCAATACATCCAGTCAATCAAATGATCCCATGACTGGTTTATGCTCATCTCTTTGATCATGTTGGACAGGCAGGGTTTTTCCCATTTTCTTTGTTTTTTAGCAGCAACTTTTAAAATGTTTCTTGCTGTTTGCAAAACGTTTCTCTTGATTGCCTTTGATCCTTATTTAAATTTCTATAGGAAATGAGCATAAGGATATTGAAATAATACCTGTTTGTGAGTATTTTACAAGTATGTTTCAACCAGAATTACTTCCTCTTCCACTGGATTAAGGAAAAGATTCTTTTGAGAAAGAAACTCTTCCTCATCTTCATTATTTTCTGAACTGGAAGACTCATCATATACTGTAGTGTTGTCCTCTTGTAGCTCTGAGATATTCTGATTTGGTGGGCTGAGCTCTGTGAAAATATCAATGTATTCTTGAGCAGGGGTCTGTTCCATTGCTTCCTCTTTTTCAAGAGAAGGCTCCTTGGTTTCAACCTGCTCAAAAATTTCTTCTTCGTTTTCCTCTTCACCCTTTGAGATGAAAGGTTGTTGATTTCCAAATGCATGGAAACTATTACTGATGATCTGAGATAAAGAAGAGTGAAGATTCAATGAATCTTCACCTACTACTAGACTTTCATAACTTTCCTCATCAGTATCATAAATAGCATGCATGGGCTGATTACTTTCTTGAAATTGATGGAACTGATCTTCCTCCCACAACTCTACTAATGATGGCCCTACAAGATCAACTTCTGTTTGGAGAACATCATCATTAGACAGATCAAAATTAGGAAAATCATTACTGTGAGTAATGCTACCATTCAAACATACTGGATTATCAACAGGTCTTTCTATACTCTGATCTACAAAAGAACTTTTTAAATCTGTACAACAAAGCTTAGTGGATGAATGGGCAAGAGTGTTTGTTTTACAAAAAGTTTCAGAGGCTAGCTGTTTATTAATAATTTGATCTATTTCTTTTTCTGTCAAAGGGGAAGATGTTTCTATGTTTCTTTGAGCAGAAGTACAACAATTCTCTGTCTCTTGTGAAGACTGAATTTGAGGCTGGATGTCTTCTTGAGCCTCTGCTATAAGGGATGATGAATCATTATTTTGGTTTTCAGGGATATCTTGAGGAATTTCTTTTATTTCTCGGTTGATTTCTTCCTCAACTGGTTCATCTAAGTTCTTTTAATTTTTCAATTGAATATTAAACTCATGAATGGCTGTTAAAAGATCTTCAGGATGTATTTCTTCCAAATCCTCATCATTGTCTATAATGTGTTGGGTGATGTTTTGTGATGGATCATAATATATTTCACCCCATGATAATGATGTATTTTTTCCTTTATAGTTCTCATAAAACACATATTCAAGGTCTTTTAAAGAAAACAAACTATAGGATTTCAACCCATTCATAGCAATCCCTAGCTTTTCCTTCTAGTGTTAACATGAACATTTTCATTAGGAAGTCCTCATGTCATTCAACTTTTAACCTCCATACATGTATATGAAATTTGATAAGATGTAACAATGGGTTATCAAACTTTTCACCCTGAAAAACAGGAAGGTTTTCATCCCAACGCACCTGGGGCATCTTATGTGGGAACCCAGTGATATGATCTCTACACATTGGGGCATATCTTCGTCGCATTCTTGGAATCATTTTGTAAATTGGATAAGAGGTCATTGTATCTGTTCAATTAGTTCAGGGTCTTCTACCAGTGGATTCATTTGGTCTTTTGGGAGTTGTAGAGTGTGGAGTCACCGGGTGGAAAATTTTTAGCTTTTATGGAGGTAAAATGTTTTATGGTTCCACCACCATGTTTATTATGAATCCAATCTGAAATATTTTTGGGATTTTCTGAGTTTCTATGGTTGTTGAAGGACTAATGAGTCTATAAGACCTTGTTGGACTATTATGTACTCAGATGTCCCACCGTGATAACCATTATGTTGGGGTCTTGTGCTTTGATAGATTGGCAAACCAAAAGGCAAGGCAACATCAAAACCAATCTTTAGAGTTCCAGGATCTAGTCCTCATGTTCTCAGAGAGGGATCTCTCAAATGTTTTTCAAATATTTATCTTGTTTTCTTTAAAGTATTTATTTTATACTAGTTATTAAGTGCAAGTTGTTTTTTTGTTTTGTTTTGTTTTGTTTGGTTGAATTGGTATATCAGATCATGAAGGTCTAGGTAGTATAGATAGAAAAAAGAAGTGTCAGTTTCATTGGGCAATGGAGTCAAAATGAAGTTGGTAATAGGCTCATAAAGGGATATGGGATATCAAAGGGAAAATCTAACTTGGCCACAGGATCCTTTAGTTTTTCTGAATGAGATGGACATCAATGATTTGAAAACAGAGTTTAAATTCTCAACAAATGGAACTTAAAAACATAATTTGAACATAAAGAGGTATTTGATAGACAGGGCTAGCCATGAATTATTCAAACCACACTTTAAGCAAATAATGAATTCAAGACAACTTTTAAAATGAAATATAATATTCGGGAGCACATCCTATTTCCTCAAAGATTTTATTTCAAAGGAATTAGAAAACATGAAAGATTCACTGATAGTTGCAGTCATAGAAGAGGGAACGCCTAAACATCCATTATTAAAACTATAAAGACCTTTGAAACAATTATTTAAGCAAGAACAAAGGGTATGATCAAAACAGACCTCTTTGGAAAACTATAAACAGTGGTACTTCAAAGGGAGACTTCAAAAACAACTTTCAAGTGGCAACAGACAAGCAGGGAAAACCATAAATCATCCTGGAACGAACTATTTGAGAAATAAACGAGCATAA
Organism: Pinus albicaulis; assembly: GCA_034641835.2. NCBI lineage: Eukaryota > Viridiplantae > Streptophyta > Pinopsida > Pinales > Pinaceae > Pinus > Pinus albicaulis. Next base: position 48,112,038 of record CM076575.1, on the reverse strand, counting down.
GGGTTCAAGAGATTATTAAGACTCTAAAATGCCTCAGCAGAAGAAAACATGAAACAGTGAAGGATAAAAAGGTCTAAGGTGCTTCCAGGAGTCATTTATTAGCCTAAAATTTTCACCCTACTGTAGTAAGAAATTATGGAAAAAAATGAAAATAGGAAAAAAAACAGAGAGTTTAGAATACATCACCAACAGCCAAGCTCATGGATCCAATGATACAACCTTCTCAAGAACAAGCATGTCACAACATCATCAAGCTTCCAAGACTTCAATTTCTTCCTCAACTTCAGACAAACTATGTATTATTTCAAAGAGTTCCAATGTTTCAGAAGTATTTATAGAAGAAATGAGGAGGTGGAAGAGTTCTATGGTTGAGTATCATTAATTCTACACTAAATGCAACTCCTAGCCTTGAAAACCATGCAAGGCATAAGGCAAGAATTCATTTAATTCTAACTCTGTTTAATTAACACTGTTTTCTGATTTTTAGGCTTAGTGGGTGAAAATATTGACTTTCAGGCATTTTCTTATCCTTTCAATAACTTTACTGACAGTTTGAAATATCTTCCTTTTTTTGTAATAACTATTCAACTGTCTTTGGCCTTAATGTTTCAGACTAAGATTTAATCTGGGTATTCCTTTGAGGCAGAGAGGCTGCAGGTGGAAATTTTGGTAGTTGGGGATTCAATTAGCCCCTGTGATGTGGCATTCGAGGATTTTCTGGAGATCTTTCTTCATTTGTGGATTAGGCCTTTGATTCCTGAGTTTGTGCCTTAATCCCTTTAAACTCTATTTAGAACCTTTAATCTTCTGACTATTCTTTGATCTGTGTTTAGGCTTAATTAAGCCTTGATCTTCATTTTCGGGTCTTCATTCTGATACACTTTGTTATTATTTGTTTATACAGGTGGCTTTCTGCTATTGGAGGGTTTTTGTTAAACCCTGGATCATGATCCAATTGTTGTTAAACGTGGATTCCAAACCTGCAGTCCCCTTTCTTCTTTGATAAAAGCTACAGAATCGTCACTCTGGGCCGAACTGGTCACCTGTCTGTGACTGTGAAAATACACAGATCGAACAACATTAAAACCCTGAAAAACACAAAAACTAATTATAAAAACCTTACGAATTGTGGTAAAACTATGTAGGAGGGTTCATGAAGGTGGTTTGGAGCTGTGAGAATGGATGAATGCAGCAGTAGAAGGGAGAAACCCTTGGCGAAAGCGAAGCAAGGTTTGAATTTTTAAATTTGGTGCGGAAATGATAAAGGGTGGTTTTGGAAAAACAGAAGCAGTTTTCGCGTAGCATTTGGGGGATAGGCAGTATTAAATTTTGGAACGCGATTCCATAGAGCGATCGACACGTGGCTTTTGAAAACCACTTTTATCGCACAGAAGTAGCGCACTATGGAACGAGGCCAAAAATTGCGTGATATGGCTTTTCAGTCGTTGGATTGGAGGCTCCAGATCCAATGATGCGGGTTGAGCACGATGGATAAGAGTTGCAGGGGTATAAAGGTAGGTAGGGTCCACAATGACGTAACGCTTTTGTCGCGTAGTGGACAGGTGTAATAGGCTATCGAGTTAAGTCCCGATCGTCAGATCACCTGAATGGACGGTTGAGATTCAAAGATGGAGCGAGTTATTTGAAAGGAAGAAAGCATGGTAAGTAAACGGGCGGAGGGAAGGATGGCCTGATGGTCATTGATATTTGTAGATCAATGGTTTATATTTAGTCGAAACCATGCTATCGGGGAATGAAAAAATAAATAGACAGTAAGGTTTTAACACAGGAGTTTATGTTTTTAAGTCCCCGGTTGCGGGGCTTTAGGACATATGAGGTGGAGGGCTGAAATATATAATCCGTTGGGAGCTTAAAAACCCTTATATTGCGGAAGACTGCTTTAGGGCCAGAAATAGTGATTTTTAAGGCCAAATGAGGTTTCGGTAGGTAAAATGGATGGATTTAAACCAAATAAATGGGAGATATAAGGTTTAAAATATGGTTAATGTGATTTAGAGGTTAAATGAAGGTGTTTTTTAGGGATTTTGTGAGGGAAGAAAGGATGAAAATGGAGAGGTGAATGGTGAGAAATGGAGTTTTATAAGTAGTTTTTCTCTTGGTAATCAGCAGGTTCTTTAGGGCTTATAGTGAAACAGTAGTGAAGATTAACTAAAAGGGTAATAATCATCATAAAACTTCAAAATATGATAAGTTTTCAAAGGGAACTATCTCTTTAAGTTTTAAAAGACAAGATTAGCCACCATTGAGTATGACAGAATTTGTAGGTGGCTAACAACTCCAATTTGTGTTCATGTATTGTTGGATCTCCACTTTTGGAATATCTTAAGATATTCCCATTGTTGTAGATTTTCCCTATTTTTGGATATTACAAGAGGTAACCATAGACCAACTTCAAACTCTAGGATCTAGCCTTCCTAGGGTTCAGAGAGGGCTCTCTCTTTAAAATTTAACTTTGTTTGATTGGTAAATATTTAGGCTAGTTATGAATGTGCAGCTTTGGTTTGGTTTTGATTGATTTGGTGGGAAAAAATTACTTGAAGGGATGGATAGTGGGAGATCTATTTTTCCATTGGGCTAAGGAGTCAAAATTCAAGCAGACAGAGCTGAGATCAAGGCCAAAAAATTCTAATGTTTTTAGGGCAAGATAGATAACCCTTGGAGATCTTGGAAAGTTGTTTTGTGAGATGGTATGATCGGGATAAAGAGAAATGAAGGGTTCTTTGATCCGGAAAAGGAAGTAGTAGGCAGAGGTAAAATGAGAGAGGGTGAAAATAAGGGTTCCCTACATTGGAAATTAGATGAAAACATAGAAATGAGAAATAGTTAAGATAGGGTGATTTTAACAAATCCTAAAGTAATCCTACTATTCATTAATTCAAATTTAGAACACATAATGGATTGCATGTAACAAAGAAAGATAACAATGAAAAATTTAGAAAATACTTCACTCCAAATATCTCATCACATGAATCCTAAAATATGATGATAGTTGATCTGATCCAGTCTGCTACTCGAAATTTGAAACACAAAAGGCCTTCAAGTCCAACAAAATAACTGTAGGAATCTCCAGCAATTTATTCCACGCCAAATACTTCTAAATATGAAGTATCTATACATAGTTCTTTAAAAAATATCCTAGAATGATTCTAGGAATTATCTAAGGAAAATAAATATCTTTACAACAATAATAGAGATAGTTGTTTAACAAATTAGCCAGTCGTCCTATTTATTCAAAAAAAATAGAAACTGCTTTGAGGATAAGATGCAACTGGATGCCTTGGTGTCCTCCTTGCTAACTTTAGATATTTTAAATTTGTTTTGGAATCTTATCTAACTTTTCCGATTCTATTTCTTTGATTCTCTTTATTCACTGATACTCTCTAACTCAGATACTCTTTGACCATAGTCAAAACTGTTTACTACTGTAAAAATCTGTTTTAACTATAAATTAGCAAACATTTTTCCTTTCATATGTATGTATTTTTATCTTTCATAATAAATATGTGAGCGACTGCCAATCCTCATCTTTAGGAATTTGTATCTTCTTTAATTTCCTGAAGTTTTCATCAGCTTCAGTGTATCTGGCAAAAGTTGGCTGGATGACAAACAAGTGTCTTATCTCATGTTGTAAATAGAATAAGTCTTCAAAACTTTTGAGTAAGACTTTTCCAGTTGGAATGCCTTGTACTGGTGGTTTATTTACCTATTCCTTTGCAAATTCTCTGATATTTTTATGATAGCCATTCTGAGGCATCAGTTTATCATTAATGACCATAATGTCAGGTAGTCCTTTTTTCCTCAAATTTGTAAATTTGATCATAAACCTGGTTATGGTAGTATTTATATTCTCACACTTTTCTTCTAGTTGCCTCATTAGATTCGTCTTTGTAGTAACTTTCCTAATTTCTAGGATAGTTTCAGTCCTCTCAGTGATCTTGAGTTCTTCTAACTCCTATCATTTTTTACTATTGAGGAATGTGATCAGCTTTAAAGCTTGTTCTTTTTTATCAGCTAGTTCACTTTGATTCTTTTGAATTTCTGCTTCAGCTGCTAGTAATAACTCTCTCTTTTCAAAGATTACCTAAATTGAAGGCCACACATCATGGATGGCTTCAATTTTATTTTTCCAAAGATAGTTTTTGATATATGATATTTGTTCCTTCAATTTCAATTCCTTCTGAAATTTCTTCATTTCTTCATTTAGTCTGATGGCATTTTTCTCATGTGTTTTTGTAGTTATCTGAGCCAATTTGTTTGATTTCTCAAGATTTTATACCACTTGTTTCAATCTGTTGATTTCATTTGTCTTAAGAGACATTTCCTCCATAGCTTTCACCAATTTTTTGGCTTCATCTGTATGGTGAAATGTTGTTGTAGATGATTCAATAGCTGAGGTTTTGGATGAAGTTACTGGTACTACAGTAGCCAGTTGTAATATTCCAAAATTTTCACATAAGCAAATTGGAATATTAGATTTTGCTACTTTCACCTAGGAGAGGAATAATGGGTAAGGAGGCCCATGAATAATAAAATATGAATAATTTCCACCTTAAGAAGGAAGGGGATCACTTCAGGAGCTGAACTTTACACTTACAAGTGTGAACATGGGAAAAATAGATAAGGACATAGTCAAGTTTGACTAAGTCAACATGCATTCTTGAGGAGGAAGAGATCACCTAAGAAAACCGGTTCAATGTGAACAAGGATCAGCCTAAGACACATATGTAAAATATATTGAAGATCCATAATGTGGAAAGAGGCATTGGAGGTGGATTAGTTGAACAAGTCAACAATGCAGCCACAAAAGGAGGGAAGCAAGCTAGGGCAGGGCAGTTTTGAAAGAGGAAGCTTCATGAAGAAGTCACCTCAACATTGTGTGGGGTCCAGGGTGAGGAGGCTCACCAAAGATAAAAGGAAGGAATATCATCAAAGGGATATCATTCATGTATTTATCCATCTTGGTCTTGAGACCAGTTGCATACTTCAGCTATTTAGCCGGAGTTGCTACACTACTTAGTGTAAAGAATTCCCATGCGGGAATTCCATCCTCTCTTTGGATAAGCTTGCTTAAGGGATCAAGAGAGAAGGATTTCAGCTTCCTTTCAGTATTTTTCTTGGGGCCATTCATCCACATTCATCCAAAATGAAATATCCTTCAGAAAAATGTGTCCTTTATGCAGCAACACAGCTGCACCCTTTGATTTAATGCAAATCTTTGAGGAGGAGGTGTTAATTTCCCTCCGGGAGTTTTGTTAGAAAGGCCATTGGCCATATTTCTGTATTATTCATCTCTTTCATGTCATACTCAGCCATGTATATTACAAAGAGGTAGTAACTGTGTTATTTCTGCAGTGCTGTTGTTTTTAATGTATTTTGCCGGAATCCTTTGTCGGTTATCTTGTTTTGTTGTATAAGAGGGTAAACCTCCATTTCTATATTGTTTGGTTAATTTAAATCTCAGATCAAAGTTCTTCCATCATTTTTTGCATAAAAACTCATTATAATAATGAATTTCTTGTTTCAATAGTTGTTGCATGAGCTAGACTATGGGGTTTTGGCTTATTTTAGCCGCATAGATTCGGGGAGATCTGTTTATATGAGCTAGAATCATTTCTTTCACCTCTAATTCTACATATAAGCTTTATATCATGTATTATAAGGGATCCAAGTCCCATTCCCAACTTATATAGCTTTATTTGCTGAAGAGAGCTATTTTATGCCCAGTATTGCTGCATTTCCCTACCCGAGAAGGAGAATATTGGTCAATCTATTTATGAGCTTCTTACAGCTTCTGGTATGATTTTATTATACATCTATTGAGCTGCTATACATTTTCAATCTCATAATTTGCTGAAGCTCCACATTGGTAATAACTCAAATTCTTCCCAATAGTGTAGTTGTTCCAATTTTGGAACATTACACCAGTGGTTCTTTGGGTGCTAAATTTTCAGATAAAGTTGAAGGCATAGTTGTAGTGATTATAGGAATAAATGTAGGAATATTTGTTATTTTTGGTGTTTCTTTCTCTTGGAAAAGTTTGTCCATCTGTATTTCCATTTCCTTGATTTGGGCTGTCAACTGAAAAATCAAATTCATCATGTCATATTTTTCTTTCTGTCCTTATATTATTTATTTTGTTTGAGGATGTTCACTTTAAGGAAGTTTGAGATGTTTCCTCAAAGCTACAATATCTTCATTCTTCTTTTTCACCAATAACTTTGCTGCTTTGATATTAGCAAGGTCATGTCTCACCTGCAAAACTAGTTCTTCCAAAGATTTTATCGTGAGATCCTTGGCATACAAGGATGCCTTATCTATTTTCATCTAATATTGCATGTTGGAAATTGTGTTCTGGAGCTTCTGAGCACTCATGGTTTTATTTGTGACAGCATAGTATAACATTTCCGAAGTCTGTCTATGGAACTTAATCTGATCAAGAGCATGAATCTTATCTGTCTATACTTCCAAATCAGCCTTTTTATAATCTGCCACTGTCTTTGGGGATTTGATTGTGGGCTGCAACACTGACATAATTAGCTTTTGATTTGAATAATAAATTGTAGACAAAAGTCTATTTTGTACACTTGGTTTATGTTTGAGTTATTGAGAATAAATATTGTTTTTTATCTCTTCATTTTTCAACTTGATCTGTTTGTATTTTTCTTTGATGTCTAGGTATTTCTCCTCAGCTGCCTGTGATGAAGAGGTTTCCATGCTATGTTTTCTTTCTATCAATTTTGCATCTTCATTGTTTACTTGTTCTTTATTCTGATTCTTAGTAGTTGACTCATTGATGATCACAGTGGCAACATTTGTTTCTAGAAAATTAGTGTTGGTATCTATAAGCTTTGTTTCTTCCACATCAGTTGTTACCTTTCCTTTACCAACTAAACTTAACCTAGGCCTTTTGTTATATATTAACTTGAATTTAGTTTCAGTTGTACTTTCTGTAATATTGGCACCTTCTTCCCTTACTCTCTTAGTGGATTTTTTTGACTGATTTGCAGTCTCCAAAGTGTGACTAGTATCACTTTTGTGTTAGAAAATTAAATATTACAGAGCAATGAAACACATAAAATATTCGGAAAAAACAAGCACACAAAACACATAAAACCAGAGAGACATAGATATAGATGGTTCACCCAGTTTGGGCTACGTCCACCCCGAACAGCCAATCCTTCCTTTATTTTATCCAGCAAAATGAAGAGACACAACCTACAACAGATCTGCTGTAATATCCTTTGTTCTCTCTCACAATCTCCTTATCTGTTTCTCACTCCGAGAATACAAATACAATACACAGCCACAATACAATACCCTCATACAAAGAGAGGGGTTGCCTTCTATTGGGGTTCCTATGATGTGGAAGATCTGGAAATACCAAATGATAAGACAACATCAAACCACTTTGGGATCTCAGGATCTAGCCCTCCTGAATCTAGAGAGGGATCTCTCTATAAAGGTAAAGAAATTTATATCTTTAATGTTCAATTTAAGGTGTTAGGCTAGTTATAGGGCATAAGGGTTTTTGTTTTGTTTTGTTTGTTTGGTTGGGGAAACATTAAAGAAGGGTTAAATGAATGTAAAGGAATAAGTAGAGAAGGATTTTTGGCAATGGGGAGACAATTCAAAGAGAACACAAGTCCATTGGGCAATGGGGTCATAAAAGGGTTTACTTTCAATTCAAATATCCAAGGCTTTCAAAGGGCTAGTCATCTAAAACAGAGGATCTCTTAAGATGATAGTACAAGATGAAACAATAAGAAGATGAATGAGAATGACAAGGAAAACCTTCCAAGGTGACCACTTTGGAGTAAGTCTAGGGACAGGGCATGCCTTATACCTCTATGATCCAAAATCCTAATGAGGCTAACTCTGAAAACAACAATCCAGTAGTCCTCCTGACTACTTTCAGACAATAGAAAACATTTAAGTTCAAACACAGAGTGAAGTCTGAGATTATACAAAGAATTTTAACCTTCTCTACTTTTGGCATTCAACTCAAAGGGATCTTAGAAAGGCTAACTTTTGGAAAAGGAACTTAGGGGATAGGGCTAATCACTAAATCTCCCTATTTCTCCTATTATTTCAGCAGAACCAAACAAGAACATCTAAGAAACAAACTCTAAATTCATACATCAGTAAGCATGGAAAAACTAACTTCTATACTGGTTAAATTATGTTGAATTTGTTCTAAGATACACAATTAGCAAAAAACATAAAAATAAGAAAATGCAGTAAGCATTAGGGTACTTGCAGCAGTATATCCTAAGCTAAATTTACTATTTTCTTATCAGAGAAAATGAAACATGATGTAAAACAGAGGGAAAACAATAACAAAGAAGAGACACATCACCATTGATTTAGATTAAGATCCAATGAACATGCTTGATATATTAGTAGAGCAAAACCAGTCACATAAATTCTTTTCCAATAGCTTGATATCATCCAGAAATCATCTCCCAGCCTATTTACAACTACTACTCACAGAACTCTAACTCAGTGAAACAGCTTATAATTAGTGATTTTCAATAATCAACCCACCAACCAGCCAACATTTACAATGTATTTCTTATGGGTTCTTATAGGTGAAAGAGTGATAGTAGTGGTAAATAGAACTTAAATGATTCATTAAAATAGAGGGAGAGGTGTCTATGAAGCCCATTCTGCTTAATATCTTTGCATTAACTTTTAGTACCCTTTAGTTGAATTAGGGGTCTTCGACAGATTGATAATAACTCCAAGGGTATGTTCCTTGAAGTACTTTCTGGTTGTAGTACTCTGTTTATCTTTTGTGAGAAGTAAGGTGAAGATTTTGTCTTTCAGGTCTTCCATTCTTCATAACCAATGAACTGACAGTTCTAGGAGCTTTCTGTTAGAATAATAAATATTATGGGCTCGATGAGGCATAGATAATGTTATGGGAATTTGTCCTTCTTAGGAAAAAGAACATTTTGCTGATATCAACTCACTGATATAACTTTTTTATGTGCTTTAGGCTTTATTAAGCCTCCTTGATCATTTTTATGGTCTTTGAACTGTATCCTTTATCCTTCTAAACATTTGATATAAGCATTAAGTCTTCAACATTAGGAATTAATCCTTTAATCTCTTCTAATACACTTTGCTACTTCTTCTGACCTGTGTTTGTGAACATACAGGTTATAGGGGCACTGGAGGGTTTTAATCAAGGTTAATAACCTGATCTTCAATGAAACCTGCTATTACACCCTCTCAGGGATTTTTTCTCTGTGATATTTGGCTCTATGATAGTCTTTCTGCACTCTATATCACCTTGACTGTGATTGTGGAGACATAATGAATTTACCACTCTATAAACCCTGCAAAACATGATAAACACATTATAAAAACCTGTGGGACTGAGGATGGCTGCTTCGGAGGCTCATGAGGGTGGAAGAGCAGTGAGGGAAAAGGTGAGCGCAGGGGAAAATGGGGGAAAAATCCTTGCAAGGCAGTTAACTAGGTGCTTTGGAGGTTTGGGCGCGAGGATAAACATGAACCGTTAGATCAGGATGATCTACGGTGGAGATCGCATGATGGATCATTTGGGAGAATAGATGAGAAATAATGTGTTTGATGTCGTGATATAACGTGGGTCGTGCGATCTCAGAGATCAACGACTGCGATTAAAAGTTGAAGTCACGTTGCGGAGGGTGGTTTGGCAGAAACCAGGATGGTTTTCGAGCGGCGAAATGACGTGTAGGAAGTTTTTTCGTTTGGAACACAATTCCACTCAATGAGTGACGTGTGTCATTTTAAAACTGCCCATATCGCGTGATTTTAAAACATTAACTTCTAGGTGAAAAATCACGCGATACCATGCGCTGGCCGTCAGATTTGAGGCTCGAGATCCAATGGTCTAGGTTGAACGCGATGGATGGCAAGCTACACGAGGTGGAAAAGGTGGGTAGGGCCCATGGTGACGTAAGACTTTGTTGCGTATTGGAAAGGTATCGAGCCATCGGTTTAAGTCTCGACTGTCAGATATTTTGAATGGACGGTTAGGATTAAAAGATGCGGTGGGTTTTTTGAATGGAGAAAAGGAATGGGAGCGAAAAGGCAAAGGGGAAGAAGACATGATGGCCATTGATATGTGCAGATCAACAATCTATATTCATTTAAATCATAATGTCAGGGGGAATGAAAAAAAAAAGGAAAGGAGGGTTCAGAAGAGGTTTTTTTGGGCCTTTAGCGCCCGATTACGGGGCTTTGGGACATATGGGGTTAGGTTTATACAGCCATAAGCCCTCGGGGGCTAAAATAACTTATAATGGCAAAGACTGTTTTTAGGCCCAAAATAGTGTTTTTTAAGCCAAATGAGGGGTTCCGATAGGCAAAAGAAGGGATTTTTAAACCAAATAAAGGGAAATATAAGGTTTAAAATGGGTTTTAGGAGGATTTAGAGGTTAAATGAAGGGTTATAGAGGAATTTTGTGAAGGGAATAAAGGCAACAAATGGGGATTTTGTGCGAATGAAATGGAGCAAATGGAGGCCTTTTGAAAGCAGTCTCCTTCACAAAATAGTAGGCCTCATCAATGGAAACAGTAATGAAGATAATTTTTAAGGATAAGGACATCACAAGGCCTCAAGGATGATAAATTTTCAAGGGAAATTTTCACTTGAGGGCTTGAACACAGATTTAGCCACATGTTTTCTTTGACAAATTATTATAGGTGGCTAAAAATGGCTCCACATGGGAATGGCATCTTCTTGAAGGCATCAAGAATCTCAGAAATAATCTTTGGAAGTAGGCCAGAGCCTGGTACTTGACCGTCTTCTTTTCTTTGATAAGTTGCTACAAACATGATGGATATTAAATCAGCAGAAAGCATTTTCCCAAACAACTACCTACCCATCCTACTATCCTAACATTTTTTCTCCAAGGTGCATTTAGACTTGCAGACCTTCATCATATTTTTTTTATTGAAAGAAAAAACTAATCTAATTCTACCCTTATTTCTCCATGAGACCAGCTTAAACAGTTGGAATCATAGCTTCTCTACCTAAACTAATATCTGCCAGGATTAATTTGTCTGACAGATTTTCATTCTCTACATTCTAAGACAAAAATTTAAATAGAGACAAACCAGGGTTAGACTATCTGATTTGCTTTGGGTCCATGGCCTAAAGACAGGCTGCTCATTGACTAAAACTTTGCAAGAATTTGAAACAAAATTGTGAAGGCTTGAAATTCTGAAAATTAGGAGCATCCTTCCTTCTTCTTGTGACTCAGATTGAGCTTTTAAGAGTCACCTTTCTTTCTTAATTTCAGCTCTGATTTTGACCCTGTTAGAGCTTTTTCTTCTTCTTTGCTGGTTCAAGTTTTGATCATGTTAGAACCAACTTTTCCCTTTTTCTCTGGCTTAGGTTTTGATCTAATTTGAGCCATTATTTTTAGAATTTCATAGGTTCAATATTTGAGCTTGTCTGAACCTTTCCTTTCTAATTTTTTTGTATATTTTTTCCTTTCTTTTCAAACCCAAAATAGAGCAATGGTATTTACAATGGAAGTGGAAACTTAAACTGAAAATTAGCAAAATAATGCTTGAGCATCCTGCCATTGACACGACCCCCAAACAGATCTGTACCATCCAATTCTTGCAGAAAAAATGCATTGGGACCAATGACAGATTGAATGATGTAAGGGCTTTGCCATAAATTTTCAAACTTTCCATGTTTACCCTTATCCTCTCTCCTAGAGTCCCATTTGAGTACCTTGTCCCCAATTTTGAAATCACAAGCCTTTGTCCTTTTATCAAACAACCTTTTTATGTTCTCTTGTACTTTCTGAGCTCTGTTGTAGACTTCTTCCCTTGTTTGTTGGAGATGTATGGTTTGATTGACCCTTCTCACCATGTTATCTTCCTCTGGTTGTATTTCTTGGACCAATTTTATCACTAGTACTCCCAAACTGGTAGGGAATACTGCATCTGCTCCATAGACTAATTGATAGGGAGACATTCCAATGGATTTCTTTGTTGTCAATCTGTCTGCCCATAAATCATGCACCAGTTTATTATGCCATGATTTTATTATTATCTTCAAGTAGCTTCTTGATGATGGTAACCAAAATTTTATTTGACGATTCTGCTAGCCCATTACATTGAGGGTAATAAGCAGTAGAATGCCTAAGTGAAATCTGATACCTGTGACAAAAATCAATCATATTTTTGGAACCAAATGTAGTAGCATTATCAGTGATAAATTTCCTAGGGCAGCCAAATCTAGATAGGATATGGTCTTTGAGGAATTTTATGATAACAAAGTTTGTGGCATTCCTAGAAGGGATGGCTTCTATCCATTTAGTGAAATAGTCAGTGGTTGTGAGTATCCATCTATGTTGGGCAGATGAAGCAAGATGGATTTCCCCTATGAAGTCTAGGCCCCACTGTTGAAAATAAGCTTCAACAGTGATCGGTTGTAAAGGTAGAGGAAGGAGTTTTCTTTTTCCCTCAAAGATTTGGCATTTGTGGTAGGAAAATATCATTTTGTGGACATCTTGGAATAGGGTGGGCCAGTAATAGCTAGCTCTAAGGATTTTATTGGCAGTGGTTTTCCAGTAGAGATGGCCTCCACCTTCACCTTCATGGAACTCATGCTTGATTCTATCTGCATCAACTTCAGGAAAAAATTTAAGCAATAAACCATTGGCATTTTTCCAATATAAATGTTCATTCAAAATGAAATAATTTCTAGCTTTCAACTTTAAAAATATTGCCTTTGTCTTAGCTAAATTAGGAGGGGCATTGAGGTTGGTAAGTACATAAAAAATATCAGCATACCAAGGTGAGTTTTGAAACTTCTCTTCAACGGTGGGAGCAAGTAATCCTTCATGTTCATCCAATGCATCTACCATATTTATGTCAAGGGCTTGTAAGTTCGATTCAGCCATCAACTGTGCCAAGCCTTGACCCTTGATTAGTTTAGTGGGTTTGATCTCCAAATCATACTCTAGTATCACAACAATCCACTTGCCTCTTTTTCCATCTGGGTCCTGTAACAAAATTTCTTTTACCACTATATTAGGCACAAAGGAAATAATATGACAATGTAAAATATAAACTCTGAAATCTTTCAAAGCCTTTACCAAAGCATAAGCCTGTTTTTCCATGATATTATATTTCAGAGGCGCATGTCTTAATGCCTTGCTGAAAAATGCAATTGGCTACTCTTGTCCTTCTAGATTTTTCTGCAATAGGACAGCAGCCACAGTATGTTATGATGAAAATGAGAAAATGAGGAAATATTTAGTAAAATCTGGGCTGATAAGAACTGGTGCACGGGTGAGTGCAAGTTTTACCAGTTCAAAAGACTTATTGGCTTCTAGAGTCCATTTAACTCCTACTTCTTTCTTTAGCATGTTTGTCATGTTTCTAAGGAGTTTTTCAAGGTTGGGTATAAACCTCCTCAAGAAATTAATCTTCCCAATAAAAGATTGCAACTCTTTGATGTTTCTAGGGTGATTGATTTGCAATATACCCTCAACCCTTTTTGGATCTATTTTAATCCCTTTTTCAGATATGATATGACCAAGAAGTTTACCTTCTTGGAGGCCAAACACTGTCTTTTTGGGATTTAAAGATATCCCAAATCTTCTGCACTTCTCAAAGACCTTTCTCAAATGTTTAAGGTGCTCCTCATCAGTTTTGGAATATACTGTGATGTCATCAAGATAAATTACAATGAAGTACCCTATTTCTTCTTAGAATGCAATGTCCATGGCTCTTTGAAAGGTGGCACCAGCATTTATTAATCCAAAAGGAATTTTCACATACATGAAAGTGCCCCAAGGAGTGGTGAAGGTTGTTTTAAGCTGATATTCTAGGATTACTAAGAGCTGGTTGTACCCTGAAAATCCATCTAACAGAGAAATCCTCTTAGAACCAACTACCTTTTGTAGCATGTGTTCCATCTTGGGTAAAGGGTAATTGTCCTTTAAGGAGGCTTTGTTTAAGTTTCTAAAATCAATGCACAACCTAATTTCTCCTGTCTTTTTCATTAAAGCCACAAGGTTAGATACCCAATTTGAAAACCTCACAGGGACTATGATTCCAGCCTCATACATTTTCTTAATTTCTTTTTCTACCAGAGGAAATTGTACAGGGTTAATTCTGCGCAGCTTTTGCCTAAAAGGTTTATGGTTTTCTTTCAATGGAATCTTATGCTGGATGATCTCTATGTCAATGTTTCAAATCATAGCTCCAAGAAAAAACATCAACAAAATCTTTAAATAAATCAATGTATTTTCTTTTGATATGTGCTGGCAAAGTTTTAGATAATTTAATCATCTTAGGCTTGTCTTCGCTGCCTATGTTTCACTCTTCAACATCAGATTCAATGGGTTCTATTGTTGGTTTCTTTTCCACATCATTAAAATCAAAGAGGTCCTCAAGGGGTTCTAGTCCTCTGGATATGATTTTGTCTTTGGACTGCAATACCTCTATGCCTTCTTTATCTGTGTTCTTGTATTCTTCAGTTTGATTTTCAAATTCTCTGGTCAACATGTTTACTTCTGCAATAGGGGATGGTTTATCTTCATCAGGAGGTTCTTTATCCAGACAGTTTTCATGGTACTTAGAGTTTGAATTTGGAAATTCAAATTAATTCCTGGAAAGCAAGAAATCCTCTATATGTTTATCACCCTCAAATACCTACCAATATTTCTCATTATTTGTTACTGCTGGTCTATATTTTGTTTGAAAAATGATCTGTTTGTCACTAGGTGGTCTTTGACTTGAACTAGCGGCACAAGCTAAACCATTTGAAAGTATGTTTTGGCTTCTCAGAACAAACACAAGCTCATATTCTACAATTTTTTTCAAAATATCCATGGCATCATTTCTGTATGCCCTTAATCTAGGATGTTTGGCAGTGTACTCTCCATTTATTTGTTTGATGACCAGTTTTGAGTCTCCATGAACAACTATCCTCTCAGCTCCTAGTTTTTTCAATAGATGTAATCCTAGGAGGAGAGCTTCATCTTCTACTATGTTGTTTGTACATTTGAAATTTAGCTTGAAGGCATGACTCTCAGCATAATTGTTTTCAGTATTGTACAACCATACCCCAGCTCCTGCACTCCTTCTAATGCAAGATCCATTGAAGCTCATGCTCCATAAGGGATTGTTTACATATTTTTTATCATTTTCCATCTTACTGTCATCTTGTTTCCTAATGTCAGCAAGTTGATGGGTAATCTACTCCCTACAGTCTTGGTTTTGGTTTTATAATTATGAAAATTGTTCAAATGTTTCTCCCTTGTTTTCCTCTGTATCTAGAGCTGCCATTATGTCTATATTTGTGGCCTCTACTTTTCTATTTGATTTTTTATTCTCTAGCTCTTGATCATTAGTAAACTTATCATTGTAAAGGATAAAAGAGTCTAGGTCTGTATGGATAGAGTAAAGAGGGGAATTTTCTGGTTTCTCTTGGCTGCTTACCATAAAATTCATGTGTGCTTCCCTATATAGTCTTCTAGGTTGGCTAAAAATAGGGATAGTGGCATATGTCATGTCCATTTGCATTATACCTTGAAGCTAAGCACCCCATGATCTTGATAGAAACATGCCATACTTGGGAGGTACATCAGCCACTACAACATCCTTTACCATGCACTTGGCTAGGATTTGGGTCAAATTCACACAGAGATATTTGATCAGGCCCAAACACTTCACTCTGTTAGAGTCAAAAGAATATAAATCCTTATATGGTCTGGTTATCTCTAGGCCTAATTTTTCCATGATCACTTTTGGCATGAGGTTATGTGAAGCCCCTGAGTCATGCATAGCATTATGTAGGATCTTTTCATGGATATTTAGACTGACATAGAAAGGAGGCACTACTCCCTGAAATTTCCCTTCAATTTTTGGGCCAAACAAGAAAGTTGGTTGATCATCATTCAAGTTAACAGAGTCATTGTTTTCTCCAATTTTTAAAGCTTTAAAAATTTGACATTTATATACACCTTGGGTGGTCAACTCAGAGAGAGGGAAAAAAAATTTGATTTTGGAAATTTCACTCTCCAGATTGAAAGGAAACTAACTCTTTGAAAGGTTCAGATTTGTTTTGTTGGTCACTATTTTATTGGCAAAATCAGCTTGTTGATTCTCACTATGTACATTATTTGAAACTGTTTTATCAGGAGCATTAGCTGCAATGCTAGTGCTACTGGATTCTTGACTTGGTTTATCAGTGGGTTGGGTATTCTTATCCTTGGTTTTACCAAAACTTTCAGCAACTGTTTTGGTATTTTCAGTAGTTTCTTTAGGATTATTTTCAGGCCTTTTCTTGATAGTGACCTTAGAGGTTTTTAGTTTGGGAGCTTCTGGGTTCTTTTTTCTTCTGATATCATATTTTTCTCGGACCTGCATGATGGAATTCTCGAATCCTAACCTATAGTCTTCAAATTCTAACCTTTCCTCATCCGAATGTGTGTATGAGTTCTAGTTGTCTTCTATGGAAAAGGTGTGATCTTGGTTATCCACTTCCACCATGTTTATGGTAGTTCCCTCTGACTCTTCTATTATTCCCTCATCCTCATCAAGGAAATTTTCTTGGAATGGAGGTATGACTTGTTGGTCAGAGTCCCTTTGTCTATTAGGAGGAACATTTCTCCTAAAGTTTTGGTTCTGGTTTTGAGACTAATTTCTATTCTGATTATTGGCTTGGACAACCATCTTCTCCATCATTATTTCTAGCCTCTCCATGTTTTTGGCTAGATTATAAAATTTGGAATCAGATGTAGAAGCTGTGGTGTCTTCCCTATAGGTTACCTTATTTTTAGCCCTCATCCTGGCTCTTTTTTCATTTGAGTTTGCTTCTACACTCACATCTCCCTTCTGCATGTCTTCTAGAGTTGAATAGTCTCTCTCCCTTAGTTGATAGGCCATACCAGCATCAAAACCTTCAGGATATTTTACTAAGGCCATGCCTTATGGAGGTTTCATGTGAGGTGGAAGAGCATTGTAAACACTGTTAAACCTGGTGGAGTAATCATGAACACTCTCTCCCTGATTTATTTTAAGGCTCTTATACTCTGCTAATATCTGGAGAGGGTTGATTTTGACTTCCCATTTTTCTATGAAAGCTTGATGTAAAGAGGGAAGGTCATTGATGCTATTAGGAGTTAAGCCTTTAAACCACTTCTTTACTTCTCCTCCTAAACTTTGAGCAAAGATTCTCATCTTGATGGTCTCATATTCTATTTCCATATAATCAAAAGCATCTTCCATCCTATCTACATGTTGTTGAGTTGTGGTAGATTCCTTTCTAGTGAAGTAGGGAATTTTAGACTGATAGTCATTGGGTAAAGAAACCAGAGGCTGTGGCAACACTAGGGGAGCATACCATGCTGCCATGATAGTGTTTTTTGGAGGTAAATGATTAGCTTGAGTAGCAGGTATATGGATGGAAGAACTGCTTGGACCAGCAACAAAATGTTGAGAAGATTTAGGTTGAGAGAGACCCAAGTTATGAATGAAGTGAATATCAGGAGGTTTTGATGGAGGGTTTTATCTGTCACTAATATGTTGACCACTATGTGGTGGTGAACTTGGAGGCTCAAATTCTATCTAATATATACCACTGAATGACTTAGTCCTTGGTAAATTACTTGGTAAATCTAAATCAACTTGGGTATATGATAGAGCTGCAAGGCTTTCAGGTGTTGAGTTAGCTCTATGAATGGGTTTGACAATAGTTGGATCCCTAGATGTGAGAGACTTCAAAATAATGCTTTCTAGATTGTCAACTATTTCAGGAGGGTTTGGATCAGGATAAGCTCTGGTGTGGATTATTCTTGAAGCCAGTATGTTAAGTTTCAGATCCAAAAAGGAGAAAGCTAGCCAGATATGGCAAGCTTTAAGAGGAAAACTACCCTTAAACAAAGAAACTTAATCCTCAGAGTTACCTTTAGTATGGATGATGTTGTGATGAAATTGGTCTCCCAGTGGAGTCTTGTGAAAACAGAGATAATCAGCAGGCCTACTGATCATCAGTGAAGTCTTTTGGTCATTTAGGAACTGTGGAGTCGCTAGGTGGAGGGTTTAAAATGTTTAAGAAGTCTTACTGTCCACCACAGTGATTAACTACCAAATCGAGGCTACTTGGTCTTCTTTGAGTTCTTAGAGATGTTTTAAGGAGTGTTTTACTCAAAGGTTCCCCAGTGGAGTCACCATTATGTTGGGGTTCTTGTGATTTGGTAGATCTGGCAATACCAAATTACAAGACAACATAAAACCACTTTTGGATCTCAGGATATAGCCCTCCTGGATCCAAAGAGGGATCTCTCTGTAAAGGTAAATAAAGGTATATCTTTAATTTTTAATTTAAGGTGTTAGGCTAGTTATAGGGCACAAGGGTTTTTGTTTTGTTTTGTTTGGTTAGTTGGGGAAACATGAAAGAAGGGTTAAATGAATGTAAAGGAATGAGTAGAGAAGGATTTTTGGCAATGGGGAGAAAAATCAAAGAGAAAACAAGTCCATTGGGCAATGGGGTCATAAAAAGGTTTAATTGCAATTAAAATATCCAAGGCTTTCAAAGGGATAGTCATTTAAAACAGAGGATCTCTTAAGATGATAGTATGGGACGAAACAATAAGAAGATGAATGGGAATGACAAGGAAAACCTTCCAAGGTGACCACTTCGGAGTAAGTCTAGGGACAGGGAATTGCTTATACCTCTATGATCCAAAATCCTAATGAGGCTAACTCTAAAAACAACAATCCAGCAGTCCTCCTGACTACTTTTAGACAATAGAAAACATTTAAGTTCAAACACAAAGTGAAGTCTGAGATTAGAGAAATACTTTTAACCTTCTCTGCTTTTGGAATTCAACTCAAACGAATCTTAGAAAGGTTAACTGTTGGGAAAGGAACTTACGGGATAGGGCTAATCACTAAATCTCCCTATTTCTCCTATTATTTCAGCAGAACCAAACAAGAACGTCTAAGAAACAAACTCTAAATTCATACATCAGTAAGCATGGACAAACCAAATTCTATACTGGTTAAATTATGTTGAATTTGTTCTAAGATACAAAATTAGCAGAAAACATAAAAATAAGAAAATGCAGTAAGCATTAGGGTACTTGTAGCAGTATATCCTAAGCTAAATTTATTGTTTTCTTATTAGAGAAAATGAAAAATGATGTAAAACAGAGGGAAAACAATAACAAAGAAGGGACATATCACCACTGATTTAGATCAGGATCGAAAGAACATGCTTGTCATATTAGTAGAGAAAAACCAGTCACATACATTCTTGTCCAATAGCTTGATATCATCCATAAATCATCTCCCGGCCTATTTACAACTACTACTCACAGAACTCTAACTTAGTGAAACAACTTACAATCAGTGTTTTCAAAAATCAACCCACCAACCAACCAACAGTTACAATGTATTTCTTATGGGTTCTTATAGGTGAAAGAGTGATAGTAGTAGTAGATAGAACTTAAATGATTCATTAAAACATAGGGAGAGGTGTCTATGAAGCCCATTCTGCTTAATATCTCTACATTAACTTTCAGTACCCTTTAGCTGAATTAGGGGTCTTCGACAGATTGATAATAACTCCAAGGGTATGTTCCTTGAAGTACTTTCTGGCTGTAGTACTCTGTTTATCTTTTGTGACAAGTAAGGTGAATATTTTGTCTTTTAGGTATATCATACTTCATAACCAATGCACTGATAGTTCTAAGAGCTTTATATCAAAATAATCACTGTTATGGGCTCAATGAGGCATAGAGAAAGGTGTGGGAATTTGTCCTTCTTAGGAAAAAGAACATTATGCCGATATCAACTCACTGATATAACTTGTTTATGTGCTTTAGGCTTTATTAGGCCTCCTTGATCATTTTTATGGTCTTTGAACTGTATCCTTTATCCTTCTAAACATTTGATATAAGCATTGAGTCTTCAACATTAGGCATTAATCCTTTAATCTCTTCTGATACACTTTTCTGCTTCTTCTAACTTGTGTTTGTGAATATATAGGTTATAGGGGCACTGGAGGGTTTGAATCATGGTTAGTAACCCGATCTTCAACGAAACCTGCTATTAAGCCCTCTCAGGGATTTTTTCTCTGTGATCTTTGGCTCTATAATAGTCTTTCTGCACTCTATATCACCATGAATGTGATTGTGGAGACAGAATGCATTTACCACTCTATAAACCCTGAAAAACATGATAAACACATTATAAAAACCTGTGCGTCTGACGATGGCTACTTCAGAGGCTTGTGAGGGTGGAGAAGCAGTGAGGGAAAAGGTGAGCGCAACAGAAAATGGGGGAAAAATCCTTGTAGGGCAGCTAACCAGGTGTTATGGAGGTTAGGGCGCGAGGATAAACATGGACCGTTAGATCATGATGATCTACGGTGGAGATTGCACGATGGAGTGTTTGCGAGAAAATATGAGAAATAATGCATTTGATGTCACGATATAACGTGGGCAATGCGATCTCAGATATCAACGGCTGCGATTAAAAGCTGAAGTCATGTTGCGAAGGGTGGTTTGGAAGAAACCAGGATGGTTTTCGCGTTGCGAAATGAGGGGTAGGCAGTTTTCTTGTTTGGAATACGATTCCACTCAATGAGTGATGCGTGTCATTTTAAAACCGCCCATATCACATGATTTTAAAACATTAAATTCTGAGCACAAAGTCAAGCAATACCACGCGCTAGCCATCAGATCTGAGGCTCAAGATCCAATGGTCCAGGTTGAATGCGATGGATTGCAAACTACGCGAGGTAGAAAAGGTGGGTAGGGCCCATGGTGACGTAAGACTTTGTCGGATAGTGGAAAGGTATCGGGCCATTGGGTTAAGTCCCGACCGTCATATATTTTGAATGGATGGTTAGGATTAAAATATGGGGTGGGTTTTTTGAATGGAGAAAAGGAACGGGAGCGAAAAGGAAAAGGGGAAGAAGACCTGATGGTCGTTGATCTGTGCAGATCAACGGTCTATATTCATTTAAATCAGAACGTCGGGGGGAATGAAAAAACAAAGTAAATGAGGATTCGGAAGAGGATTTTTTGGGACTTTAGCACCCAATTGCGGGGCTTTGGGACATACGGGGTCAAGTTTATACAACCATAAGCCCTCGGGGGCTAAAATAACTTATAATGGCAAAGACCATTTTTAGGCCCAAAATAGTGTTTTTTAAGCCAAACGAGGGGTTCCGATAGGAAAAAGAAGGGATTTTAAAACCAAATAAAGGGAAATATAAGGTTTAAAAGGGGTTTTAGGAGGATATAGAGGTTAAATGATGGGTTATAGAGGAATTTTGTCAATGGAATAAGGGCAAGAAATGGGGATTTTGTGGGAATGAAATGGAGCAAATGGAGGCCTTTTGAAAGCAGTCTCCTTCACAAAACAGTAGGGCTCATCAATGGAAACACCAGTGAAGATAATTTTGAAGGATAAGGACATCACAAGGCTTAAAGGATGATAAATTTTCAAGAAAAATTTTCACTTGAGGGCTTGAACACAGATTTAGCCACCTGTTTGCTTTGAAAATTTATTATAGGTGGCTAACACCTTCTAGGGAAAAAACCCTAAACTGAACATAACTTATACCGTCAGATAATCTGCCTAATGAACGGCCCAGATTGACTAGAAATTACTATACTTTTAAAAGGAAATTTTACATCTATTTTTAGCTTCGGGGGCGTTGCCCTTGAAGCCCCTCGCCAGGGGGGGGGATCCATAAAGTCGCAGCTGCCCCCCCTGGACCCCCCAGGCATCATTTAATTATGGGTGGAATTTTCGCCCCGTTAAGGTACAGGGGTCCAACACTATGTGTAATGTCCCTTTTTGAGGAACATGCTGCTCCATCGGGAACATCTTAGATGTTCCATTTTTCCTTCTTCAGTGAGACACTGCAAGTCCATTTCAGAGATTGAATGATGGGGCATTTACAGGATATGAATCCTTCTAAAGAAGGGAGAAATCCTGAGGCTAGCTGTCCCTTCTCAGACTCTTCCTATGGATATGCAATATTCCACCTCGAGAATTTCTGCTACAGGGTCCTTGAGGACGCTGTATAAGGAAGCTACTACTGAAATAAGGCAAACCAGCACTGGGATGCCCTAGAAAAACTCTAATAAAAATCCCTTGCAGAAAATGAGCTCAAATAAATAACTCTAGATGGGTTATTCATATCTCTCCAGTCTAGGTATCTAAAACAATGCTCAATGAGAGAATTTACAACAACATAAGAACATAAACACTGAACTCTGAAAATCTGAACATACCATAAGAGGGAAATGTATGAGGCCATCATTATATGATTATATCAGTAGAAATATACAAGAAATAGATGAGAGACAAGACTCTCAAACTCTAAGAGAAAACCTCCAAGGAATGAACAATGAAATACATGAGTAGCTGCAACTCCACAAAATGTCGGAGTAGCTGCAACTGCGCTGAGTACATGAAGGTATAAGATGCTGAATATGAATAAATGTAAATATGGCTGAAGGAATACAAGAAATTATCCCAATAACAATAAATGGGCTGAAATACATGATTTCTAGCCAGTCTATGAAGATTGCTAGAAATGCCAGAGAAAATACAAATGTGACAACAGAGTTGTCACTGCAATTGAAACCAAACATGAATGAGGTTGTGGCTGATCTGAAATCTTATTTCCCTCCTCTGATAATGTCTCCAATACAAAGGGCTGATCCCTTTGTCTCAAAAACATCCTCCTTGAAGCTCCAGAAACCCCTCTCTCACTGCCTCCTCCAAAATAACGCAGTTCTCCTCATGGACTACGCAGTGGGAGATGATGGAATTTTGGCCCATGCCAACCAATCTGATATGAAGCCCATAAATCCTCCTTGCATCTCCTCCAATGAATAGATCCCTCCTCCACTGAAGAAAACAAGACAAGAGAGACTTCACGAGTTCCTCTCTTGTTGCACCCAGCTACACAACATCCTCTTTGCTGCAGAAATAACACTGTAGAATATGAATGAAGTTGTGGCCAATGCTGAATTGATGAAATGTAGCTCAATCCTCATCCTTCCTTGAGGAAGAGCTAGGGATTCTCGACCGGGAATGCTCTAGTGCCCGACGGCACCGTCATCCTGCTAAACAGCCCAGGGATGCAAGCTCTTGCAGACCCTTGTCTGAAATCTAAAACATAGCATAATGAAAATGGGATGCCATCTCCTCCATATAAAGTGAGAGAACTCCTCTCCATCATGGTCCCCAGCAACAAGGGTTTCCACCCTCAAGAAACTGTCTTCCCTCCGAAACTGCGCAGCTTCTCTAGGAAGCCTCTTCCTCCTTGGGCAGCGTTGTTGACTTTAGTCAATGGTGACTAATCAAGTGAGTTGGGTACCATTCACACCCTTGGTGTTTATTTCAGCTGCTTTATTCACTCCCCTTTCACATTAGGAGTGTTATTTCTTCATCTAAAAAGGGATAAGGTGTCTCCTGGCCCATTTTATTAAAATAAAATAAAATGTGCAACTATAATGTTCCATTTTAGCTTGAGGCTAAAATTGGGACATTACAGTCCTCCCCTCCCACATGTTGCTCGCCCTCAAGCAACTGCATAGAGAGAACAAAATTGTCTCCCCCTTCTTCTCGTGTGGCCTCCTCATTAATGGTCCCACCACTACTCAAATATGTTGTAATGAATCTGTCCTCCAATGCTCTCTCCCAAGTATGCAAGCTGAAAAACAATGCTCCTCCTAGAAAGATAGAAGGTGTAGTGGAATCCTTATTGTTGTGATGTGGCCTCATTAAGGTAGGAGTGATGATATGCATGGGAAAATTTGTCTCCCAATTATGATCTCCTCATCCATGAAATCATCCAAATAAAAACCTCACCCCTGATTTTTGCAATGTGTTGGGGTTGAATGGAGAGTGTGCTTGTGCTTCACATGATGGCCCTCTCTCCATATGCTGCTCATATGGGGTTGCCTTTGTCTTTGGGCTGAAAAGTATGGCCTCCAAGAATGGCCCAAGCAACCCCATCAAGAAGAATCATCCATGAAATGCCTCCTCAAATCCTCCAAGTGGTTCCTCCCACAAGAAGAGACAGGTAGCAATGTGGCAATCATGGTTTGGCCATGGTATCTCGTGCAAGATCAAATATGTAAAATGGAGAGAATCATCCTCCCAATGGGCTGTACATACAATACTCTCCAAATAATGCTCCTCAATGAGTGTACATCATCAAAAATATACAAGGAGCAATATGCAATAAAAACAAGTTGTCATAGGACAACCAGAGAGTGGTTTATAGTTCCACTCATGGAACCTGTGCAGTGCCTCTTGGCCTGCCTCAACATCACAAATAACAAGTGTTGTACTAGCCACTTGTTTGTTTCCATATCATCTTATCATAAGATGAAACATGAAATACACATTGGTGCCAAAGGTGCACACCGAGAGAATGTGGCTTCCCCCACAAACCATCATAAGAATAGCCACAATCAAGGCTACAAGTAGCTGCAAGTACATCCTTATGAAAAATGAAAGAAGGAACAAGTCTCCTTGTTACATCATGCTCCTCAATCAATGAAAATAATTACAATACCAAACATGAAATTATACATCCTCCATCATGCACTAGAGCTCTTGAGTTGAAATGGCTCATCTGAATGCTCTCCCTCTCCTCCAATGAGTAAGGGAATGGTTGTGCCAACCTCTCCAAAATCAATCGGGCTATGCATCTATCCATATGCTGATGTAGATCATACTAAATGCCCTCTAAAGTGAACTCCTCTAGCAAGGCAAAATATGCATCCAAGTGCACAGCTAGGAAGTCTGCATGTGCTGCATGCAAAAGTTTCTCCTTGAGACTAGAAACTCTAGTCAAGAAGATCCTGCCATAGCAATAGATGACCATATCATCAACCATGTATCTATCATCATCCCCCTAGTAATCTGAAATAAAGTGTTCCATCACGTTGTTGCCTACTACCTTGACATCCCCTCATGCCAAAGTCATCCTCCAAGTTGTTGCCATGCCATCATGCAGATGCTTATGCTCAAATAAATGATGATCTCTGAAAATAAGCCTCCCATGAGAGACTATCATCTCCAAAAAATCTCCTGATCCTGGGAAATGTAAGCATGAGTGGCCTCCATCTACTCCAATGTATGAAAGAGTCCTTCCTCAAAGGAATTATCCTCCCTCTCATCAAATCTGGGGAGCAGTCATCCGGCATCATGAAGATGCTATCCTCCATCCATACAACAACTCTATCTGTGCAGTGAACTTGATGAGAGTGGGTGGTACTGAAAATGAGAGAGTGTATCCCTCCTCCATGTGCTTATCCCCAAACTCTCTGCGCTGTAATGGACTCCTCTAATGTCTCCACCCCTCTAGAATCCAATGAGTGGTGAACCAAATAGCATGATGCCTCTCATCATCTCTAGATCATTTAGCCTCCCAAGTGGAAAGCCCCCAAAAGTGAGACATCAAGATAGGAAGTGGACTAAATATATGAGAGGAAGGAAAGGTCTTCTCTCTCTCTACTATGCAGTGTAGTCCTTCTCCCATGTGAAGAGAATATCTGAAATAGACAAGGGTGAATTTTCATCATCCCTTCATGCTAATCCTTCTTCTCTTCTTCTTTGTCCAATGGTGCAGCGTGTTAGCCCCCTATGAATTTTTTGACAAGAAAATAGGGGGCTAAAATGTTTCTGAGCCTTCAAGGAATTCACTTCTCCTTAAGACACATTATCCTTGAAGTCTCCTGTGCCTTTGCCTCTGATAAAATTCCCTCTGCTGACTCCCTTTATAAGGTCTCATTGATTGTAAAAATTGTGCTCCAAAAGGCCTACTCTTGCCCCTTGTTCCCCTGCAGAATGCCTCATTTTTTAACCTTTGTTTTCCCCTTGTCAAGTCCCCCTCTAATCCCCTAAATCCTCCCAAAATCCCCTTCACATCCTGCACATGCCCCTGGTTTTCTTTATTTCCCCCTCTTTCCCCTACCGTTACCTTTCCCTGGCCTAAAAATGCACTTAAAATGGGCCAAAAACCATATTTTCCATAAGTATGGGTCTTAGCCCCTTTCGGCCAGCCCCCTAAACGTCTCCATGACACGACCGCGGCGCTAGAACCACCTGCCAGCCCGAAAAGGCGCTTATCACAGAATCCATATCGGGCGCATTTTAAACCGTTGATCTGTATAGATCGGACGGTCGTTGCGTCCCCACAGCTTCCACCGTTCAACCCGTTCACCACCCATTCATCGCATCTCCACCATCCATTTAACCACCAGATCAACGGTCTGTATTTTACCCATCCTGGTGGTCCCCGCGCACTGTTCATAAACCACCTGTTTCTATCGCATCGCTTTCTGAGGGCTGGCGGTATTTTTTATTTCGGAGCGATTCCACTCACCACCTGACACGTGGCTCCATCACTATTTCAAAACCACTCCCTCATCACACGTTATCATTCAGTATTTGACACGGTGCCATATGCATATCAACCGTCCGATCTGGGGATCTCCATCCAATGGTTATTTCACCCCGAAGATGCGCGGAGTTTAACCCAAGGTATCTGTACCCTTGACCCTCCATCCATTGCCCTCCGATGCATTTTCAGCCGTCGATCTCCTCCCAAGAGTGGACGGTCCAGATTCAATTTCCCTTCGCCATTTTTCAGCCGTCGATCTCTTCCTGAGATCGGACGGTCCAGATTTGATTGCATGATTCCGCCGTTGACAGCTCCCGCCACGTCACCCTTTCCACGTGTTTCATCGTATTTCATGCCCGTACCTGTATATATATGTATTCCAATTTCAATTATAATGTTTTATGTTAAAATTTCATCCTCGCCATCGACTGGGTCCCGCCACGTCACCTCTCCATGTGTTTTTATCACATTGTCCTCCGCCCTCTTTATATTTCATTCATATTTCATTCAGAAATCATTTTTCAAAGGTTTGCATTTAAAATTTTCACCACAGTCCGCCGGCTTTCACCATGGCCATTCTTCCACTTCTACATTACATTTTCCGCCATGAATCTACATTTTTCCGCCATCTCACCAGTCTGCGCAGCCATTCTCGCCACCCCCGTTGCATCCACCACCTCCATGCATGGTTTTTCTTAATAGGTTTTCGTATTTTGTAGGGTTATCAGATGGTGAAAGCCGCCATGATTACACAGTTTTTATTACAATGGCAAAAAACGCAGAAAGGACCATTTTTTAGAGGACGAGATCATGAAGAAAGCCTGGGAAGGAGCCATGAAATGACTTGCATTAAAAACAAGGTTTAAACTCTGGGAAATTTTCCCTGGAGCCATTAAAGCATCGATTTCACCGATAGAAACAGTACGGGAGAAACAGAGAGTTCAAGGCATGTAATAGAATATTTTGAGCCTTAATCGATTATTTAAAGGGCAAAGGTACCAGGTCGAAGACCTTGTGGATCACTCAAAAATTCCAGTACACAGAAATAATGGTGGCAGGGTTTTCAAATCAGTAGAATGTTTTTCTTGAGAAAGGACATGGTACGCATTGTTGTTTCAGTCTACATTGTGTCCGGGTGAAGTTTTCTCCCTGACAACAGTCCCGATGCTATCAGAGCATTTGATTCACAGTATGGAAAACCCTAGCATCATTTATTTACTTTTTTTTTATTCACTAGAAGTACTACAGATTGCTGCAGCAGAGTACATCAGAGACATACCGGAGTAAATGGAAGCCTGGAGAAGACCACTCTTTCACCTAAAGAGTGCCAGAGATAAATGCGCAGGGTTTAAACAGAATGGGCTTCGGCCCTCTTTCTTTTCTGAGTTTTAATGCTGCATTTAGTTTTCACCTACTTTCTCTGCTCTACTTGAGCTATAAATTCATGAAGAAACTCATTGTAATGGTTGTTGATCAGTTATCATAGAATTACAAGCTGTTTCTTTTGAGACAAAGTCTCTGTGTAAAGTTGTAAGATAGGCCGAGGAAATTTTTTTCAGACTGAGTATCCAGCTATTGGCAATGTTGTACTTGACTGGTATTGATTTTGAATATGACAAGCACATTTCTTTGGATGTTGATCTAAAGCAGCGGTGATGTTTTTCTATCTTTGTATTTGTTATTAACTTGTATTCCATTTCATTTCATTTCTACTGGCTTGCATCAAAAATCTGGCATAGGATTTACCCTTGTTAGGTACCCTATGTTTCTGCTCTCCTTGCCTTTGATTTTTTCTACTAAATGTGTTATATAAGAATTGATTTCAGTTGATTTAACCAGTGTAGTGGATGTTATTGCCTGCTAGTTGATGTATGAATTAAATGAATCTATTATTAGATGTTCTTGTTAGGATTTAGTTGGAAGATTTGGGAACACTGGGGATTAGAGTTAGCCTGTCCACTAGGATCCTTGTGCAACCAGCTGACCTTTCTAAGATCCCTCAAGCTGGAGGCCGAATCATTGAGAGTTCAAAGTCTCTCTCTGATCTCAGGTCTTTAACTTTGTGATCTAAATCTTTATTGTTTCCTCCTCCCTTACCATTCCATACCACACTACCATTTTTAAGATCCAATGTTTTAGATGACTAGTCCAACTGAAAGCCTACATATTGATTAGCAATAAAATCCTTTCCTGACTCCATTGCCCAATGGTTTTGGATGCTCCCTAGAATACTTCACCTCTGCCTAAATCCTCTTTTCTCATCCTTGTCTTATATTAAACCCTTCTTTCCTGATGACCATAAACCAAACAAACAATCAAACAAAAAAACCCTGTGCCTATAACTAGCCTAATATCTTAAACTTTGAGCTTTAAAGACATAAAACCTTTGCTTATATAGAGAGATACCTCTCTGGACCCAGGAGGGCTAGATCCTGAAGTTCAAAAGTGGTTTGATGTTGTCTCATCTTTTGGTATTACCAACCTTGCTAAAAAATGGGAACTTCAACATAATGGCGACTCCGTTGGGAAAATTATGAGTATTTTTCACCTTACTTCAACCTAAGAGCCTCAGAACCTAAAATCTCTGGTTAGGTTGGCAGTTAAACACTCCTATTCATAGATCAACCTCTATACCATTTGTTGTGTTTTCTCCCATACTCTTAGACGGAATCTGGAAAGGGCCAGGTAGCCTCCAGATCTCACACTCTTTCAGAGGTGACATATCTAGTAAAAGCCCTCCCAGTCAATCTCTGGTTAGATTTTGTTGTGTTGTGAAGATATCCTTGAAAAGGGACATCTCATAAGCACTGTGGTGGATAGTGTACCCTCCGGAAACATCCTAAACCTTCCACCTGGTGACTCCATAATTCCTAAATGATTTAAAGACTCCACTGGTGATCAATAGGCCTGCTGATTATCTTGGTTCTCATAAGACTCCACTGGGAGACCAGCCTCCAAAAACAACATCAACCACAATAGAAGTAACCAGTAGGGTTAAGTTGCTTGGTTGGAAAATAGCATTTTGGCTTCAAGAACCATTCACACAAGAGCTTATCCCAACCCAAAACCCCCTGAAATAGTTGAAAACCTTGAGAGCATCCTCAAGAGAGCTCCTACACCCAAAAGATCAACTATTTCTAGCCACATCCATAGAGCTAATTCTGCACCAGAGGACTTTACAGCTCTATTAGACCCATTTTTTGACCTAGGCACTCAAAACAGTTTACCAAGAACTAGGTCATTTAGTGTCCTAGACCAGCTAGACCTTGAGCTCCCTAGTTCACCACCTCAAAGTGGTAAACACCCTGGGGATAGACAGACCCCTCCATCTACACCTCCTGATATTCAATTCATTCAAAACTTGGGGCTCTGCTACCCTAAATCTGCCCAACAAGCTTCTGTTGGTCCTAGAATCCCTGTCATCCATATACCAGCTGCTCTAGCCAATCCCTTACCTCATAAAAACATCATCATGGTAGCTTGGTATGCACCTCTGGTTTTATCTCAACCTCTAGTACCCTTACCCAATGATTATCAATCAAAGATCCCACACTTCACTGCAAAAGAGTCTACCACAACCCAACACCATGTAGATAGGATGGAAGATTCTTTTGACTACATGGAAATATATGATGATACAGTCAAAATGAGAATCTTTGCCTAGAGCTTAGGAGGTGATGTGAAGAAATGGTTCAAAGGCCTACCTCCTAATAGTATCCAAGACCTCCCAACCTTATATCAGACCTTCATAAAGAAATGGAAAGTTAAGGAAAATCCTCTCCAAATCCTAGCAGAATACAAGAACCTTAAAAGAAATGTAGGAGAGAGTGTCCAAGACTACTCTACAAGGTTTAATAGTGTTTATAATGCTCTTCCACCACACATGAAACCTTCCCTAGGTATGGTCCTAGTGAAATATCCTGAAGGCCTGGATGTTGACATGGCCTACCAGCTTAGGGAGAGGGATTACAACACATTAGAAGACATGCACAAGGGTGCAGTGAGTGTAGAGGGAAATCCGATTGAGAAAAAAACAAGATTGGGAGCTTAAAAAAGGGTAACATATAGAGATGAAAATGTAGCTTCCACATCTGATCCAAATTATGACCGTTTATCTAAAAATGTGGAAAAGCTACAAAAAATGATGGAAAAAATGGTTGTCACAGTTAGTAACCAAAACAGAAATCAAAACCATAACCAGAACCAGAACTTTAGAAGAAACAACACCACTTCCAACAAAAAAAGAGAATCAGATCAGCAAGTTATTCCCCCATTCCAAGAGAAATTTTTAGATGAAGATGAGGGAATCATATAAGAGTCTGAGGGGAACACAATAAATATGTTTGAAACAGAAAATTCAATCCATAACTGTTACATAAAAGAAGATCAGCCCTCACCCTCATATTGGGATTTGAAGATTCCATCATGCAGGTCAGACAGTATGAACTTAGGAGCAAGAAAAGCCTAGATAATTCCAAACCCAAAAATTCTTAGATTACCATCAAGAAAAGACCTGAGAGATCTTCTAAAGCGACTGCTAAAAGTAATAAATCAGCAGCTGAAAGTTCTGGAAAGAACAAAGAAAAGGTCAACCAAAACACTGATAAACAAGGTAAACCAACAAGCAGTACTAACACTGCAGTTAGTACTCCTGATGAAACATTTTCTAACACTGTACATAATGAGAATCAACACAATGATTCAGCCACTAAGGTGATGACTAATAAAACAGAGTTGAACATTCCAAAGAGTTAGTCCACTTTCAATTTGGAGAGTGAGATTGCAAAAATTAAAATCTCTGTCCCACTCTCTGAGCTGGCCACTCAGGATGTATATAAAGGCCAAATTTTGAAAGCATTAAATTTAGGAGAGAACAGTGACATTGTAAATCTGAGCAATGATCAACCTGCCCTTCTGTTTGGTCCAAATATAGAAGGAAAGTTTTAGGAAGGGGTAGTGCCACCTTTCTATATCAGTCTCAATATCCATGATAAGATTCTCCACAATGCAATGCATGATTCTGGGGCATCACATAACCTGATGCCTAAAGTAGTGATGGAAAGATTAGGCCTAGAGATAACCCATCCCTATAAATACCTATATTCATTTGACTCTAGCAGAGTAAAGTGTCTTGGCCTAATCAAAGACCTATGTGTAAGCCTTACCCAGATTCCAGCAAAATGTATGGTCATGGATGTTGTTGTGGCAGATGTGCCACCCAAGTATGGCATGTTATTATCAAGGTCATGGGGAGCCAAGCTGCAAGGAACAATGCAGATGGATGGGGCTTATGCCACAATCCCAATCTTTGGCCAACTTAGAAGACTGTACAGGGAAGCACAAATGAAATTTTTGGTCAGTAGCCCTAAAAAGCCTAAAAATTCACCTTTATACTCTGTACATACATACCTTGAGTCCTTTATCCTTTGTAATGATGAATCCTCAGGAGGGTCAGGGTCCCAAAACAGAGATACAAACAAGGAAACATAACCCATGGAATTTAACATAATGGCTACTCTAGACTCGGAGGAGAATGATAGAGGAAACTCGAAACAGTGCACTGAAACAAAAACTCAAAGTGAACCAGAAACATAATGTAGTCAGCTGATTAGTCACCCTTCACAAACACATACACCACACCAAGAACGAAACGATGATAAACCTGGGAATGAAACCTTATTGGAAATGAATTTCGATGGGTAATGCACCAAGAGAAATACTGGAGCAGGAGTGTGGGTGCATAACACAGAGAGTGGTTACACAGAGAGTCATGCATGCTACCTGCACTTCAAATGTACAAACAACATTGCAGAGTACGAGGCTCTTATCCTAGGCTTAAACTTGTTGAGAAAATTAGGAGCCCTTAGGATAACTGTGCATGGGGACTCTAAGCTGATCATTAAATAGGTGAATGGTGAATATACAAAAAAACATCCTAGACTGAGAGCATACAGGAATAATGCTATGGATCTATTGAAAACTTTTGTAGAATACAATCTGGTGTTTTTCCCTAGAGGTCAGAACGAAATTGAAAATAGACTAGCCTGTATGGCTAGTTCGTATCATAAGCCTCCCAGTGACCAACAGATCATCATTCAAACCAAATTCAAACTTGCAGTGCCAGACAATGAAAAATATTGGCAGGTCTTTGAGGGTGATAAACAGATTGAAGATTTCCTGGTAGGCAGAAATGAGTTTGAATTTTCTGATTCAAACTCTAAATCTGACAATAGCTGCCTAAGTGAAGAGTCCTCAGATGAGGAAGAAACACCCTGTAATATAGAAATAAACACTCTAACGAACAGATTGGAAATCCAAACGAAAAATGTGAAAACGTAGATAGTGAAGAAGTAGAGGTGTTGCAGACCAAAGATAAGAACATACCTCGAGGTCTGGCACCTTTAGAGCTTTTTGACTTTGATGATGTAGCAAAACGGCCCACTATAGAACATGCAGACTTTGATGTCGAAGAATGCAACATAGGAAATGAATATAAACCCAAGATGATCAAATTGGCTAAGTCCCTGCCTGCAAACATGAAAAAGAAATACATTGACCTATTCAAGGAATTCATTGATGTGTTTGCTTGGAGCTATGAGGACTTAACGACCTATGACACAAACATCATACAACATAAAATACCTTTGAAAGAAAATCAGAAGCCCTTCAGACAAAAAATTCGCGAATAAACCCAAAACAATTGCCTACAGTGGAAAAAGAGATTAAGAAGATGTATGAGGCAGGTATAATTGTGCCTGTGATGTTCTCTGATTGGGTATCAAACCTAGTGGCTGTGAGAAAGAAAACATGGGAGATTAGAATGTGCATATATTTTAGGAATATTAATAAAGCCTCACTCAAAGACAATTACCCTTTGCCAAAAGTGGAACATATTCTCCAAAGGGTAGTAGGTTCTAAAAGGATCTCCCTGCTAAACGGTTTTTCAGGTTACAACCACCCGCCAGCCCAAAAAGGCGCTTATCGCAGAATCCATATTGGGCGCGTTTTAAACCGTCGATCTGTATAGATCAGACGATCATCGTGTCCACACAGCTTCCACCGTTCAACCCGTTCACCGCTCGTTCATCGCATCTCCACTGTCCATTTAACCGTCAGATCAACGGTCCATATTTTACCCACCCCGGTGGTCCCCGCACACTGTTCATAAACCACCAGTTTCTATCGCACCGCTTTCTGAGGGCTGGTGGTATTTTTTATTTCGAAGCGATTCCACTCATCGCCTGACACGTGGCTCCATCATTATTTCAAAACCACTCCCTCATCGCGCGTTATCGTTTGGTATTTGACACGGCGCGATATGCATATCAACCGTCTGATCTGGGAATCTCCATCCAATGGTAATCGCACCCCGAAGATGCGTGGAGTTTAACCCAAGGTATCTGTACCCTTGGCCCGCCATCCGTTGCCCTCCGATGCATTTTCAGCCATCGATCTCCTCCCGAGATCGGACGGTCCAGATTCAATCGCCCTCCGCCATTTTTCAGCCGTCGATCTCTTCCTGAGATCGGACGCTCCAGATTTGATTGCATGATTCCTCCGTTGACCGCTCCCGCCAGGTCACCCTTTCCACGTGTTTCATCGTATTTCTCACCCGTACCTATATATATATATATACATTCCAATGTTAATTCTAATGTTTTACGTTAAAATTTCATCCCCGCCATCGACTGGGTCCCACCACGCCACCTCTCCACATGCTTTTATCACATTGTCCTCCGCCCTCTTTATATTTCATTCATATTTTATTCAGAAATCATTTTTCAAAGGTTTGCATTTAAATTTTTCACCGTAGTCCGCCGGCTTTCACCATGGCCATTCTACCACTGCTACATTACATTTTCCGCCATGAATCTACATTTTTCCGCCATCTCACCAGTCTTTGCAGCCATTGTCGCCACCCCCGTTGCATCCACCACCTCCACGCATGGTTTTTCTTAATAGGTTTTCGTATTTTGTAGGGTTATAAGATGGTGAAAGCTACCATGATTACACATTTTTTATTACAACGGAAAAAAACACAGAAAGGATCATTTTTCAGAGGACGAGATCATGAAGAAATCCTGTGAAGGAGCCATGAAAGGACTTGCATTAAAAAACATGGTTTGAACTCTGGGAAATATTCCCTAGAGCCATTAAAGCATTGATTTCACCGACAGAGATAGTACAGGAGCAACAGAGAGTTCAAGGCATGTAATAGAAGATTTTGAGACTTAATCCAGTATTTAAAGGGCAAAGGTACCAGTTCGAAGACCTCGTGGATCACTCATAAATTCCAATACACGGAAATAATGGTGGTAGGGTTTTCAAATCAGAAGAATGTTTTTCCTGAGCAAGGACACGGTACGCATTTTTGTTTCAGTCTACATTATGTCCGGGTGATATTTTCTCCCTGACAACAGTCCCAATGCTATCAGAGCATTTGATTCATAGTATGGAAGACCCTAGCATCATTTATTTATTTTTGGTTTATTCACCAGAAGTACTACAGATTGCTGTAGCAGAGTACATCAGAGACATACCGGAGTAAATGGAAGCCTGGAGAAGACCACTCTTTCACCAAAAGAGTGCCAGAGATAAATACATAGGGTTTAAACAGAATGGGCTTCAGCCCTCTTTCTTTTCTGAGTTTTAATGCTGCATTTAGTTTTCACCTACTTTCTCTGCTCTACTCGAGCTATAAATTCATGAAGAAACTCATTGTAATGGTTGTTGATCAGTTATTAGATAATTACAAGTTGTTTCTTTTGAGACAAAGTCTCTGTGTAAAGTTGTAAGATAGGCTGAGGAAAATGTTTTCAGACTGAGTATCCAGCTATTGGCAATGTTGTACTTGACTGGTATTGCTTTTGAATATGACAAGCACATTTCTTTGGATCCTAATCTAAAGCAGCGGTGATGTTTTTATATCTCTGTATTTGTTATTAAATTGTATTCCATTTCATTTCATTTCTACTGGCTTGCATCAGAAATCTGGCATAGGATTTACCCTTGTTAGGTACCCTATGTTTTTGCTCTCCTTGCCTTTGATGTTTTCTACTAAATTTGTTATCTAAGAATTGATTTCAGTTGATTTAACCAGTGTAGTGGATGTTATTTCCTGCTAACTGATGTATGAATTAAATTAATCTGTTCTTAGATGTTCTTGTTAGGATTTAGATGGAAGATTTTGGAACACTAGGGATTAGAGTTATCATGTCCACTAGGATCCCTGTGCAACCAGCTGACCTTTCTAATATCCCTCAAGCTGGAGGTTGAAGCATTGAGAGTTAAAAGTCTCTCTATGATCTTAGGTCTTTAACTTTGTGATCTAAATCTTTATTGTTTCCTCCTCCCTTACCATTCCATACCACACTACCATCTTTAAGATCCAATGTTTTAGATGACTAGCCCAACTGAAAGCCTACATATTGATTAGCAAGAAAATCCTTTCCTGACTCCATTGCCCAATGGTTTTGGATGCTCCCTAGAATACTTCACCTCTACCTAAATCCTCTTTGCTCATCCTTGTCTTATATTGAACCCTTATTTCTTGATGACCAGCAACCAAACAAACAATCAAACAAAAAAACCCTATGCCTATAACTATCCTAATATCTTAACCTTTGAGATTTAAAGACATAAAACCTTTGCTTATATAGAGAGATCCCTCTCTGGACCCAGGAGGGCTAGATCCTGAGTTCCAAAAGTGGTTTGATGTTGTCTCATCTTTTGGTATTACCAACCTTGCCAAAACATGGGAACCCCAACACAGCGCTGTAGGTTCTTCTATGTACCTCCTCTCTACCAACATGTGAGTGCATCTCTTCCCCCTCAATGAGAGGCCTTGTACCTTGGCCTTCCTTTCAGAGAAATATCTCCACACCCTCACAAATGGAAGAGTGCCCTTCATACAATGGGGGTCTTGCCTCTAGCAAGTCATTCTCCTGATTTCTCCCCCTCTATAAAGATGGAATGATCTTTGTTTCATGGTTCTCCTCCATGCATGCAAAGTGTTTGAAGTTTTGTCACACCATGTTTCACATTGGTTTTCATCAATCCCCTTGGAAAAAATCTTTGTGACTATAACATATGATCTCTCATTTGCATGAGAACATGAAATAGAACTCTGAAATCAACTATCATGAATCATACCTTTGAGTTGCAGCGCTTCTCCTCCAAAGGCCTCAACTCTTTCCATCCATCATTCTTGCAGTAGCTATGGGAAATGTACTGCACTGTGTATCTGCATGTGTGGCTGAATGTTCACACCCTTCATGAAAGTAGCTAGGGCTTTCTCCATCCACAAACCTTTTTCAGAAAATTTCTCCAAAATTTTCCCCTTTCAACAGATCTTCAATGGTGTGCTCAATGGTCTGGAAAAGAAGAAGGGAAACCTCTTCTTCCTTCATTCCTCTTCCTTGTTTCCTCTGTAAATCTCCTCTCCTTGGAGAGAAGCTACTCTTGTTGATGGAAATTGATCTTGGGCATAGGCTGAGCCAAGATTATGCTCTGATACCATTGTAATGTCCCTTTTTCAGCAACATGTTGCTCCATCGGGAACATCTTAGATGTTTCATTTTTCCTTCTTCAGTGAGACACTGCAGGTCTATTTCAGAGATTTAATGATGGGGAATTTATAGGATATGACTCCTTCTAAATAAGGGAGAAATCCAGAGGCTAGCTGGCCCTTCTCAGACTCTGCCTATAGATATGCAATATTCCACCTCGGGAATTTCTGCTATAGGGTCTTTGAGGACGCTGTATAAGGAAGTTGCTACTGAAATAAGGAATAATAGTGTTGGGATGCCCCATAAAAACTCTAATACAACTCCCATACATAAATGAGCTCAAATAAATAACTCAAGATGGGTTATTTAGCTCTCCTCAATCTAGGTATCTAAAACAATGCTCAATGAGAGAGCTTACAGCAACATAAGAACATGAACATTGAACTCTGCAAATATGAACATACCATAAGAGGGAAATGTATGTGGCAATCATTATATGATTATATCAGAAGAAATATACAAGAAATATATGAGAGAAAATCCTCTCAAACTCTAAGAGAAAACCTCCAAGGAATGAACAATGAAATACATGAGTAGCTGCAACTCCACAAAATGTCGGAGTAGCTGCAACGGCATTGATTACATGAAGGTATAAGCTAATGAATATGAATAAATGTACATATGGCTGAAGGAATACAAGAAATTATCCCAATAACAAGAAATGGGCTGAAATACATGATTTATAGCCAATCTATGAATATTGCTAGAAATGTCGGAGAAAATACAAATGTGACAACAGAGTTGTCACTGCAATTGAATCCAAACATGAATGAGGCTGTGGCTGATCTGAAATATGATTTCCCTCCTCTGATAATGTCTCCAATACAAAGGGCTGATCCCTTTGTCTCAAAAACATCCTCCTTGAAGCTCTAGAAACCCCTCTCTCACTGCCTCCTCCAAAATAACGCAGTTCTCCTCATGGACTGCGCAATGGGAGATGATGGAATGCTGGCCCATGCCAAATAATCTTATATGAAGCCCAAGAATCATCCTTGCATCTCCTCCAATGAATAGATCCCTCCTCCACTGAAGAAAATAAGACAAGAGAGACTCCATGAGTTCCTCTCTTGCTGCACCCAGCTACACAACGTCCTCTCTGTTGCAGAAATAACGTTGTAGAAGATGAATGAAGCTGTGGCCAATGCCAGATTGAGGAAATGTAGCTCAATAATCATCCATCCTTGAGGAAGAGGTGGTTATTCCCGACCGGGAACACCCTAGTGCCTGAGGGCACCATTACCCTGCTAAACAGCCCGAGGATGCAATCTCTTGCAGACCCTTGTCTGAAATCTAAAACATAGCATAATGAAAATGGGTTGCCATCTCATCCATATAAAGTGAAAGAAATCCTCTCCATCATGGTCCCCACTAATTAGGGTTTCCACCCTCATGAAAGTGTCTTTCCTCCAAAACTACACAACTTCTCTAGGAAGCCTCTTCCTCCTTGGGCAGCACTATTGACTTTAGTCAATGGCGACTAATCAAGTGAGTTGGGTCCCATTCACACCCTTGGTGTTTATTTCAGTTGCTTTATTCACTCCCCTTTCACATTAGGAGTGTTATTTATTCATATAAAAAGGGCTAAGGTGTCTCCTTGCCCATTTTATTAATCAAAAATAAAATGGACAACTATAATGTTCCATTTTAGCTTGAGGCTAAAATTGGGACATTACACTGTGATACAAAATAAACAAGATAATCAAGCTCCACACCCAACAATCTCCCACTTGGAGACTGATTGTAGAAACTCCACCGCTGCTTCATTTGCTGGACAATGACTCCTCTTTGGACCTAGTTGTTTCTCATATTCATCATCATCCTTGAAGACCAATTAAAACTGAGCATGTTCTCGGTTTCTCCGTGGTTACAAATTTTTTTAGCATATTTGCAGGATTTTGGCTAGTGTGTATCTTTTCCAGCTTCAACTATCCATCTTCCAATACTGACCGTATGAAATGGTACTTGAGTTGTATGTGTTTAGTCCTGGAATTAAATGTTGAGTTCTTTGCAAGATGAATGGAACTTTTGTTATCACTGTATAACGTGCCCATATCATGATTCTTACCCAATTCATCCATAAACCTTTGTAACCAAATCATTTCTTTACTAGCCTTTGTAGCAGCAACATACTCTGCTTCTGTTGTTGAAAGTGCAACAACACTTTGGATTTTTGAAACCCAACTAACAGTTATTCCACCTACAGTAAATACATATCCTGTAGTGCTCCTCCTGTTATCTCTGTCACCTGCCATATCTGCATCAGTGTATCCCTGAAGAGAAATGTCTGAACCACCAAAGAATAATGCTTGATTTTTGGTACCTCTCAAATATCTTAGAATCCATTTTACTGCCATCCAATGTTCTTTTCCTGGATTGTTCATGTACCTGCTTACAACTCCTACTGCATGTGCAATATCAAGCCTTGTGCAGACCATTGTATACATTAATCTTCCAACTGTTGATGCATATGGAACTTTAGACATGTAGTCCATTTCTTCTTGGGTCTTGGGGCACATCTCCTTACTAAGTTTGAAATGGCTAGAAAAAGGTGTACTAATTGGTTTTGCATTCTGCATATTAAATATTCTCAACACCGTTTGTATGTACTCATTTTGAGACAGTGTTAATTTGCGATTTTTCTTGTCTCTAGTTATTCTCATACCAAGGATTTGTTTTGCAGCTCCCAAATCCTTCATTGCAAATGAATTTGCCAATTTTATTTTGAGCACATTTATTTCCTGCATGTTAGACCCTGCAACAAGCATGTCATCTACATACAATAACAATATAATATAGCTGGCATCATTTTTCCTTTTCAGATAAACATAATGATCAGAGTGACATCTAGTATAACCTTGTTCAGACATAAACTTGTCAAACTTTCGATACCACTGCCTTGGATCCTGTTTTAATCCATACAAGCTCTTCTTTAACCTGCACACTAATTTTTCTTTCCCTTTGACCTCATATCCTTCTATTTGCTCCATATAGATCTCTTCCTCCAAATCTCCATGGATAAATGTTGTCTTTACATCTAACTGTTCAAGATGTAAATCTTTTGTTGCTACAAGACTTAAAATAGTTCTGATTGAAGTCATCTTAACAACAGGAGAAAATATTTCATAAAAATCAATAGCTTTCTTTTGTGCAAACCCCTTCACCACAAGTCTAGCTTTGTACCTCTATTTTCCTCCATCTTCTTCCTTTAGCTTGTAAACCCATTTATTCTGCAATATTTGTATTTTTACCTGCAGGCAACCAGACTAAGTCCCAAGTCTGGTTAGGCATTAAGAAGTCCATCTCTTCTTCCATGGCTAGCTCCCACTTATTCCTGCTTTCAACCTGCATTTCTTCTTCATAACATTTTGGTTCACCAGAATCAGTCAACAATAAATAATATAATGAAGGCGAGTATCGTTCAAAGGATCCACTTATCTTGGTAGATCTTCTAACACCACTTTTAGGTGTTTGAGGTGCTTGTTGTTGTTGTGGTGGTTGATGTTGTTATGGCTGTTGATTATTATTATTTTTATGCGCGTTTACTTTTTTAGTGATCTCATCAAGAATTGTGTATTCTTTGTTTTCTTTTTCCTGCAGCTAATTCTTATACAAGACCTTCTCATTGAATACTACATCTCTGCTCCTAATTATTTTGTGATTTTCATAATAATATAAGTGATAACCAAAATAATTAACACCATATCCAATAAAGGTACATTTCTTTGATCTTTCCTCAAGCTTTGTTCTATTTTATTTATTAATATGGACAAAGGCCTCACAACCAAAAGGCTTTAAAAAAGAGTAGTTTACATTTTTACCTGTCCATGCTTCCTCTGGAATACCACCATCCAAGGAACTTGAAAGCCCTCTGTTTATTAGATAAACAATAGTATCTACAGCATCTTCCCAAAATTTTGAAGGCAATCCTGCATCCAATCTCATGTACCTTGCACGCTCCATGATTGTTCTGTTAATCCTTTCTGACACACCATTTTCTTCTGGTGTTCTTGGAACTGTCTTCTCTCTGCAAATTCCATGCTCTAAATAGTACCTATCAAACTCTTTGCTGCAATATTCACCTCCATTGTCTGATCTGAGACACTTCAACTTCTTTCCTATCTCAATCTCAACCAAAGCTTTCCATTTCTCAGCATTGAATATATCAGATGATTTAAATACAATAAATCCAAGTTTTTCTAGTTTCATCAAGGCCAATAAAAATAAATATACTAAAGAGAGCTACCAAGAGGATAGACATCAAGGTGTCCCTATACATCCGTATGCACAAGTTTATTCTTAATTTTCTTTCTTCCTAACTTTGAGAAATCTGACTTTCTATTTTCCATAAATGAAATTCTCACAGAATTCAACTCAATATCTCAAACCTGCAACAAATTTCTGAGTGAATAATATTCATCCTTCACTCATGTCCGAGCCTACAGTTACATGCTGCATATATACTTTAAGTTAAAACTTAAATGATGAGAAATACTATTGTAACATAATGTACCACCTATTACCAGCGCTCCTTTGTTGACCTTCCAAGTTTTATTTGTGAATGTTGTCACACAACCTTCACTGCCTAACTGCCCTGTTGAAATAAAAATTTTCTTCAGATATGGAACATGCCTTACCTCCTTTAATAGCCATTGGTTTCCATTTTATTGTTTTACAAGAACCTTACCCATTCCAACAATTTTACAGGGTTTATCATCACCCACACGGACTTGTCCAAAATCTCCTTGAACATAGTCATGAAAATATTTCTTATCAGGTGTGGCATGGAATGAGGCCCCTGAATCTACAACCCAAGAATTAGTAACATTTTCGAAAGAAAGAATCAAAGCATATTGTAACACATCACCTGCCACATTTGCTTCATAATTGTTTTCTTGCTGTGTGTCTCCTTCTTTTCCCTTTCGACATCTAGTCTTTCTTTAGGTGTCCTTTCTTTCCGCATTTCCAGCACACTATCCCCGATATAGACTTGGATCTGCCTTTCCTTGATTTACTGCGATATCCCGAGCTCTTTCCTCTTTCCATTATTCTTCCCCTAGACTCTGCACTCAAATAATTTCCTGATGTCTCACCGGAGCTTTTCCTTCGCATTTCCTCACTAAGGATAGCACTGACAACATCATCAAACTTTAAAGTACTAGATCCAGAGATAGAGTTACTAATAGCCATAACTAAACCATTCCATCTTTTTGGAAATGAGCACAGAAATAAAAGAGCCCTAAATTCATCATCAAATTTTACCCCTACAGAACTTAATTTACTGGTAACTGTATTAAAATCATTTAAATGATCTGCAACAGATCCACCTTCCGACATCTTCATATTAAATAAACATTTTATAAGAAATACCTTGTATGAGGCCAAGGGTTTTTCATATAATTTATCCAACACCTTAATTAAACCCTTTGTTGTTGTTTCCTTCGAAATATTGAAGGCTAATGATGCCGTAAGGCACAACGGTACTCTTCCGAGTGCCTTTATATCAAGAATATCTCATTCTGCATCTTTCATAGTCATCGGCTTCTTTGTTGTTCCGCTCAATGGTAGGTACAGATATTTCTGATACAAATAATATTCCATCTGCATCTTCCACAGTGGGAATTTTTGGTTGTTAAATTTATCGACCCTAAATTTACCATCTTCTGCCACTGCTCCCACTCGAACTAGGAACCCTTATTTCCTGCGAGTTTATCAGCCAAATAGACCTTCGGCTCCGATACCAGTTGTTAGAAAATTAAATATTACAGAGCAAAGAAACACATAAAATATGTGGAAAAGACAAGCACACAAAACACATAAAACCAGAGAGACACAGATATACGTGGTTCACCCAGTTTGGGCTACGTCCACCCTGAACAACCAATCCTTCCTTTCTATTATCCAGAAAAATGAAGAGACACAACCTACAACAAATCCACTGTAATATCCTTTGTTCTCTCTCATAGACTCCCTATCATTTTCTTGCTCCGAGAATACACATACAATACATAGCCACAATACAATACCCTCATACAAAGAGAGGGGTTGCCTTCTAGGGAAAAAAAACCCTAAACTGAACATAACTTCTACCGTCAGATCATCTACCTTATGAACGGCCCAGATTGACTATAAATTACTATACTTTTACAAGGAAATTTCACATCCCATTTTAGCTTCGGGGGTGCTACCCCCGAAACTCCCCGCCAGGGGGGGGGCTCCATAAAGTCACAACCGTCCCCCCTGGATCCCCCCAGCAGCGTTTAATTATGGGCGGTGTTTCCACCCCATTAAAGTACAGGGGTCCAATGCTATGATACAAAATAAACAAAATAATAAAGCTCCACACCCAACCTGTTGTTTATTGCATCTATTAAGGTATTTTCAGTCCACTCAATCTGATTTGCATACTTTTCTATCTCTGTCTTTACTTCATGAATGAAAAGGGTTAACTTGCATTTAACCCTTAGTTTACTCAGGATCCCCTGTGGATCATAATTTCAAGGAAAAATTTCTTCAAACTTATATTCCAATAGTTGCTTAGCTACCTCTTTTTATGCATCTCTATGATTTCAGATGAATGGCCCTATCTGATTCTTTAATTTGAATTGAGTTTTTTTCTTTGCTGCCATGAAATTTATAGAATTATAGTTTAGGATCTGCCTGATATACTCCAAGGCAAAGATCCTCATTGAAACATACTTGGGTAACTTCTAAGGTAACAAGTTTGACCCAAATACTCTTATTTTTGTATATTTTTCATATAAGTACCAGTCACCAACCTTATTATGATCTAACAACTGCAATATATTTTTCATTTATTCATTTATCCTTAGCTGCTCTATTTTTATTATCATTGTGACCACTGGATATAGGAATAACTCTGAAAATTATGCATAAGTGAAATCTGTACATTCTTTCCTGAGCAAAGATGTCCAAAAAATGACAGAAAGAGTATTTCCCTCTATGTCAAGCTTTTGGAGAGTAACTGGAAAATTATCTGATTAAAAGTATAAAAAACATATGGAAAAAGGAAGGAATTATATCTGAACACTCCTTCAATTGGAAAATTGGTCAATTGATGATGAATATTATCTTCAATGAAACCAGCATAATCAAAGATTATTGATTAGGGTTTCCCTAGGGTAAAAGTGGATAATAACCCCAAGATGGACTGTTGGCTTGAGGGGTCCTGACCCAGGTTCGAAGGTTAAGGTTTGTCAACAAACCCCTATACTATTGGCCCTTTCGGCAGTGACCTACTTGCGCAGGCCAAAGTCTCACCCGAAGTAGTATGGGAGGGTGCTATAACCAGGTTTCCACACCCCGGGAGAGGGTAGGTAAGTCAGGCAGAGCTGCATTCGACTTCACAAATATTAGATCACATATTACAGAACCGAGATCTATCAGTCCCTTTGCACCCACATGCGCAATACCATGTATGATCATATGAATAATAGATATAGGGTAACAAAGAAATTATCACAGCTATTCTTGCATAAAGTTCAGTAAACAGATTCAGATCAATTGTCAACACATCATAATTACTTGACATAGTTACTTTCGGAGCTCAATATAGAATTATGAATACCATAATAGATCTATATCATAGTATAAACTAGTAACACAAGTACTTTCACAGCTTAAATCAATAACACAGAGAATACATAATCAGATATCACAAATTCAATAGATTCAAATATTTCAACAGCCTTCCGCATTCATTAATCCTTCATATCCTTTCACAATACCCAAAACCCAACCTGCGCACACAGCAGCAGGGTCTGCATACAACAGGACTAAGGATCTCCGTGCACATAGCCATCAAGAGTAATTTCCCAAAAACCCAGAAAAAATATACTAATTCGCAATTCACACCAATCTTATTTCAAGTATGTCTTACAACTAAAAAAGGTTCGACTACTTATACTACTTTAGCC
Organism: Pinus albicaulis; assembly: GCA_034641835.2. NCBI lineage: Eukaryota > Viridiplantae > Streptophyta > Pinopsida > Pinales > Pinaceae > Pinus > Pinus albicaulis. The sequence goes on along the minus strand of CM076575.1, from coordinate 48,067,105 downwards.
TACGTATCCAATGGTCCAAAAACCATGGTTTGCAGACTCTTGGTCTACCCTTGACCTGCTTACAATGTAATAGGGGCTTTGACCCACCCCAAAATCCCTGCGTTAGACTAAATATAATAAAAAATATACAAAAATGGACCAGATTCGCAGCTCTTGTAGGAGACCCTGTTCCAACAGTCCCTCAACACAATCTTGTGACTCATCCCGAGTCACTATGGTAGTGGGGTCTCCACCTGTGCGCACAGTGCATTGATAGCTACGACCAACGGGGCAACACTTCTTGACACTTAGAAGCAGCGCTCTGTGTAATATCTACAAGCTTCTATGAGGTCAGTCCCTCTTTCGCAGTCGTGACACTCTCTAGCATCTGGGTTAGTCACTTCACAGCACCATCAACATCCTGTGAAAGATGGAGGGCTACAACAGCCCAAGGCTTCAAGTGTTCTCAGATAAAATGCTTCTTATGGCAGAGTCCCTCAATCTCATCTTAAAGGGTATTTTTGGTTCGAAATCGTGCCAAACGCTATGCAGGGACCAAGGTAGGTAACGTAGCCTCGATCTGCTCGAAAGCTTACTCATTTTTTCGCAAGCCTGATTTATTTTTTGGAGGACCAAATCGCGCTGGATCTTGGTCAAAAGTTGCATGGTGTCCTCAAGTAACTGGGAGCCCTGAGAAATCTATCTTATAATGGTTTTGGTAGCCTCAGTCACTAGCACAGCGCACTAGGCTCGTACTTCTGGGGGTGTTTCGGGCTGTAGTTTCGCTTGTAAGGCAGATATTTGCTACTCCAAATGTGTCTTATTTACCTGCGTTTCCATCCTGGAAGCCTTCAATGTTGCAACCAATCCTTCCACTTTAGCCCGGGGGGTGGTTGCGGCCGAGATTTCTTCTGTAGCCTCTGTGCAAATCTAGTCTATCATAGTTTCGAGCTCTGCTTATTGCGCGACATCAAAGAGTACTTTTGTGGTGTACTTGTTGGTCCCAGTGGTGAATTTTCTGAAACATTGTAGTGTGGAGACCTTGTAATGCCACGTGGGGTAGCTTGGAAAGATTCAGTTGCACCCGTACACTTGCTTGGAGCTAGATCTCTTGGTCCGTCGAACTTAGCACAAGGGCAGCGCTAGGTAAGGGACAGAGATGGCTTTCTTCCGTGTCTAGTACTATACTTCTAGATGCCAAGGGAATTCATCTCTAAACCATGCTAGTCTATATTGTGTATTTCTTTAGCTGCAAGGTTTGAAGCTCTTCCTAGATGGCACTGATCGCAGCCTTCTGGTGCTCCTCTAAAGCGACCCATTTTTCTTCTATGGCCAGTGTGACAGCAACTGCGATTTGTTCAAGATCTCCATCCTTCAACGCAACCATCTCATCTCGTTCCTTCCACTGGGCACGTTGCTTCTTCCAAAGTCCCTCGACAGGCTCGCCTGTTCACTTTATACCTCCGACGTTTACTTCCTCCGTGCCTAGCTGCGAATCAACTTGGATCTCAGCCTTGGTGTTCTTCATGGTTGTCTGCGTAGGCTATGTGTCCTTTTTCGTGGTTTCACCTGAGCCTTTCCCTGTGCTTCCAGTCTCCTATTAACTATTTCCTATGTGTCAGAATATCCTAACAATAAATTCCAGCAAGTGGAGGAGTGACAATAAAGCAATTTCATCAATAAATTTGATTTCATAGAAAAAATATAATTTTGTGTTCAATGTAATTTTATGCTCTTAATTTATAATAAGTACTTTAGAGTTCCAAGTAGTTGCAAATGCTCAAGTTCCACCAGAAAATGTTCAAGGTTCCATGCAGAAGTTCAATGTTCCAAAGCCACCAAAATTTCAAAGTTCAAATGATCAAGTTTCAAGGTTCCAAAAAAATGAAAATGAAAGGTTAATTTTGAAAAGGAAAATGTGGGTCCATGATCATTTAATGATTTTAATCCAAGTTTAAAATGCCCTAAAGGACCAAAAGACATTCATTCTTACTCTTTAGCATCAAGCTCCCAACTTTGCAAATTAAAAAACCAAATTTTTGCTTCAAGAAATTGATTTTCTACAAGCACGCTGCGCTTTTCTAGAAGCATGATGCACTTTTTTGGAGCACATTGTGCTTTTCCTTAAGGCATTGAGATTTTTTGAAGCGCGTTGTGCTTTGTCCAATGAAGATGTGTTTTATCTCTTGGAGGAATAAAACCAAGTTCTAAAGGCTTATGAAGGTTTTCAATGTTTCAAGCATTTGTGGACAAGTAAGTTACATTCAACAAACCCCTCCTTGCAGCTCAATCTCATAATTTTAGTGTGAAAAACCTCCATTGACCTCCATGTTGCATTTTTTTCGCTAGCCCTATTTTTCAAGTTTGCAGGGTAAATTCACTTTCCCCTAGAATTTTTTACCCCCCTCACACTCTTAATCATCCCCCACATCCCTCTCATCCCTTCATTCCCCATTCATAAATCCTATTTCCTAAAAACCTACCCCTATGTTTCACTTTTCTAGGAAGCTAAACAATACCCCTGTAATTAAATTCACTAGCCCATTTCCCTTGTTATTTTAACTCCCCTCCACCTCCCTAAGGTTCCTAACTCCCCTACACCCTTCCCTAAATTTTCCCACACCTATCCCAACTCCCTAACCCCATCATCCCATTCCCTTTTCCTTCCCCCTATCCCCTAGGAACTCACTTTTGAGGAAAGGATTGCTGTGGAAATCAATGAAGATAGGGAATTTTGGCTTGATAGAGTAAATACACACCTAGAGAAGCTTCTTCAAAAAGCTAATAGGGATTATAAGATGATGAGGCACATGGCCCACTACTACTACACTAGAAGCAAGGTCTGCAATATCAAATACAAGAAAATGCAAAAGAAGCTAAGAGAAACCATAATCACCAAGAAGAAGAGGGGAAAAGTCCATTTACTTGAGGATGCCTCCTTGGTTGCATAACACACTTTATCAGGACCTCACATATCAATTTTGGGAAATTTTGGAGGATATTTTCACAAATTTCATGTTTTTGGTCACATTTTACTAGCTTTTGCACAATAAGACTGCAAAATGTGTAGCGTGGGCCACGTTGTGATTTTTCTGAAGGCCTCTAAATGATGCAAAATCAGTTGGGTTGGATAAATATTGGCTTATACATCACATTTTTACTCCTGGAAATAAAAAATATCAGCTTTTGACAGGCGTAAAAGCTAAAAAAATATTACAAAATTATATTACAGAGCCATGCAACACATAAAATATGTGGAAAACACAAGCACACAAAAAACATAAAACCAGATAGACATAGATATACGTGGTTCACCCATTTTGGGATATATCCACACCAAACAGATAGTCCTTCCTTTCTATTATCTAGCAAAATGAAGTGACACAACCTACAACAGATCTGTTGTAATATCCTATGTTCTCTCTCACAGTCTCCTTATTGGTTTCTTACTCTAAGAATACACATACAATACACAGTCGCAATACAATGCCCTCTTACAAGCGAGTGGCTGCCTTATAGCACAAAAAAACCTAAACTAAACATAACTTCTACCATCGGATCATCCGCCTAATGAATGGCCCAGATTGACTAGAAATTACTATATGTTTACAAGGCAATTTTACATCTATTTTTAGCTTTGGGGGCGCTGCCCCCGAAACCCCCCACCAAGGGGGGCCTCCATAAAGTCACAGCAACCCCCCTTGTACCCCCCTAGGTAGCGTTTAATTACGGTCGGCGTTGCGTCCCCATTAACGTACCAGGGTCCAACGCTGTGATACAAAATAAACAAGATAATCAGGCTCCACACCCAACAATCTCCCACTTGGATACTAGTTGTAGCAACTCCATCGCTGCTTCATTTGCTGGACAATGAATCCTCTTTGGACCTGGCTATTTCTCATCTTCATCGTCATCCTTGAAGACCAATTAAAACTGAGCATAATCTCAGTTTATCCTTAGTTAAAACTTTTGTTAGCATATCTGCAAGATTCTGGCTAGTGTGTATCTTTTCCAACTTCAACTCTCCATCTTCCAATACTGACCGTATAAAATGGTACTTGAGTTGTATGTGTTTAGTCCTGGAATGAAATGCTGAGTTATTTTCAAGATGAATGGCACTTTGGCTATCACTATATAACGTGCCCATATCATGCTTCTTACCCAATTCATCCATAAACCTTTGTAACCAAATATTTTTATTAGTAGCCTCTGTAGCAGCAACATACTCTGCTTTTGTTTTTGAAAGTGCAAAAACACTTTCGATTTTTGAAACCCAACTGACAGTTGTTCCACCTACAGTAAATACATATCCTGTAGTGCTCCTCCTGTTATCTATGTCACCTGCCATATCTGCATCAACATATCCCTGTAGAGCAATGTTTGAACCACCAAAGCATAATGCTTGATTTGTGGCACCTCTAAAAAATCTGAGAATCCATTTCACCACCATCAAATGTTCTTTCCCTGGATTGTTCATGTACCTGCTTACAACTCCCACTTCATGTGCAATATCAGGCCTTGTATAGACCATTGCATACATTAAGCTTCCAAATGCTGATGCATATGGAACTTTAGACATATAGTCCATTTCTTCTTGGGTTTTGGGGCACATTTCCTTACTAAGTTTGAAATGGCTAGCAAAAAGTGTACAAACTGGTTTTGCATTCTGCATATTAAATATTTTCAACACCTATTGTATGTACTCATTCTGAGACAGTTTTAATTTGTGAAATTTCCTGTCTCTAGTTATTCTCATACCAAGGATTTGTTTTACAGCTCCCAAATCCTTCATTGCAAATGGATTTTGTAGTTTTCTTTTGAGCACATTTATTTCCTCCATGTTAGACTCTGTAACAAGCATGCCATCTACATACAATAACAATATAATATAGCTGCCATCATTTTTCTTTTTCAGATAAACCCAATGATCAGAGTGACATCTAGTATAACTTGTCAAATTTTAGATACCACTGCCTTGGAGCCTGTTTTAAGCCATACAAGCTCTTCTTTAACCTGCACACTAGTTTTTATTTCCCTTTGACCTCATATCCTTCTGGTTGCTCCATATAGATCTCTTCCTCCAAATCTCCATGGAGAAATTTTGTCTTTACATCTAACTGTTCAAGATGTAAATATTTCGCTACTACAAGACTTAAAATAGTTTTGATTGAAGTCATCTTAAAAACAGGAGAAAATATTTCATCAAAAGCAATACCTTTCTTCTATGAAAATTCCTTCACCACAATTCTAGCTTTGTACCTCTGTTTTCCTCCATCTTTTTCCTTCAGCCTATAAAGCCATTTATTCTACAATGTTGTTTTACCTATAGGAAACTTGACTAAGTCTCAAGTTTGGTTATCTATTAAGGAGTCCATCTCTTCTTCCATGGCTAGCTCCCACTTCTTCGTGCTTTCAACCTGCATTGCTTCTTCATAACATTTAGGGGGTCTACTTATCCTAGTGGATCTTCTGACACCACTTTCAGGTGTTTGAGGTGCATTTTTTTGTTGTGGTGGTTTCTGTTGTTGTGGCTGTTGATTATTATTATTTTAAGGCACCTTTACTTTTTCTCTGATCTTATCAAGAACTATGTATTCTCTGTTTTCTTTTTCCTATTTCCTTTCCTGCAATTGCTTCTTTTACAAGACCTTTTCATTGAATATTACATCTCTGCTCCTAATGATTTTTTTATTTTCATAATCATATAAGCGATAACCAAAATCATTAACATCATATCCAATAAAGGTACATTTCTTTGATTTTTCCTCAAGCTTTGTTCTATTTTGTTTATTAATATGGACAAAGGCCTCACAACCAAAAGGCTTTAAAAAAGAGTAGTTTACCGTTCTTCCTGTCCATGCTTCCTTTGGAATACCACCATCCAAGGAACTTGAAGGCCCTCTTTTTATTAGATAAACAACAGTATCTATAACATCTGCCCAAAATTGTAAAGGAAATCTTGCATGCAATCTCATGCACCTTTCATGCTCCATGATTGTTCTGCTCATCCTTTTTGACACACCATTTTCTTGTGGTATTCTTGGAACTGTCTTCTCTTTGTGAATTCCATGCTCTAAATAGTACCTATCAAACTCTTTGTTGCAATATTCACCTCCATTTTCTTATCTGAGACACTTCAACTTCTTTCCTGTCTCAATCTCAACCAAAGCTTTCCATTTCTTGAAAGTATCAAATACATCAGATTTATTCTGAATACAATAAGTCCAAGTTTTTCTAGTTTCATCGTCAATAAAAGTAACATAATAATGAGATCCACCCAGAGATGATACTTGAGCAGGTCCCCATACATTTGTATGCACAAGCTCCAATTTTTCGCTCTTCTTTTCTTTCCTAACTCGGAGAAATCTGACTCTCTTCTGTTTTCCATAAATTCAATTCTCATAGAAATCCAAATCAACATTCTTCAAACCCGGCAATAAGTTTCTTGAGTGAAGAATCTTCATCCCCTTCTCACTCATGTATTAGATCCTATGATGCCATAATGTTGCATCTGCTCCTTTAGAAGTTAAAGCATTAACAGAGTTAGAAATACCATTGCATAAATACAATGTACCAAACTTTTCACCTTTTGCTATTACCAGGGCTCCTTTGGTGACCTTCCAAGTTTTAGCTGTGAAATTTTTCACACAACCTTCACCGCCTAACTGCCCTATTGAAATCATATTTTTCTTCAAATTTGGGACATGCCTTACGTCCTTTAACAGCCATTAGTTTCCATTATGCTGTTTTACAAGAACTTTACCCATTCCAACAATTTTACAAGGTTTATCATCACCCAAATAAACTTGTCCAAAATCTCCGTGAACATAGTCATGAAAATATTTCTTATTAGGTGTGGAATGGAATGAGGCCCCTGAATCTACCACCCAGGAATTAGTAATATTTTCGAAAGAAAGAATCAAAGCATCTTGTAACACATCACGTGTCACATTTGCATCATGATTATTTTCTTTTCGTGTGTCTCCTTATTTTCCCTTCCGAGATCTACAGTCTTTCCTCAGGTGTCATTTCTTTCCACATTTCCAGCACACTATCCCCGATCTAGACTTGGATTTTCCTTTCTTTGATTTACTGCGATATCCTAAGCTCTTTCCTCTTTCCATTTTTCTTCCTCTAGACTCTACACTCAAAGCATTACTCGATGCCTCACCGGAGCTTTTCCGTCGCATTTCCTCACTAATAATAGCACCGAAAACATCATCAAACTTTAAAGTACTATATCTAGAGACAGATTTACTAATTGCCATATCTAAATCATTCCATCTTTCTGGCAATAAGCACAAAAACAAAAGAGCTATAACTTCATCATCAAATTTTACCCCTATATAACTTAACTGACTGGTAGCTGTTACACCATTTTTTGGTCATCTAACCTATTATCATTAGATGAACCCAAGTACACCATGTAAAACCAATTTTACCCTAAGTAAAATTGCTTTCACTATGTAAAATAACTTAATAAAACAGATTTATTAGGTTGTTTATGGTCTAAACAGGAAACCCAAAAGGGAAATATTAAACAAATCTACATTTTGTTTGATTTTCCTCATGGAATAATTAATTAAACAATAATTTAATTATTATTCCTGGTCATGTTTAACCCAAAACAAAGGAATTAATTAGATAAATCTTTATTTATCTTATTATTTTCTAGGAATAATTATTTAAATCTTATTTAAATAATATTCCTTGTTAAATATGACTAAATCATCCATAAATAATTAAATAAATCATTATTTATTTGATTATCTTTCAACCTCTTCCTTAAAATGATAAATAAATCATTTATTTATTTATTATTCACAAATAAAGGGATTTGATCCAAATCAAATACTTTTTCCCTCCAACAAATATAATAAAATATTCCATAAAAGGTGGATCTAGATTTGGTTAATGTTATTTTAATCATGCACCAAGATCTAGAATGACCCAATATTTTGTTATAAATAGGAGGGTTTCTCCTACCATTATTCACCTTTTGTTGCCTATTAGATCACTCTGGATCTATACTCTTGGTCTGACTTTGAGCCATTATCATTGTCATATTTTCCATTATTTGCTGTGTGAGCTCCCTTTGAGTTCTATCTTTGTCCGGGTTTTCTACACCAACAGGAGAGAGAAATGCTAGATCTGAAGTGCTGAGGACTTCCAAGAACCCATCCCATTGAGGAGAATTGGAAACACCTTCTTGTTTTCCTCCCAGGTGCCCTTAATACAAAAATTCTTTCAAAAAATATTTTTCTTGTCTTGTCTATTGGATGTATGGAGAAAAACCTTATTTTTACTGCTTAATGTCTCTTTATGCATAGATCTGGATTTTTGCAGCACTTGTCTTGATCAACTAACTACAGATCTGAAGATATTGGCAGCCATATTTGATGTTAGGGCTATAAGTTATGTGTAGCTAAAGTTGTCTTTTTTCTTACACTTCGACAAAAGATTCATACTAACAGTAGCTATATTAAAATCATTTAAATGGTCTGCAACATATCCACCTTCTGACATTGTAATGTTCCTTTTTAGGAACAGCTCATGAATCAAGCACTGAAAAGTGCATTTTCAGGAAAATATGCAATGGAACAGGAAAACGACTCTTGGATCCTTTATATCAGTAAAAAAAAAAAAACTGAATCCAATATTTCAGCTGAAACAAATAAGACTAGGTGGGCTAAACAGATCTCCCACTCCTAGTTTTCTTTAAGAGAAGGCCCAATGAGGGGATGAAGAAAATTAAAACACTCTACTGCAAGTGTAGAGAGCTATCAGTGCATAAAATGTTCTGATATACACTCAGAAACTGATTCCAAGAACATCAGCAACTTAGATCTGAATTTAGGATCCAAAAAGTGAGGAAAAGCAGTGATTTTGACCCTAAAATAGATGTATTCAGAAATCTGTGTAAAATTAAGGGAAATTCTAGGAGTTTATTTTATATTAGGTCATGAGGGACCTATTCTCCAATTTTCAACTCAAACAAAGCATTATAGCTATGTTAAATAGTTCCTCCATCCCCGGATATGCTGAAAAATGTTGATTTCCCACGACTTTGAGTATGCAGAAAATTATTGAAGCATGAAGAGTGTAATTTATAAATAAATTAGACAAAATATGTCTGAAACATCATATATTAGGTTTATTATAACTTAGCATGAAGAAAAATGGAGATTCAACTCCTTTTATACATCAATAGATCACTCGGCAAGGGGATTTCATGAAAGAACAAAATACAAGTATCATATCTGCAGAATATGGATCTGGAAAATGTAGAATCACTGAAAATATGAGTACATGAGCTTAAATGTACAAAATTACAGAAGAGGGCTGCAATACAAACTTTCCAAAAGAAGAGATAGCCCTTCCTCAAGAAAACAAGCACAAAACTAGGGTAGAAACCCTGCTGCAGCAATGCACTGGAAAATAACGTAGTTTCTGAAGTATACTATGCATTTGATGTGGAAATTTAATTTGGCCTGATGCCAAGATATAAAACTAAAGCTAAATTCTTTCTCACTAATCTTCCAGAGAAAGGAATGATCCCTTTTCTACAAAACTAGATCTGGAAGTGGTGTTGAAAACCCCTCACTACAACACCCAGCAACACAGTATTATTCTGTTGTAGAAATAACATTGTCTTCATGGAGGAAGCTTGGCCTCAAGCCTAGATGTGAGTCATTTCAGAACATACTTCTTCAAAATCTCCTCAATGAAGGAGGATGAATTGCTAAATAGGAAATTCCTCTCTCTAGCTAAACAGCCAGAGATTTTGAGTTGCCTAAGCACTCTCAAAATCGAATTATCTTCAACAACCTTTCATTGTGGCCTTCCTCTTTCTTTTATAACATTATGGTTTGGAAAACCATAAACCACCTCCAATGAGTTAACCCTTTTCACATGAAGGGTCTCCATCTAAAACTGTGATGATCAATAAGGAGGTTCAATGCATCTAGACAATGTTGTGATTTGGTCTTGTTGACCTAGTCAACCTTCTCCATTCCTTTTCACACCTAAGTATATTTTATTTAAATGGCCCAGATTTTTCCATGTTCACATTGGGCATTGATTTATTATGCTGATTAGGATTTTTAGAGTCCTTCCTTTACACTTGTATTCATGAGTTAAGCAATTTGAAAATAAAATGCAATATTCCCATTCGCTGCAAAATGTGGGAACATTACAGTCTCCCGCGGAAAAATGTTGCTTGCCCTCAAGAAACTCTTATTGTAGATGCAAATCATATACTCCCCTCCAAATGGAATCCACATAAGGAAGGCTTCCTCCATTTTCTGCAATAGGTTATGTATGTTTCGTTCCAAAGTTGTCTTCAAAAAATGCATGGGATGACTTCCAACTGTAAGGTTAGATATCCTCTTCTTATCATGAAGTATAAAATGAAAATTACATGATGTCCAACACCATCGTAAACACATGAGAGACATAAAATAAAGTAGCTCCTTCCATAAAGGAAAAGATTCATCATGCAAGAACATTCCTCCATCCATGTTTTATTAACTTGATTAAGCATTGTTATGCTTTCATTCTTAGCCCTGTTGGCCTTATTGGATCCAAAATCCATCATTCCAATGTTATGCAAAAGAAAAAGTGAAGGAGCAACATGGGTGGAAAAACATGTCAAACCATATTCCCCTAATAATAACCACCGGAGCAAGGCCCTTTGCTGCCATCCTCCATATCCTCCATGTAAGATAGGCAAGCCAAGCTTTCCAAAAGATGATGTACAAGCCTCTCTTTGCTGCAATTTATCTTTGATACATAAGGCATGAATCAGAAAATGATGAGCTATGGGGTGGTCACCATACTCATTTAAGAGCAACCAAAGAAACAATAGGTCTTGCTGCCTTCTTTCCTCCTCATGTGCATCATGAAACCAAACCATACTAATGGACATATGATATGTCACATCAGCCCAATACATAATATCATCATCAATGCACATCATGAGATCAATATGCCAAATTTTACACAATGCAAAACACATAGACATAGGAGATGTCATGTGGTGGCCATACTCTCCCAATTTAGTAAAAATTGTACATGCCTTCTCTTGCTGCAACATAACATTGAAACCCAAGGCATGATTCAGAAAATGATGAGCTATTGGGTAGTAACCAAACTCACCCAAGAGCAGCCATAGCAATAAGGGCTTTTGCAGCCTTCTTGCCTTATCAATATGTGGATCATGGAGCAACAACAACACAATGATGGACATCTGAAATTTCTCATCAACATAGTACAAGAAATCTCCCTCATACCACATCATATGGGAGTCATCCCTCCTCCCAAGCCAAAGTTCATGTATCAAACATATCTCCAACAGAAATGCATGTGGATAAATGATACATATTTTAGACATGGGTAAATACATGGACGTGAGATTTAACATGTGATGTCCAAACTCTCCTTTTAACAACCACATCAACCATGCTTATTTTTCATATACTCTATTAATGATGCATAAAGCATGAGATGAGAGAATGAGAAACTTTGGGTAGTGATCATGTTTACCCCAAAGAAACCAGCATTGCCATGCCTCCTTATTCATTTCATGACCATTCTTCAAGGCATAGATCAGAGAAATAGGTGCCTTTGGAGAGTGATAAGATTCTCCCAAGGGAAACCAGTGTAACCAAGCTTGCTGGCCCATATCTGTCTGCAAGTGATCATGTGATCTCTTGCTCATCCTCCTCATCCACTCACTCCAATATGGAAGATGAGTGATGTGCTGCATAATCATGGCATCCTCCCGTTGTAGAATACCATCTCCTTTGAACCAATGAAGAACCTTGCATATCATGAAATATTGAAATGTATCTCTATTGAGATCTCTTAGTGAGACCTATCTCCCATCGATGGCATTCCAAAACCAGTGAGGCTCTGAATCTGCAGTAAGTAGAAGTCTCTCTTTGAGCTGTAGCATGCTCATTGAGAGAGTGTCATCTAGAGGGGAGAAAATGTTTCTCATCTCAAGATGTCTACTCTTCATCTTCTTCTTCTCCATTGCCCCAAGGTTAAAGCTGCCTCTAGAGTGCTCCAAGAGAGATGAATCCTCTTTGTCACAGTCACTAAGTGACAACACTGTAGATCTGCAAAGTGGTGCATGTACTGTCTCAAAGCAAGTTTCATTATTGATCTCACAATCAACCATTGAACATAGGATAGTACTAATCCCCTTTCTTGAGACCCTACATCTCAATCCAAGAGGTTGAATGCAGCTCAACAATGATGCATAGGGATAGTTTCCAATCTCCTCCTTGATTAGATCAAGGGTCCTCTACGCTGTGACATATCTTTGCTTCAAATCACCATTTTGATTTAATCCTTGGCTATGCATTAATCTTGAAACAATATGTGCTGAAATTTCATGCATACCTTAGATAAACTGATATGTGGGGACCTCTTGACAGAACAAAAGAGTTCCTCCATCCAGATCAATGATGCCTCCAAATGCTGGCAAGAATGATGGCCTCCTTTCTTCAAGCATACCAGCGATGGTATCTTCCTTCTCCTCCTCATGCATCTCCTGATTCATGCATGGGTCTCCATATGTTAAGAGCTCAAGACTACCTTGCAAAGATGCAAGTGCCTCTTCTCTAGATACAAGCACCTTAGCAGCAAATGGTGAAAATGGAGATCTCTTGGCCAAAGAGACAAGATTTACATTCTCCTTTGCTTTGTGATGATAGGAAGTGTATAGTTCTTCCTCTCCATCTTGAAACCCTTTAGGAGTTTCTTTGCATCTCTTTTCTTCATTGCTATACCTCTCATCTTCTTCAAAGAAAGTAGGAATAGTGGATCTATGAGGAGATCTAGGATTCTCCAATCTTCTGCTTTGCTGATAGGAAGTGCTAGGGCTTCCTTCTTCTTCTTGAAACCTTATGCAGGTCTCACTGTAGCTTTCTTCTTCTCAAAACCCTCTAGGAGTCTCAGTGCATCTTCTTTCTCTCTTCTGATTTACCTCTTTGGAGAGGCTCTTCTTAGATCTGAACACCGATGAGAGTAAAATCATACTCTCCATCATTCTGATCTATATTTCTTCTCTTCTCTTCTCTGATACCGTTGTAAAGTTCCCTTTTCGGGAATATCAAAATTCTATTCCATATATTGACTACATGGGAATTTACTAGATATGTCACCTTTGAAAAAAGGATGAGATCTAGAGGCTACCTGGCCATCTGCAGACTCTGTCTATAAATCTTGAAATATTCCTCCTTCAGGGAGTCAACACTTTGGCTTGAATTCACAGGCTGCGCTAAATATCTTGCTCTGGTACCACTTCAATGTTCCCTTTTTAGGAACAACTCATGAATCAAGCACTGAAAAGTGCATTTTTCAGGAAAATATGCAATGGAACAGGAAAATGACTCTTGGATCCTTTATATCTATCAATAAACAAACTGAATCCAAGATTTTAACTGAAAAAAATAAGACTAGGTGGGTTAAACAGATCTCCCACACCTAGTTTTCTTTAAGAGAAGGCCCAATGAGGGACTGTAGCAAAGGAAATTGATATAATAGAAGTGTATAGAGATATAAGTGCATGAAATGTGCTGATAGACACTCAGAAACTTATTCCAAGCACAGAAACAACTTAGATCTGAATCTAGGATCCAAAAAGTGAGGAAAAGCAGTGATTTTGACCCTAAAATATATGTATTCTGAAATCTGTGTAAAATTAAGGGAAATTACATGAGGTTATTTTATATTAGGTCGTGTGGGACCTATTATCCAAATTTTAGCTCAAACAAATCAATCTAGATATTTTAAACAGTTCCTCCATCCATGGATATGCTTTAAAATGCTGATTTCCCATGACTTTGAGTATGCAGAAAATGGCTGAAGCATGCAGAGCGTAATTTATGAATAAATTAGACAAAATATGTCTGAAAAATTAACTGATAATGAAGAAAAATGGAGATTCAGCTCCTTTTATACATCAATAGATCACCCGGCAAGGGGATTTCATGAAAGAACAAAATACAAGTATCAGATCTGCAGAATATGGATCTGGAAAATGCAGAATCACTAAAAATATAATTACATGAGCTGAAACATACAAAATTATAGAAGAGGGCTGCAATGAAAACTTTCCGGAAGAAGGGATGGCCCTTCCTCAAGAAAACAAGCACCAAACTAGGGTAGAAACCCTGTTGCAGCAATGCACTGGAAAATAACACAGTTTCTAAAGTATATTGTGCAGTTGATATGGAAAGGTCCTTTGACCTGATGCCAAGATATGAAACTGAAGCTCAATTCTTCCTCACTAATCTTCTAGAGAAAGGAATGCTCCCTTTTCTGCAAAACTAGATCTGGAAGTGATGTTGAAAACCCTTGGCTGCAACACCCAGCAACACAGTATTATTCTGCTGCAGAAATAACGTTGTCTTGATGGAGGAAGATTGGCCTCAAGCCTAGATGTGAGGCATTTTAGAACATACTCCTTCAAGAGCTCCTCAATGAAGGAGGAGGAATTCCTAAACAGGAAGTTCCTCTCTCTAGCTAAACAACTAGAGATTTTGAGTTGCCTAAGCACTCTCAAAATCAAATTATCTTCAACAACCTTTCCTTGTGACCTTCCTCTTTATTTTATAACATTAGGGTTTGGAAAACCCTAAACCACTGCCAATGACTTAACCCTTTTCACATGAAGGGTCTCCATCTAAAACTGCGCTGATCAATAAGGAGGTTCAATGCATCTAGACACTGCTATGATTTGGTCTTGTTGACCTAGTCAACCTTCTCCATTCCTTTTCACACCTAAGTGTATTTTATTGAAATGGCCCAGAGTTTTCCATGTTCACATTGGGCATTGATTTATTTTGCTGATTAGGAGTTTTAGAGTCCCTCCTTGACACTTTTATTCATGAGCTAAGAAAATTGAAAATAAAATGCAATATTCCCATTAGCTGCAAAATGTTGGAACATTACAGACATCTTCATATTAAATAAACGTTTCATGAGAAATACCTTGTTTGAGGCCGAGGTTTTTTCACATAGTTTCACCAATGCCTTAATCAAACCCTTTTTTGTTGTTTCCTTCGAAATATTTAAGGCTACCAACACTGCGAGGCACAACTGTACTATTTCGAGTGCATTTCTATTGAGAATCTCCCATTCTGCATCTATCATAGTCGTCGACTTCTTTTATTTTCCGCTCAATGGTAGGTATAGATATTTCTGATATAGATAATATTCCATCTACATCATCCATAGAGGGAGGTTTTGGCCGTTAAATTTCTCAACCCTAAATTTACCATCTTCCGCCATTGCTCCCACTCGAACCAGCAAATCTTCTTTCCTGCAAGTTTATCAGCCAAATAGACCTTTAGCTATGATACCAGTTGTTATAAAATTATATTACAGATAAATGAAACACATAAAATATGCAGAAAACACAAGCACACAAAACACATAAAACTAGAGAGACACAGATATACACGGTTCACCTAGTTTGGGCTACGTCCACCCTGAACAGCCAGTCCTTCCTTTCTATTATCCAGCAAAATGAAGTGACAAAACCTACAGTAGATCTACTGTAATATCGTTTGTTCTCTCTCACAGTCTCCTATTTGTTTCTCGCTCTGAGAATACACATACAATACATAGCCACAATACAATGCCCTCATACAAGAGAGGGGTTGCCTTCTAGAGAAAAAAATCCTAAACTAAACATAAATTCTACCGTTAGATCATCTGCCTAATGAAAAACCCAGATTGACTAGAAATTACTATACTTTTTCAAGGCAATTTTACATCTGTTTTTAGCTTCGAGGGCGTTGCCCCAGGAACCCCTCGCTAGGGGGGAGCTCCATAATGTTGCAGTCACCCCCCTGGACCACCCCAGGCAGCGTTTAATTACGGGCGGCATTGCTGCCCCATTAAGGTACAGGGTTCAAATGCTATGATAGAAAATAAACAAGATAATCAGGCTCCACACCCAATAAAAACATCATAAAAAACCACCTTTCTATGATTTTTTTCAGCCACACGCTGCACTTTTTTACTAGTTTTGGAAAAAGGGTTTTTCTGGGGCTTAACTCCATCATTTTCACTTCTTAAGGAAATTTTGGACAGCTAGACAGGAACATATTTCCAATGAGATAGATTGACCTCAATTTAGACTTCAACAAGGCAGTCCAAAGTAAACTTGAAGCTCACGTTGCACTTTTTCCGGTTTTCCCGTTATCTTCAGAATTTTGAGTTTTTCTCAGTTGGTTGATGAATTTCATGAAATTTTATAGATGTAAATGTGTAAATAAAATTCAATTATGTCTATTATTATTACTAAGGGTATATACATCATGTAAATTTGAAATTTTTGGGTCAAGTGAATCAGTTTCACCCAAAAAGGGAGAGTTTGTTGACCTCCCTAGTCATTAGGATTCTAGTTGATAATTTTGGGGAACAGCTCCATAAGTCATGGATTCGGCCCCTGAGAGTAGGGAGAAGTATGTTTTGGTCTGTATATTTCATTTTCATTGTCATTGCAAGGCTTGGATGTTGTGTAATTGAGTTTTGGGACACTACTGTATTCAATGATTTTGGCAGGAACTAATAGACAGATTTTGCAGCTATTGTGGTGGGATTCATGTGGTATGTGTTTTAGCAGTGTTTCCTCTTATGTTTTCATATGTTTTAAATTATTGTGCTCTCCATATTTCATTTCCATGTCTTATGTGATTGATTTCTAAGTTTGATAAGCATAATTCATTATTTTGATGCTCTATTTTGGAGAAATTATCACAGTTATGTTCACTTTCTTCTTATATAAGCGAATTCATAATTCCTATGCTCGTTTTGAAACTCTATCAGTCTACGATATTCACCAGGATACCTTTAAGTGATAAAGTGTTTTCCTATCTTGCCCCATCACATCTCTGCAAGTCTAATTTTCAATGCCCTAACCTAGTTTTTCCTAGACCTAATTCACCATCCAACATCAAATCCAAAATCAATCAAACCCTAGAGCCTGTTATACCTAGCCTAAAATCTCCATGATCCAGTCAATTAATTGTTACCTTTGTTGGTCTCCTTCTCAGCCTTTGGAGATCTGGTTGAGTGAAAACATATTCTAGGAAGTGGATAACGATTCTTTACCATAACCTTGTTCAATGCACAGAAATATACACACATACGTCATGTTCTGTCTTTCTTTGGAACCAACACAATAGTTGAACCACATGGCGAAGTACTTGGTCAGATGATCCCTTTGTCCAACAACTCTTGAATTTTATTTTTGATTTCAACACTCTCCATCATCGCGATCCTATACATGCCAATGTTAGGAAGAGGACAATCTTACTGCAACCTGTATTTCAAGTTGGATTCCCCTCTTGAGAGGTAACCCCTTTGGCTCCTAAAACATCTCTTTATTTTGATTAACCACTTCGAGAAAATCAAATTTCAACTTTAGATCACAAACTTAAAATTCTTTATAATCAACATCATTATGTGGTTTAATCATAAGAAGCACAAAATTCTTGCTTGAATTCACTAGTCTTTTCATTTTCCGTGCATTAACTATTGAAATATTTTGTTTCTTGCAATGATCTCTCACAATATACTCCGCACCATTTTTGAACAAGTGGTACTTATCTTCATGGTGATAGAAGATGGCTTTTCTATCATAGAGGTAAGGACTTCCCAATACTATTCCTAAAATATCAAACGGTACAACATGTAATTCAACTTCATCAATGAAGTTTGTTGTGATTGCAAACCAAAGAATACACTTTCTTGTAACCTGCAAATTTGGCTTCTTACATATCCAACCCAATGGATATGGTTTTTGATGAGGAATCATCTCAAGATTAAGTTTCTTGTCTAAGTATTCAGATATCAAATTAGCTTGAGACCCACTATCAAATAGTGTGTCAATTTTTGAATGTTTTGAAATAACCCTCACATGAAATAATTTAATCCTCGTTTCTTCATTTGGAGTATTAGTGTGAAAATTTGATGAACTAGTGCAAGCAATGGATTATTTTACTTTCATACCCATGTCTGTAATTTTAGTTTCATTGCCCAAATTGGATCCCAAATCCTGTTGAGTGGTTGCAATTGTTTTTTTTTTTCCCTTGTTGTTGAATTTCTTGGGCCTCATATCTGGATGAAGCTTCCAATAATGGTCTTCATCATAACCCTCTTTGGAACAATTTTTTCATGTCATTTTATCTCCTTCATTTTTAATGGATGCATTTTTCTTGCCCTTTCCTTTCTCTCCACCCTTAAATGGCTTCTTTTTACCCTCTTCTAGAGTATTTTTCCCTCTTTCCTCAAGTTGAGTGGCTTGCACACAAACCTCATATAGACTAGTGGGATTAAACATAAGGATATTATGCCTTAGGTAGCTATGTAAAGCCAATATATACTTCAGCAATGTGTCTTGTGAATGCAAATCAACACCTAACATAAGAGCTCTTTTTCTAAATTCTTGGGTGTACTCTTGCACTCTTTGACCCTTAAGTTGTCTGAAGTTCTGCCAATTCATGATGGTTTTTTTCATATATGCTAGAGGGTAAAATTGTCTTTTAATTGCAGCAATGAAATTATACCAAGAGAGTGATATCTTACCATGTTTTTTAGTCTCATATTGTGTCTTGTCTTCCCACCATACTAGTGTTGCACACTCTAGTCTTAAGGAAGCTAGTTGTATATTTGTATCATCATATTGAAGGTTTTGAATTCTACAATAGGCCTCCAACTGACGAACCCAATTTTCAAGCTTCTCTGCATTCACTTCACCATTATATAGAGGCAGCTCAAATTTTGTATCAATTTTTAACAAGATTTGTTTACCAATTCCTTTTGAGGTAGGTTGATGAGTATGTGTAAGGGTTGTAGTAGTGGAATAGGATGAAGATGAAGGTGAAGATGGTAGTGAGGATGATGATGGAGTATATGGTGGCTTATCACCATTTCCATTACCTCCTCCTCCTGGAGAACCCTCTCCTCTTCTAGGCCTGGAGCTGTCACATTACAACCTTGTGTTCCTCTCTCCATAGAGGAACTTCACCATCTCTGTCATGTCAAAGAAATCCTTCCTAAAAGCCTTGTCATCCTCTGACATGTTATCAATTCCTCCTTTATGAGATATGCTTATTGAAGCTTCTACTACCACTATAGGTGAATCTTGTCGTGAAAATTGTGGCAACTGTGCCATCCTTCTCTTAGCTCCAACTGGAGAAACTGCACCCACAAGCTTGCCTTATCCTTTATTGAGCTTCAACCTTGTAAGAATTTAAACACTTGCAAAAAAAATTAAATCCTCCTTGCACAAGTAAACCTAGTGCTATGATACCGGCTTGATCTGAATGCAAATTTTAGTTTTGTTGTGCTAAGATCCAATTCAGAATATAAACAAAGTGCTTAAGTATTATGAGGTTAATTGCAAGTTTAACATGATTTTTTATTTTTATTTATGTGAATTTCATGAGCAAATTAACATAAAAAAAATATTGAACAATAGCATCTAACATACATGAACATCACCATAAACAGTAACACAATATCTCATGATGAAGGAGTTCACCTCGCTTGGGTTACGTCTCCTTGGTCCAGCTTCCAATGGCTTGGAAATCTTCTATTATGCTCAAAAGTGCGATTAAATGTGTTTTCAATGCTCAAATAGCTCTGAAACCTATTCCATCAGCTCTAGAATGTCCAAAAATGTCTGTGTAGCATCTTTTTCCATCAAATTTGGCCAAAAAATAATCACTAGACTTCCTAAGGGTTCTCCATTTATCTGTCAGTTTCAAAATCCCATTAATTCATCCCATACACCATTTAATCCAACAACTGAGCGCCATTTCACTAAAATCAGTTTAAATTATTAGTGCGCCAATTCTCCTCTAATGATGCTTATAAACCGGATTTTAAACCATATGTTATGGTTTATAATATATATATATATATATATTAAAAATCGGGTAATTAGGGCTAACCACCGACATTAACTATTATAGTGAACATATGGTGTGGTGGTGGTTAATGGTTAATAGACCGCTATTATTCCGACGGTTACCATGGTGGTCATCCGTTGCATTCACATCCATGGCATTGACATTTAATTGTGGCTATTACAGTTAAGAACGGGGCTGCAGGGCTGGCCTCTCGCCTGTGGTCCCACCTCTGGCAGTGACCAGCACTGGGGCTAGACCCTAGCCCCTCCCCCCAATGTGCCAATTAAATGAAAATAAAACCCAGTGGAATTCATTATATAATAAGAAACATATGTGATGGTGTATTGGTAACTATTGGTGCTTAGTGCTCGGTGGTCGCAGGTTAGACCCCCGCTACTGCTACTCGGACTTGACCCAATATTTTGGTGGCTCTTGAGATGCCACGTGGAGGCCCCTAGCTAGGCAACGTGGCAACCTATGGTTTGCCACCAAATCCACCAATAAAATATTACCATTTCAAACCAGTAACCAAGTGCCTCTTGGCACCATACCATTCACCCATGGATACCATTGACCAAGTCAAAATGTACAGTCACCCTTCCACCTAGGCATGTGTAGTCAATTGTATGGACTATTGACTGGGTTGTCCTACCTTTTTTAATTTTTTTTAATTTTCATGTTTGACAAAGTGAACAGAATGCGTTTCTAGGAGCATACAATGTCAGTTTTCTGTGAAACGAGTTGCGTCGGATTCATAAAAATGAGATCTACGTGGTCGTCTAGGTTCCACACCATTCTGACAACTTTGATTTTTGAACATAATTTTGGGCACCTGATCAAGGGGAGTTGGTGCTCTGGCAAATTCATTACAGAGAACAAATTTATTTGATAAGTCCAATAGGTTTTGGGCATGTCTTTTTGATCATATGGGTGGTTGTAGAGTCATGAGATGAGGATCATAGTTCTCTATGATAATAGCCATTTATATATTATATGTAATTGAATTTCTTAAGGATTAATATAATTATTTAAGCAACACAGTAGCAGCAAGGGTGGTTTTTTGTCCAGAGAAGGGTGTTCCACCAGAGAATATTGTGTTATATTGTGCATGGTTTCTTATGGTTCTCATGCATTTTGATATATGATTTAATCTACTGATGAGTTAATGAATATTGTGTTGTAGTAATTGAAAAGTATTTAATTTTAAAATTAAATATACACCTTCACTATTGATTCACCCCCCCACTCTCGGTAGTGAATACATTTCCAAAAATTCATAATCATGGGATTAGACCCACTATTAAATAGCCTGCTAGGATTTGGATCCCTATTATTCAAAAATTTGTGGCGGATTAATTGGTGAAATAGTAGCTTGCCTTGATCCTTAATGATAACACCTTCATCAAAATTTAGTCCCTTGTTAGCCTACTCATTTTCACTTTGATTATTTTCCCTCTTAATGTGATAAATGTTGAACCTCAGAATTATCCTCTCTCTCACATCCTTTCTCACCTTTTTACCTTACTTTTTCATAAGTTCATACACTCCAATCAATGATAAATGTCATGGTTTCTCTCAAGGAATGCATTTAAATGATTACTATGTTATATTCTGATGTTTTGTCTATTCGAATGGATTTCTGTAATTTGGCTACAGAGCACATCCTATTCTGCAACTAATCGTTCGTTCCACAACTACTTTCATGGTCTGACATGTTCCAAGGGGAAAATAGAGAAATGAGCAACATGGGCATTTTCAAATAATTCACACATGGATTGCATCCTATCTACTTGATCGAAATCAATAGAAAAGGATGCATGAGATCGTGGTCAAAGTCCAGTCAAAGGATGTAAGACGAGAACAAAAGGACCCTTGATTTTCTCTGATGTAGCAAATCAAGAGTTAAACAATCAAAATCCAATTCTATAATTTGGTTAAGTTAGCCACCTATAAGCGAAATTAGCTCATCAAAGTTATGTTTTGTTTTATTTAAATACTAGTTGTACAGAACCAAGGACAAGTAGTATTTTTTTTTTCTGAAAAGTTGTGTAATGTTTTGAAACTCTGTTCTATTATAATACAAGGATCATGTTCATGGTTACAATGATTTCTTAGTGCATATATAATCAGCTAGAATCTCAACCAAATCTATTGCAGAGGGCCCCTGCACAGCAGGAGGTTTTTTGTTCATTTTTTTAGTTTAAATTCTTTACTCTATTTTGTCAATTATAGTTTCTGAGTAGGTTAATATTACATTACAGTTTTCTATCAGTAGCATAGAATTAAATCATGAATGTCTTAGCATCCACAATAGAATGACTTTGTAATCATTTCTTTTCTAAAAACATTTCAAGGGGATAAAACTATCTATTTTCAAATTGGATTGAGTATGAGGCAATAGAGCTCACAGTTATCTAGTTTCCTTTAAAGTTATGTTATTTACTTTCTTAGATTAAACTATCAATTCATTGTATAATTGAATGTTCCGTTATCACTATAAAAAAAATAAAAAAATAAAAAATAAAACATGGCATGTCAAATCTGTTTTGATCATGATATAAATAGTTTTGAAAGTCATTTTAGTATGGTCAAGGGTATGTCATAGCTTTGGAGATTATTTTTCACCATAAAAATTCAAAAAGTCTTTTTAGGTTCATTCCATAGTTAAAAAGTTCACATTTTCCATTTAAGGGTCATCTAAGTAGGTTTTAGGTTGATTTTCTGCAATTAGCTACAAATCCACAGTTTCATAGCCTCTTTAGTTCAAAAAATGAGCTTTGCGCTATGAAAGCGTTGCTACTTTCGTAGCGCAAATTGCAAAATTTACATTGTGAGCTCTACGAAAGGGTAGTTTCATAGCTATCGTGTCAAATAAGCTGGGATTTGTCAGTTTTAGTTAGGGAATGACATGATAGGAGTATGGTGAGTCAGTTAATTAACAAATTCGTTGTACCCACTTGTCCTACAGTCATCATATTCATGATAAGGTATCAATTAAACATCATTTGGTCATGAAGTGACATCTCTAATTCAAATTTTTTTCCTAATTGAGTCATTCCTGTTTCATTCACCTTCACATATGTTGTCCAAGCTCTGAAACAGTGAGGATAATTTTATGGTTGTTCTATCCAAATAAAACTCTCATCAAATCAAGCGAGGTTGATTCATCAAATCAAGTAAGGTTGTTCATCTGGTAAAGAGAGGTTGCTTTACAGGTTTTAAAGAAACCAATAGGTTTTCTACAGGAAACATGGAAGAGGAAAAGAAGATTCACAAAGGAGGAAATTGTCTAAGATACGAAACTAAGAATGCAAATGCTACTATGGAGGATCAAATAGTAATGGATGCTTTTAGTAAGGCTGGTTGTCTTAAATTTTGTGAAAATCTATAGGGTTGCCACACTCAAGTGTTCAAAGAGTTTGCTCTACATTTCAGTGGAACCACTACCAAATTTGGAATGATAAACATGCCATTGACACCTAATATCATATCTGCTATGACAAAGATACCAAGGGGACATCAATCTTGGTTTAAAGGTTTTAGCTTCGACATGGAGCCATGCAAGGAGTTTATGAAACCTGAATTTGTAGACATGGACTTGAACAATGCAATACCTAGGAGTTGTATCAAGGATAACTATGCAAAGCTACTATTCAACATCCAAAGATATTTCACATGTGAAGGAAGGTACCATAAATTCTACACTTATCATTTTAAAATGTTGTTGCATTTCAAAGGAATGATATCATTAGATTTACCATTTTACTTGCATAGAAGCCTTTCCAAAATGGCCGACAAAGTCCAAGGTAAATCTAATGGTTGTGAAACATCTTTGTTTCATCATGGTTTGATTAAGTTACTAGTTTTAAATGAGTTACATAAAATAAATAGAGATTGGTCTTCCTGTTTATTTATGAGTGGATTTGAAATGGAAGCCCTAACCCCAGCTAGAAACCCTAAGATCAAGGGAAATCCTTCACCACCAGTAGCAGAATACAGTCAGCCAGTGGTTACCAAAGCTAAGAGGTTTTTGAAGTTGAAACCAAGGAAACAAGTTGAAAATATAATTAAGAAAGAATCAGTGCTTGTTTCAAAAACCCCATCACCTGCAAAAATAAAGTAGAAAAGGTCAAATAAACAAAACAAAAACAGGTGTCCAGCAAGCAGGAGAGTCAGAGAAAGACAAGAAGTCAAGTATCAGCATCAAAGGGAAAAGCAGTTGTTTCAATGGTAGAGGACAGTCCAATGATGAAAGGCAAATTGGATGATATACTGCATGCAATAAACACAGAATAATCACCCATTGTGCAGGAAGATTTCATTGAAGTGAATGAACCTAAACAGAGAAAAATCAAATCAGCAATGAAATTGGATTTTGTAGGTGAGAATGCAGCTTTTATTTTTCAATCTAAGAAACCTCTAACCAGAGAGGAAAATAAAATCCAAGAATGCAGTAAATATTTCCAAGTGACTATTGAAGCAGCCAAAGCCCCTAAAAAGGTGATTGATCTCTCATCTCCTATAGTGGAGCATGAAATCAACAATGTAGAGAAGGGAAAAGAACACATGTCAGAGTGTCAATTATTGGAAGAAAGGTTGAAGCTATAAAATCAAGAAATAGAAATGATGAGAAAGAGGGAAAGATAGTACAGCATTGAAAATACATAATTAAAGAGGTTGAAGGCTGTTTGGGAAGGTCAAACAGTAGCTAGGTCAGAGATCCCAAGCAATGCCCATCAATTATTTACATGGATAGTTCCATCTATTAAAGAAGCAAGGTTTTTTAGAGTGATTAAAACTCATTTGAGAGCAAGTAACATGAAGCTAAGAAGCCAAGTGAAGGATTTGGAGCTACAATTAAAAAAATCTCAACATGAACTAAAAAGCAGAGGAACAAAATGACAAATTCAAAACAAACTCTAAATGGAAAATGTGGATCAAATTTTGTGAAGATTATGTTTTTAGGTCAAATATCTGATGGTTTTGATGAAACCAATGATTTTCTAAAGCTGTGGTACCTTTTTTCTTTAAAATTTTGTGAGTATCTAGTTAAAACTGCTTGCACAGCAGTTTCGTAGTGCCTGTAGTGCAAAAAGGGTGAAAAGCACTACGAAACTGCTGTAGCAGCTTTTTCACCCTTTTTCTTATCAAAATTTGGAGGGAAGACCAGGAATTTTGATTTGAAATTCCTAAGGAAGATATATCAAGTGAATATCAAAGTAAAGATGAAGTAAAGGAAGTTAAATTTTAAGGAAAATGGTAAAAAAGACCGCGCTACAAAAAGCGCTACAAAATTGTGCTGCTTTCGTAGCGCAGGTCTTTTTTCAAGGTTTTGAGACGTTCAAGGTGGTTTCGCACATCTGGCACAAAGGGATGACTTGTGACATATGTCAATCATGTTCCCAACATCAATTAGCCTCAAATTGATCAGTTGGAAGTGGTCAGAGTATCTCAAGGAATGAAAAGGATCCTAAGCCTAAAAATAGGGGAGCAGTTTCCTAGATTACATGGGATCAACATTATCAACATTATGGTTATAACAAGTTGAAACTCATCATCAGGATTCAACTTAATGGAATGATAGGTGGAAAATGATGTATTTAAGTTTAGATAAAGTTGTTTTTAGTAGAACCAAAAGAGTTCTAATTCTATTTTTGATAGGACTCTATGTTAGTTTTGCAGTTGTGTTTGTAATAAATACCATGTTTTATAGTTAGAATACGTGTCAAAGCATGGGAATTCAATGTATCTAGTTATGGAGAAGCTTATCTCATGATGTAAAGGATCTATAAAATATCAAGAAGTCAAAATAGAAAGGGTTGGACATTTTTTAGCAAAAAGACTCTGTTTGACGTAAGTGACTGTTTTCAGCCTAATACAGAATCTCTACTTAGACAACTCAAGATTCATAAGGAGTTCTTGCATGTTCTTGTTCTGGTGGCATATTTTCAATATTTTGTTACAGTGGTGTTTTCTTATGTTACTCAAAGTTCATCAATGATGCTCTGACTTCCTTCATAGACAAACTGACTGTGTGTTTCATTGTTCTACATATTTATTCCTTGACTTGAACTCTGATATGCCTTGACTTCCATGCTAGGTAGATTATCTTGGTTTTTCTGAAGCTATCATGACTCCATAAGCCCAATGTACACTTGCTAATGTGATTTACAACCAAATTAAATCATTTATCTATTTTTATCTCATATAGAGTTAGCCATCTACATATTTATTCCCTCTCAGGTTGAGGAAGCTAAGCCTCAACCAAAATATTGGTTTGAAACATTTGCACAAGATTGGTTTGATGAGCAGCCTATCGGGTCTAATTTTGTTATAACAGTTCCTAAAATATCAAGCTAAGAAGGTGATTTGTCATACTTCTAAATTGGGATATTTAATGTTCAACCTATACAATCAGTTGAGCTTTACTTTTGCATGCTTTCACATTTTCTTTTAGATCCTCATTTAATTGTATCATTAGATGTTCTTAAAAGTCATTTCAAGAATATGATTTTATCATATTTCTAAACTGAATGATTGAATATCTAATTTATGCAATTATTGAGTTTTCCTTTGCACACTTTACTTTTTTCTCTAGAACATTAGAAACTAATATATAATTGTTTGCTTACACATCATTTCAAGAGGGTGATACTTCATATTGAATGCTAGAGTAATAAAACATACATTAGTTGTTTTATTTTGAATATGATTTCATTTAGAGTAGCATTGCAATTTCAAATTTCAATTGTAAGATTTATATCCATGGAATAGGAATAGAAAATATGTTTTCAGATTGGATTCTAACCAGCCAATATTCTTTGATTCATTTTTATGCAAATTATTTTAACTTAGGAACACTTCCTTTTCTTCCTTCTTTTAAAATTAGTTTTACACATTTAAATTTCACTAGGTTCATTTGATTCCTTTCATAGTTTTAGATTAACACTCTTAGACATAAAGAAAAAAAACCCCAAAAAAACATAATAATACATACAATGAAGTAAGAAGAAGGTTAACTAAGCACATATAGTGCACCACACTTCATCAGTTTACAAACCTTGGTTGAAAATTTATGTAAGCAATTTAAGACATTAAATTGGCTAAACATTTTGGCGCCGTTTCCGGGGAAGTGTAATTAGGTAGCCTCATTTCTTAAATTTAAAAAAAATGATATGTGTAGAGAAAGAGATTCTAACGGTAGATTCTGTTATCACTCTAGTAATTCTAAAGTTTTGATATTTTTTGTTTTTATTCAAATAACACAAGAGGTAACCACATACCAACTTAAAACTCTAGGATCTAGCCTTCCTAGGGTTCACAGAGGGCTCTCTCTTTAAATTTAACTTTGTTTGATTGGTTAATATTTAGGCTAGTTATGGATGTGCAGCTTTGGTTTGGTTTTGATTGATTTGGTGGGAAAAATTTACTTGAAGGGATGGAAAGTGGGAGATCTATTTGTCCATTGGGTTAAGGAGTCAAAATTCAAGTAGACAGAGCCGGGATCAATGCCAAAAAAGTCAAATGTTTTCAGAGCAAGATAGATAACCCTTGGGATCTTGGAAAGTTGTTTTGTGAGATGGTATGATCAGGATAAAGAGAAATGAAGGGTTCTTTGATCCGGAAAAGGAAGTAGTATGCAGATGTAATATTCCAAAAATTTAACCTTCAATCTAAATGGAATATAAGAGTTGTTTTATCACTAGGTCGGTAAATAAATGGGTGGGGAGGCCGATAAGTCTCTTGAGAAACAATAAAAACACTTCAAGTGTGAAAGGAGACCTTTGTAGCAGCTAAATAAAGCTCCTCCATGTGTGAACAATGTTTGGATCATGTTGATTCAGTCAACTTTGACCAAGTCAACAGTGTTGTTAAGGAGGAGTGGAGATTAATTAGGGAATAATGCAGTTTTGGAGGGAGGTGGACCTCATGAAGGAAATGACCTAATTGAGTGGGGCCAAGGACATGCAAGCTCACATTCTACTTTAGAAAGAGGACGGTAGCCATTTTAAATCATGTTTGAGATTATTATTTTAATATTGGTGTTAGTATGAATCTTTCGTCGTAAAAGATCACTTTAGCTACGCATAACAAATAGCCCTAACATCAATTATGGCTGCAAAACATCTTTAAATCTGCAATTAGATGATCCAAATAATGTTGCACAAATCCAGATCTAAGCATAAAATACATTAAGCAGATAAAGTAAAATATGGCTCCATGCATCCAATAGACAAGACAAGAACAGTGTATTTGAAATAATTTTTGTATTATATTAAAATGGGGCACCTTAGATGAAAACAAGAAAGGTGTTTTCCGGTTCTCCTCAATGGGATGGGTTCTTGAAAGTCCTCAGCATTTCAGATCTAAAATTCCTCTCTTATTGTGGTAGAAAACCAGAACAAACATAGAACTCAATGGGAGCTCACAAGGCAAAAATGGAAAATGGTGACCAAGAGTAGATCCAAAGTGATCTAATGCAATGGAGGTGACTAATGAATGGGGAAAACCCTTCTATTTATAACAAAATATTGGGGCGTTCTAGAACTCAGTGCATGAATAAAATATTATTAATCGAATTCTAGAATCACCCTTTAGGAATATTTTATTATGTTTGTTGGAGGGAAAAGGATTTTTGACTTGGGTCAATTCCTTTATTTATAAATAACAAATAAATAAATGATTTATTTATTATTTTAGGGAAATGATGGGAATATAATGAAATAAATAATGGTTTATTTAATTATTTATATGTGATTTAGTCAAATTTAACTAAGAATATTATTTAAATAATGATTTAAATAACTTATTCTTAGGAAATAATTAAATAAATAAGGATTTATTTAATTAATTTCCTTGTTTTGGGTTAAATATGACCGGGAAATATGAATGAATAAGTTAATTCACGTGGTGAAAGCAATTTTACTTAGGGTAAAATTGGTCTTACATGGTGTACTTGGGTTCATCTTATAATAATAGGTTAGATGACCAAAAAATGGTGTAACAGATTGCCCCCCAACGTACGAGTGTTAGGAGCAAATCGTATGACCGAAGTACGCTGTAAGAAATCAATCACTAGTCATCAAGAGGGAAGTGAGAGAGAGAAATGTAAGGTAGTATAATGTGCTAAAGGACTAGACCCTGAGGAGATGAGACTTATAGGTGCAACAAGTATATAGTTTATGAAGTGGTACCTATGCTAAAGGCGGCGGGGGAGGCATACCTATGCCCTCCGAGACAAAGTACAAAGAATAGGAAGTCCAGTAAACAAGGAACCGAACCATGAAGAATATCTTGGCTTAAATAGGAGCCAGAAAAATAGAATGATGGATCCCACATACATACTATGCCTGGAATAACCATCAGGACTTATACAATAATATTTTAGTACATGAGATACAAGTACACCCAAATGCCCCCTACACACGGGGAAGGGCTCGCAAAATCTGACTGATACATGCAAATCGAAGAGGCGTTGCAAGCGGCTAAGGCCAATATCATCAAATGGGAGGAGTTGCATCAAGGGCTGAAGTAAAGAAGTCATCCGGGCATGTGGGGGGCTACCGGCAGGGCCACCCCCTCATGAGGGTTGAGACATCTCACACACACCCGGGAATCACCAATAGATGTTGCTGCATCACTGGACTATCAAGTGTATAGATCACGATCATGCTGAAAAGAGCTCGAACCAAGGTACACTGCCCCCCAGACCTAGATTTTGGAGTAAATGAGTTGATGACGATAGAAGTAGGTCCAGCATAGGTGAGGTGATAAGGGAACCCCAACTAAGGCATGGAAGAAAATAATAGAGCAACTAACAGACGGACACTAATGATGATGATGAAACAGGGGATACTGAGTAGCGGATGGACAAATTCCCTTGTTAGAGCATAAAGGGCATGAATGGCTTGGCAGCGACTGACACAATATCATGAGGGATAGGGGACAGTGGGACTATAGGCCATAATGTGCGACACGAGAGAGGGACCAAGCAATGAAGGATGGAGGGCTATAGCAGGATACAAAGGGACTCGGGATAGATTCCATGAATGTGATGATGACTCAACTCGGATGCTCTAAACAAGGGTGACTCGATGGTGTTTCTACACAGTAAAGGTCCAATGGGGGACCATAAAAACATGAGTACAATAGGGTATCTCATGATGAAAATCAACACGAACAAGGACAAGTAAGGAGGCAAAGTGGTGCCCCCAGTACAAGTGTTGTAAGTGAGGAAATTCGATTTGGAGGAGAGGTGAATAGACACTTCATGGACACAATGGGTCCTAGTGAAGTATTAAGGTACTAAAAACTAATAGGTACCTAGAGTTCATGAAAAGGCTAGGTCACACTTTTTGGGGTCTGTGCTGCGACCTGGGTAGCAGGAACTGGGCAGAAAACTGCGACCTATCCCAAGAAATGACCTGAAAAGTGCGACCTGTCAGAAAAAGGGGGTTTCAGTGTTGTTTTTGGCTGAGATCTGGGATTTGTATGGTTGAGGGGCCTAGGTTCCCCCAAGCATGTTGTGGTCATACCAAAATGTACTTAGGAAAAGGGGGATCTAAACACATTTTATGATGTGGTGTGCCATTTTTTTTCGTTATGGTTATGCGGCTTGAGAAAGGAAATGAAGGATTACCAATCTCTTTTAGTACTGCATATATGAATCAAATGGAATTTAAGTTTTTGGGTTGGAATACCTGGTGTCACTATCCCAAAGAGAGGATTTGGAGATAATGAATTGGTGCTCTCCTAGAAAACCTATAGGTTGGTCAACAACAATGTCTAAAACACTAGGTTGCGAATGTAAAATGAAGGAACGATAAGGGGTATCATCCCGAGAGTGATCTGAAGTGGTACGGGACTCTAGAGGTTCTGCTAAGTGTGGAAGAATAATGGTACTAGATTTGACATGACCATATACACTAGGAGAGTTATGGAGTATTACTTCTCCTGGTCTCTCAAATATGGGTGCCCCCTTACCCAAACATTGGGTTGCAATGTAATGGCCATAAGGTGTATGTGGTTCAAATGCATGGTTTCGATGTAAGGGGGAATAGAGAAATTTAGGGGAGATGATTCCTTCCATAATGTCATCATCATGATAGAAGATGGGGTGACTGGTGGAAGAAAGACCACCGGACATGGCGAAGCTACCTAACTCATCATTATGAGAAGAGAGGTTCACATGTGCATCGTCACCAGAAGTGACCGAAGAGTAAGCAGATAAAGGATCTACTGATGTTGAGCCCAAGGTGATCGCTAAAGGAAGGTCAAGCGAAACAACAGGGGAGGATTCAGAGGGAATGTTCCCCGAGGGTCTCATGGATGATGATAGGTAAAAAATGGTGGATGAAGGCTCTGTCATCTTGACATCAGGAGGGGGAATGTCAATGGGATCAGTCATGTCTAGTAGTTCTGTTGAAGCAAAACGCTCAAATAGGGGAGAGGTGGACTCGTTGCGCTTGGCCTCGAATTGGCAGACCACGGCTAGAGAGGTGCAGAAGTCCTCGACGCGAGGAAAAAGGTGGGTGTAATGGCCATGGAGATCACATAAAGCATAGGGGTGGTTGGTGTGAAAATTCTTGGGGTTCTTGGTCGCAGTCGCGGAAGGAACAAAGGCTTCTAGGACTGTGGACTCAAGGAATGCGACAGTAACCATGGGCTTGAGATGAGGCAATTCAGGACAGGTATGGGTGGCGTGACCGACAACATCACACAAGGAACACTAGATGGTATGCTTTGGAGGCTAAGGAGGGGCAGGGTTTGTCAGGGCAGCCTTATCCTTTGATGCCCCCTTGCAAGCTTTTCCCTTCTTACCCGAAGCGGTCGCAACAGGAGGTGGTTCTTGTTGAGGTGACTGAGGCACTGTTGCAGCGGGAGAAGTCATGGGGACCGGTTGAACTGGGGTCAAAGCAAGATAAGGTTTGGGTTGACCAGGCGGGTAGTGGATGGAGGGTCAAGGTACTAGATGGGTATGCTCAGGGTCAAATTGGGGAGGGAGAGGGTGGCCATGATGGGAATCGAAGAGACTCCGGGAGGGGGAGAAAGGAAAGGTGTCTGACTAGTGGGGTAATGGCCAAGAGGGATGGCTCCAAGATGGTTGAGACCTGGTGGAACTGACCCAAGAGGATAGAGGGGCGCATGGGTACCAGCTGTAGGAGAAGGGCCAGAAGGAAGAGGTTTGGCTGGCTGAGGTGAAGGGCTAGGAGCAGGTTGTGGCGTGCGAGGTTGAGGTTGAGGTTGCTAATTAAAGTCCTTAGCGTTTCATATCTAAAATTCCTCTCTCTTATTGGTGTAGAAAAACCCAGACAAACATAGAACTCAATGGGAGCTCACAAGGCAAAAATGGAAAATGGTGACCAAGAGTAGATCCAGAGTGATCTAATGCAATGGAGGTGACTAATGAATGGGGAAAACCCTTCTATTTATAACAAAATATTAGGGTTATCTAGAACTTGGTGAATGAATAAAATATTATGAATCAAATTCTAGAACCACCCTTTAGGAATATTTTATTACATTTGTTGGAGGGAAAAGGTCTTTTGACTTGAGTCAATTCCTTTATTTGTAAAAAATAAATAAATAAATTATTTATTTATTATTTCAGGGAGATGGTGGGAATATAATCAAATAAATAATGATTTATTTAATTAATTTCTTCATTTTGGGTTAAATATGACTAGGAAATATGAACAAATGTTATTTCACATGGTGAAAGAAATTTTACTTAGGGTAAAATTGGTCTTACATGGTGTACTTGGGTTCATCTAATGATAATAGGTTAGATGACCAAAAAAATGGTGTAACAAATTGCCCCCCAACATACGAGTGTTAGGAGAAAATTGTATGGCCGAAGTACGTTGTAAGAACTCAATCACTAGACATCAAGAGAGAAGTGAGAGAGGGAATTTTAAGGTAGTCTAATGTGCTAAAGGAATAGACCCTGAGGAGATGAGACTTACAGGTGCAACAAGTCTCTAGTTTGTAGAGATTATATACAATATGCATGTATATAATCCTTCCACTATAATTCTTGCGGAAATTTAATCAACAATTGAAAAACACATGAAGCAATAAAAACAAACATAACAAAGTTTTCTAATGGGAAAGCCTGAAGCTGAAATCCCCAAATATATATTATGTAACATGGAGATCATATGATAATATCATACAAAGCTTATCACAAGCCCTTAGTACAATACAATCATCATACACTAATCAGGACCAATCTTGCAAATCCATGCACCGATCGTTGCCTCCTGATAGCCTGCCTCCACTGCGCAATCCAAGCTGATTACAAAGACCAATTCAATTTAATCCCACTCTAATTGACTGCGTTATTATCATTGGCAACTCCAATGTATATATAGATGCAATTCATGCATCACTAGTAGTCACAACAGATAGTCTATCTCTCCCTTTCACTTATCTCTCCACAGGTCTCCACTGAAACTTCCATGCACTATAGTTAACTGATGTATTCTTCAGTTGATTAATGAGTTATTATTTAATGAATTAAATATTTAATTAATTCACACCACTCTCACTAGTGTATCAATCAGTTAGACTAGATACAACTAGCTCAACTATGTTTAGATTAGTTAAACTGAACACAACTCCATTAACTTCCTCAATCAACTCCACCAAACTCTCTCACATGAGTTCTAACTGAAGTATCCATGCAATAGCTCCACTTAACCCTTATGAATAGCGTAATTCCTTCTGTCAGCTCCTGTGCCACATCTGTGCACTTAACTGAAGTGCTCCAAGAGAATAAGATAATGTTTAGAGTCCAAATATTATTAAGAGCTAATAATATTCGACATATCTATTTTTACACTGGCAATCTAAAAATAGATTCTACCCAATATGTCTAAAAATAGAAGTCCATCTATTTTTCCAACTTGATCAACCATCCATAAATAGCATCCTACAACTCATAGAATATGATTGACATGTCTAAAAATAGACATAGTCTAAAAATAGACTTTGCGCCAAAAATCACCTCTGTTGGCCCCACCTAGTTTAGGTGATTATTTTCCAACTAGGATCAGGAATGATGTTTCAGGATGCCTCCTTCACTATTTCTTGTTGCAATCTTCAACACTCCCTCTCAACAAGAAAGCACTGTCTTTGCATGCAACATGCAACTCCATGCATTCGCCCTGCAACACTTCTGAAACTGAAAGGCTCCAAACAACTCAATCAGTCTGATGCATCTATCATCAAAGTCTTCGACTTCTACTTAGCAACTGCACATGTCTTCAGGAACCACTGCGCTTGTTAGTATGAATCCTTTGTCGAAGTGTATGAAAAAGGACCACTTTAGCTACGCATAACTAATAGCCCTAACAACAAAAGTGGCTGCCAATATCTTCAGATCTGCAGTTAGTTGATCAAGAAAAGAGCTGCAAAAAACTAGATCTATGCATAGAAAGACATTAAGCAGTAAAAAGAAGGGTTTGCTCCATATACCAATAGACAAGATAAGAAAAATTTTTGAAAGAATTTTTGTATTAAGGGCACCTGGGAGGAAAACAAGAAGGTGTATCCAATTCTCCTCAATGGGATGGGTTCTTGGAAGTCCTCAGCACTTCAGATCTAGAATCTCTCTCTCTTGTTGGTGTAGAAAACCCATGCAAAGAATAGAGCTCAAAGGGAGCTCGCACAGCAAATAATGGAAAAATGTGACCAAGTGTATAGATCCAGAGTGATCTAATAGGCAACAAAAGGTGAAGAATGGTAGGAAAAACCCTCTTATTTATAACAAAATATTGGGTCATTCTAGATCTTGGTGCATGATTAAAATAATGATAACCAAATCTAGATCCACCTTTTATGGAATATTTTATTATATTTGTTGGAGGGAAAAAGTATTTGACTTGGGTCAAATCCCTTTATTTGTCAATAATAAATAAATAAATGACTTATTTATCTTTTTAAGGAAGTGGTTGAAGGATAATCAAATAAATAATGATTTATTTAATTATTTGTGGGTGATTTGGTCATATTTAACAAGGAATATTATCTAAATAAGATTTAAATAGTTATTCCTAGAAAATAATAAGATAAATAAAGGTTTATCTAATTAATTTCTTTGTTTTTGGGTTAAACATGACTAGGAATAATAATTAAATTATGGTTTAATTAATTATTCCATGAGGAAAATTAAACAAAATAGGTTTGTTTAATATTTCCTTTTGGGGTTTCCTATTTAGACCATAAACAACCTAATAAATGTGGCTTATTAAGTTATTTTACATAGTGAAAGCAATTTTACTTAGGGTAAAATCGGTCTTACATGGTGTACTTGGGTCCATCTAATGATAATAGGTTAGATGACCAAAAAATGGTGTAACAAATTGCCCCCCAGTGTGCGAGTGTTAGGAGCAAATCGTATGACCGAAGTACGTTGTAAGAACTTAATCACCAGACATCAAGAGGGAAGTCAGAGAGAGAAATGTAAGGTAAACGAGTGTGCTGAAGAACTAGACCCTGAGGAGACGAGACTCGCAGGTGCAACAAGTCTCTTTTTATGAGAGGGTACCTATGCTAAAGGCGGCGGGGGAGGCATACCTATGCCCGCCGAGACAAAGTACAAAAGAATAGTGTGTCCAGTAAACAAGGGACCGAACCATAAAGTACAACCGGCATAAACATGAGCTAGATAATAATACAATGAGGAATCCCACATACATGCTGTGCCTGGGATAACAGCCAGGACTTATACAATAATATCTGAGTACATGAGATACAAATACAACCCAAATTCCCCCTGTGAATGGGGAAGGGCTCACAAAATCTGACTGATACATGCAAATCAAAGAGGCGCTGCAAGTGGCTAAGGCCAACATCATCAAATATCTGGAGCTGCATCGAAGGCTGCAAGGAGGAGGTCATCAGGGCATGTGGGGGGCTACCTGCAGGGCCACCCCCTCATGAGGGTTGAGACATCTCACACACACCCAGGAATCATCAAGAGCTGCTGCTGTATCACTGAACCATCAAGTATACGGATCTCGGTCATGCTGAAAGGAGCTGGAGTGGAGAAACAATCAGGTCAAAGGGAAATGAGAGATCCCTTTGCCTGATCCGAGGCACCGAACAAGAGTGGAAGGGCGGAACCGAGTACACCGCCCTCTGAACTGACACGGAATGAATGAAGTGATGTCGACGGAAAGAGGAGGTCCGCCACTAGGCAGGCAATGAGAGAGATCTAAACTAAGGCACGGAAGAAAATGTGTGGAAACAACGGAGCTGATGACACTAGCCAGTGACGGTGAAATGGAAGGTGAGTAGCGAATGAGCCGACTTCCCTTGCTAGAGAATAAAGGGCATGAATGACATGGCAGCGACTGACGCAATATCATAAGGGATAGGGGACAGTGGGACTGAAGGTCATAATGTGCGACACAAGAGAGGGACCAAGCAATGAAGGAAGGAGGGCTATAGCGGGGTACCAAGGGACTCGGGATAGACTCCATGAATGCAATTATGACTCAACTTGAATGCTCTAAACAAGGGCGACTCGATGGTGCTGCCACACAGAAAAGGCCCAATGAGGGACCATGAGAACATGAGTACAAGATGGTAACTAATGACAAAAATCGACACGAACAAAGACAGGTAAGGAGGCAAAGTGGTGCCCCAAGTACAAGTGTTGTAAGTGAAGAAATGTGATTTTAAGGAGAGGTGAAGTGACCCTTCTTGGACAAAATGTGTCCTGGTGAAGTATCAAATCACCAAAAACTAATAGATACCCATTGGAGGGCTCGGTGAGAGATTTCCAACGGTGCAGACGGTTTGGAAAACGGGGCTACGGTATGGTCGCAGCAGGCGAAAGAAGAAACAAGGGTTTTTTTTTAATAAGGTAGTTTTCCCTCCAAATTCACTCATTTGCTAGTGTTGCTGTGGTGAATGTAGAGAGGAGAGAAGGCCCTAAATCTTACGGCGAGCGTAGTGGACAAACCGACCGTTGGAATCGAGATCCGTCAGTTGCAGGTAAGAGGCCTAACCTTACTCTTTCATTTTGATGGATTGAAAGTTCAGTTTAGGGCCCAAAATCTCAGTAACAGACCCTCCTTCATCTCTACGGCCGGGTCGCACTTTTTGGGCCAAAAAGTGCGACCTAGGAAGCAGGTTTCAGAGCAAAAACTGCGACCTGGGAGATGAGGGGGTGTTAGTACTGTTTTATGGCTGAGAGGTGGGTTTTTGTGTTTGGTTATGGTATTCCCGATCTGTATGCTGACAAAAAATGATGTTTTTGTGTAAATATGGCAGATATATGGGTTAACTGGAGAGAGAGAGACCTGGGTACATTACAGGCAGAGATCCAGGCAGATCAGGGCGTCCGTCGTGTGTTGGCCAGGTTTGGGGTTCTAAAGTTTTTGGAGAACCCTTTGATGAGAGCAGGAGAGCCTTTGTTGGCCCGGATTATCATTTACTAGGATCCAGATCATGAGGTCTTTGTAGTGCAAGGGCACAGGATCGAATTGACAGTCCAGGATGTGTATTTCCTGACGGGTCTCCCGCCACTGGGGATGGTGGGAAACACGCAGCCAGTATTACCACGGGGGCGGCATATCATGGAGTTTGTGGAGCGACATTGTCGACCGGGTCTCCAAGTCAAGGGGACTCGGATACCGATCGGGGACCTAGAGAGATTAGAGACCCGTGTAGTGGCCGCAGCAGTGCTGTGTATCCTGGGCAACCAGGTGCTCCATCACATCACTGGGGGGCAGATGATGATTGTGGAGGGTGTGTTGAGTGGGACCTATTATGGGTGGGCCCAAATGATGCTGGTGTCGCTAAAGCGACAGTTGTCGCTCTGCAAGCAACAAGTGAACCACGATTGCTCGTATGGGACTTTATTGTGCGCCTTCTTATTTGAGAAGATCTCGACCTTGCGGCCTCGTATAAAACTCCCAGATGGGGGCCTGAGAGAGCCCAGGATGCGCCGGTGCGGGCGGATACTGTGCAGAGGAGGAGGAGGGGCGGTCGGGTGAGTGTTTCGACTTGAGTTGTTTGTCCATTGGGATCAGATGCCATTATACATAGATGACTATCCCTATAGTGGGATGAGTTATTGTGGGGATCCGGACCTACCACTTCTGCCTAGTCGAGTATGGGGGCCTGATGGTAAGTGATAAGTAACTATTCTTGTATGGGCATGTTAAAGTTATTGAATTGTAGATATGGTACTGATTCATGTGCTTTTGGTATGTAGATATAGCTCCAGTAAAACCGGCCGGTTATATGGGACGCTCGGCAGCCTTTGGAGCTGCAGGGTCGAGTGGGTCGAGAGCAGCGCGCAATGAGGATGCGGCCGCCCTTCTGGAGGACATCCACCGTAGATGTGAGACGTTGCTGATCGGAGTTTCAGAGCGCGGGTGGCAAGACTTAGATGACCAGTACATGGAGGCATGCATTGGTCTTCCCTCGGAATGGCGAGGTGTCATGCGGCGCATGGCGATGGCCGGTCAAGGCATACGTGATCTACGGGCTGCAGGGGCAAAGCCATTGGCTCGGGATCCGCCAGATAGTAAGTAGGTGTGGGGCATGTGGTGCCCCCTAGTGTGTATGTAGGGGCAGGTGGTGCCCCCAGTTTTGAGTTTTTTGTAACATGCTATGGGCATGTCATATGTATCAGAGTAGATGGACTCTAAACACATGTTTTGTGACACATATTATGGATATGCATCGTTTTTAATGATTATGAATGTTATTGTCTTGTATGAAATGCATGTGATAAATGCCAATCTAGAACATGGTTTGCAATACTATCTACATAGTGATTTTTTTCTCGAGGTACATGGTTGAAAGTTATGGTTTCAAATTCACGTATCAAGAGCTTCACTCGTAAATATCGTCTAAACAGCACAGGGTTATGCACATGATAAACACCATTTAGTTGCATGACAAGAAGTAGGGAATCCAAACGAACATGCAGATGGAGGATGCGATGAAAAAGGGCATCGGCTAAGAGACCATGCACTGCATCATATTCAGCCTGATTGTTGGTGGCAGTACCAATGCAGACCCCGTTAGAGAGGACAAGGGCATGCAAGGGGGTGAAAATGGCCCAACCTGCCGAGGCTAGATTCCAGGAGTAATGACTTGCACCATCGGCATAACCGATAAAGTGTGGGGACGGGAGGTCCTACAGAATGGTGTCACAAGACAATAAATGGGGGGAGGAGATACAATGACGGCAGCGTGAGTGAACGGAAGACATCGAGCGGCAACTGCGAGAGGGAGTGCAATGAGCAGGATGGCTATGGCTCATATACAAACTAGAGGGTGGTATATGAGGGCTATAGGAGGTATGGTGGGGACTTGGGCCACGGAGGGCAACAGAGATACAGGTGGAGTGATCTCGTGTATCGGTAGAAAAGAGGGGGTCAGGCGAAACAACAGGGGAGGATACAAGGGGACTGGGCTCCAAAGGTCGCACAGAGGAGGATAGGTAAAGAATGGTCGTAGTAGACTCCGTCACCTGAACATCAGGGGGGGGGAAGTCGATGGGAGCGGGGAGATCCTCAGGCTGGCCCGAAGCATACTGCGCGAGTATGGGAGAGGCGGATTGATTTTGTTCAACCTCATACTCTCGGACTACTTCTAAAGAGGCGTGGTAATGCGTCAGGTGAGGAAAATGGTGGGAGTAATGGCCATGGACACCGCATAAAGCACAGGGTTTGCTAGTGCGAATAGTTTTTGGGTTCTTGGTTACGGACGAGGACGGAAGAGAAGGGTCGGAGACAGTAGACTCAGGGAACGCGACTTTACCATGGGTTGAATGCGGGGCAACTCAGGACAAGTATGGGTGGCGTGACTGACGACATCACACAAGGTGCAAGGCTTTGTGGGCGGAGGAGGAGTTGGGTCAGTCGGGGTGGCCTCGTCTTTGGATGCCCCCTTGCGAGCTTTGCCTTTCTTTCCTGGAGTTGTCGCCACAGGGGTAAGGTCCTGGGGAGGTGTAGGGGGCACCGTAGCAACAGAGGAAGCAAGGGGGACCGGTTGAACCGGTGTCAAAGCAAGATAGGGTTTGGGGTGACCAGGAGGGGTAGCAGCTGGAGGGTCAAGGTACCAAAGGGGTATACCCAGGGTCAGGTTAGGGAGAGAGAGGGTGGCCATGACGAGGACTGAATAGACTCCGGGAGGGGGAGCCAGGAATGGTATCTGACCAGCGGGATAATGACCAGGAGGGACGGCTCCGAGATGGTTAAGGCCTGGGGGAACCGTTCCAGGGGGATAAAGGGGTTCAGGGATACCAGCTGTAGGAGTAGGGCCAGAAGGAGGAGGTTCGGCTGGCGGAGATGAAGGGCTAGGAGCAGGTTGCGGTGGGCGAGGTTGAGTCTGAGGTTACTGACTAGCCGAAGTGGGCCGCTTAAGGGCAGCCCGAGACGATTGCATCATGCAAACATTCGACAAGCTGGGATCAGAAATATGAGGAGGGGGAAGACCAAGAAAAGTTCCAAGCAGGGAGGAATCTTTGTAGACGCCGAGGGAGACACTGGTCAAGGAATCGACGGTTTGCTTATTGGCTATAGAAGAGATGGTCGTCTCGGGGGAGGTCTGAGACGACGGCTCATGGTAAGACAGCTGGTCAATGGTGACTATCCTTCCATTGTGAGGGAAAGACATCTTGCGAAAAACCGCGGATGGGACAACAGACATGGCATAGGTGTAGCTTCACCCCAATAGAATGTTGTAGTCTATAGGGGCGTCAATGACTTCGACGTCAACGCAAATGGTCTTACCGGCAAGGGTGATAGGACAATTACGAAAAAGGCCAATGGGCTGGGAGGCGTGGTCGTCCCACGCTCGAAGGGTGATCATGGAAGGGGCCAACTCAGGAGATCCGAGTTGCTTCCAAACCGAAGCGGACATCACACAAGTGGATGCCCACTCATCAATTATACACCGAGAAACGTTGGCATTCCGGATTTTGACTGGGATTTGGAAGGCGACGGAAGCAGAAAGGGGAGGATGGTCTGATTGATGGGCATCGAACACAATCATTTGGTCATCAGCAGGATCTACAGCGCCCACGGCAGATAGTAGAGCCTTCTTTTGGGAAGGGCACGACTGGAGGAGTTCCAGTGTGGAAATGGCAGCAGGAGATTGTGCCAAATCATCTACTATGTTATACGAATGAGCAGCTCGACCAGAAGCAGCATTTCGACGTAACGGTCCTTTAGGAATCTTGGGATGGACCTCAACTTTGGGTTGAGGGATATGTAAGGGACCATTGGTTGTCGAAATAGGCTCTGTAGAACCGGAAGCAGGGGACTCGGGGGCAGACTGAGTGGGAGGCTTGGGGTACTGGCGAGACCGAGTTTGAAGGTGAAGGTCGATGGTTGGGGAAGGATCAGAGTGCATCATAAGGATCTGGTAATCGGAGGAACCAGAAAGGGAAGGTGGAGTGGCAACCTGGCTGTCAGGCGGTTGGGTAGCAACGAATCCTTGCTAAGGGAAAGGATCAGTAAACACAGCTGGTTGGGTAGTGGCCACATTAGGAGGAGCATGAGGGGAGGCGTGTTTTCTGTGCAATGTGGCTTGAGACTCCCACATCTGCCGCATCTGGGGTAAGAGGGGACAATCGTGGGTGTAATGACCATAAACACCGCAACATGAACAAGGCTTATTTGTGCGAAGCGGCCTGTCCGGCTTGGGCTGAGTGCCCTGTTGCTGGTTGGCAGTGTTAGGGTCAACACCTTGAGGATTGGGTCCATGAGTACCAGGGGAAGATTGGTTTGGATTGCCTCTCCGCCTTCTTTGAGAAGAAGGGGGATTAGTCGCGCCCTGCTGTGCAAATACTTGCCCTGGAGGGGGCTGTAGGTGCTGTTGCGGGTTTGGAGGAGGCAAGGGAGATGGAAGCGCATATGCTGGAGGAGCTGGCGCACCAGGCTGCGGATAAAGGTAATGGTTAGGTTGGGCAACATTGAGGTAAACAGGAGGTTGGGCAAAAGGAGGAGGCATGCCGTATCCTAGATACATGCTACCGGGAGGGGGAAGAGTGCTAGAGGTGCTGGCCCCTCCCTGAGGGAGACCATAGCCCATAGGAGGTTGAGCGTACGGATGGGAAAGGGCTCCAACGATACCGTCGGCGGAATGAGATGCCCCCGGGGCATTAGCGCCGCCGGGCCTGGGGAGGTCAGGAAGAACGGTATAAACATAACCAGACTGAGCATAGATCAGGTCATATTTCAAGGCTATTTGGAGGGCGGCTTCTTCGGTTTGAGGAAAATGGGAGGTGACATCTTTGCCAATGGGAGCTAAGAGAGAGCGAAGGAACCAGTCCATATAGATCCGATCTTCGAAGGGGGGAGCTCGACATAAGCTTCGTCTTCGTCGCCATTCCTGAACATGAGCGGAAAGGCGGGTTGAAGAGGTTTGCTTGAAAGAAGTCAAAAGCTCCGTACCAGTATCGTATTGGAGAGGGAGCTGGAAGTAAGATAAAAAGGCTTGGGCAATGGTCGCAAAGGTGGTATGGGAAGAGGTGGCTTGGTCAACATACCATTTAGAAGCTTCACCGGTAAGCGTGCGTTGGAACAACCGAAGACGGATGGAATCATCGGTAATGGAATTGGAGGAACACCACATGTGGAAAGATCGGACGTGATTGGTTGGATCTTCTCCAGCAAGGCCTTCGAACTTAGGGATGTCGGAGGGGAGCTTGGTTGGCATAGCAGGCCAACCAACATCGTGGCGGATAGGGTCATTGATCAACTGATTGAAATCGGGGAGGCTGAGGCTTGCGATGTATGGCAGCAAGGGTATGGCCGAGGTAGTTCCTGTGGCGGTTCCACTAGTAGTAGTTCCGGCATTAGGGCCGGGAGCACCGCTAGAGTTAGGCCTTGGATCAGACATAGTGAAGGTGACAGGGGGAGAACCAGAAGGAGAAGGAGAACCCAATGAATCAGAAGAGGAGTCGGAGTGCGGACTCGGAGGAGGACTGGCTCGATGACGGCGAGACGGAGCAGGTCGATCGACCGGAAACTGAGGGTGAAGGCCAAGAAGTCTCCGGGAAGTGCGCCTTGGGGGTGCAATGATGACAACAAAAATACGGCACAAGGGGAAGAAGAACGAACACATGGGCAAGGAGGTGCAGAATCAAGTCGAACCAAGGGCAGATAGGTGCAGTGTCAATTGATTTTAAAGTCTTTGCCTGGCGGTGTAAACCAGGCTCTTCTTCGCTTAGGGTGAGTGTGTGGCGTGCGTTAATTTTAATTTTTAAACCCTTTTCGTTTTGAGAGCAAGAGAAAAAGTGTGCTGCGTAATTGAAAATAAATCTACAAAGAATAGTATATAATGCTGAAATAACAGAAAAATAACAGCTACTAGTGCATCGATTCAACCCAAGAAGGCGGGTCACTCAAAAATAATCTAAAAAAGGGAAAAAATCTATTCAAAACACACTTTAAAAAGAGGCCAATAGATCTAGGGTCAAGAGGGACAGGGATCTAAAGGATAAAGCTGCTGAAAAGAGGTGTAGATCACAGCCAAGAGGGAGAGGCAAGGTGGCTGGAAAAAAGGAGGAAATCAGCAAAAAGAAGAAGGGGCAAGGAGGAGGCCCTAAAAATAGATCCAAACAAATCTTCAGGAGGTGATTTGAGAGGTAGAAGAGCTGATTAAAAGGGATCTGAAAAGGAGGTATCAGATCTGGAAAAGGGGAGGCTGAAACTTTGAAAAATCAGACACCTGAAGCAGATAAAACTCTTCCACCAAAAGTGGAGGGTACTGAAGCCCTGGGGGGCAAGGTTCCCACTTAGATGAGCAAAAAAGATCAGGAACAGGTCAAAACGGGCTGAGACAGAGGCTGGAAAACCCTGACAGAAGCTTCAGAAAAACCCAGAAAAATTGCAGAAAAACAGCTGAAAAATTGGCAGGTCGCAGGTTCTGACTTGTTTTCAGTGCAGGTCATAGAAAAGAGACTGAAAAGTGCGACCTGGAGGTCCAGGTCGCAGCTTTTGGGCTGAAAAGTGCGACCTCCAGTTGCGGTTGTCCCGGCGGCAAATTTTCGGAAAAGTTACCGTCTCAGTTGCGGCTGATGTCGCTTACCTGCGCAATAGGGCCAGAAACACATGGAAGTTAGAAATTTTAATTTTTGGGGTTTTATAGGGGAAAAAAAACATGAAAATAGGAAAAAAAAAAGCTGAAAAGAAACCCTAGGGTCTGAAGTAGTTGGATATGCAGGAATATGAAAAACGACAGCGATCATAATTTAAAACCCGTGTGGAGTTGCCATTTGTTAGTATGAATCTTTTGTCGAAGTGTACGAAAAAGGACCACTTTAGCTATGCATAACTAATAGCCCTAACAACAAAAGCGGCTGCCAATATCTTCAGATCTGCAGTTAGTTGATCAAGAAAAGAGATGCAAAAAACCAGATCTATGCATAGAAAGACATTAAGAAGTAAAAAGAAGGGTTTGCTCCATATACCAATAGACAAGACAAGAACAATTTTTGAAAGAATTTTTGTATTAAGGGCACCTGGGAGGAAAACAAGAAGGCGTATCCAATTCTCCTCAATGGGATGGGTTCTTGGAAGTCCTCAGCACTTCAGATCTAAGATCTCTCTCTCTTGTTGGTGTAGAAAACCCAATGCAAAGAATAGAGCTCAAAGGGAGCTCACACAGCAAATAATGGAAAAATGTGACCAAGTGTATAGATCCAGAGTGATCTAATATGCAACAAAAGGTGAAGAATGGTAGGAAAAACCCTCCTATTTATAACAAAATATTGGGTCATTCTAGATCTTGGTGCATGATTAAAATAATGTTAACCAAATCTAGATCCACCTTTTATGGAATATTTTATTATATTTGTTGGAGGAAAAAGTATTTGACTTGGGTCAAATCCCTTTATTTGTTAATAATAAATAAATAAATGATTTATTTATCTTTTTAAGGAAGTGGTTGAAGGATAATTAAATAAATAATGATTTATTTAATTATTTGTGGGTGATTTGGTCATATTTAACAAGGAATATTATCTAAATAAGATTTT
The DNA here is from genome assembly GCA_034641835.2 of Pinus albicaulis. NCBI lineage: Eukaryota > Viridiplantae > Streptophyta > Pinopsida > Pinales > Pinaceae > Pinus > Pinus albicaulis. The sequence goes on along the minus strand of CM076575.1, from coordinate 48,022,174 downwards.
AATAATTATTCCTAGAAAATAATAAGATAAATAAAGGTTTATCTAATTAATTTCTTTGTTTTTGGGTTAAACATGACTAGGAATAATAATTAAATTATGGTTTAATTAATTATTCCATGAGGAAAATTAAACAAAATAGGTTTGTTGAATATTTCCTTTTGGGGTTTCCTGTTTAGACCATAAACAACCTAATAAATGTGGCTTATTAAGTTATTTTACATAGTGAAAGCAATTTTACTTAGGGTAAAATTGGTCTTACATGGTGTACTTATGTCCATATAATGATAATAGGTTAGATGACCAAAAAATGGTGTAACAACGCTATTGAAATCTGCACCCATGCACTCTGCACTTGCTATCAACTCTGAACCACGCTCTAGTATCCGACACTGTCACTTTGATCTGCCTCCATCAATCCAACTGGTCATGCTACTACTGCTCTATGGGCACCTCGTAGCCATGTTCAATTCATGAGATCCACACCATCTCCATGAATCTTGCCCAGAAATCTCCTCTTGGGATTACTCATGCATGTCTCCCCACCTCTCACCTGGTGGTATAGCTACATGCACTCCCTCTGCCCATCTGGCACGAAATTTCTCTACATGAGTAGTTGCTCCCACTCCATGATCCTCATCTTGTGGCTGCTCCACACCCTAGGTTCACTCTTAATTAAATGCAAATCTAGCTCCCTCTCAAGCTTCAATTTCATGTCTTTCTTGCACTTCCCAATAGTAATAAGCTTCGTAGAAATCCCATCTACTTCAAATCTATAACGATTCTTATGCATCTCCAGTTGTGGCTGCTCCACAACCTTCTGAGACTGCTTCTCACACTGCATGTTGAGAGGCTGCCTCTCAACCACCAAGTCACTAACCTCTGCTTTTCTCCTCAAATCTTTTCATGCATCTTGTACCTCAATGCATGTAGATTCTTGGCTCGCGCACATTGCAATTTTCCCGCCGTCACAAAATTTTCTAACAAAAAGAGCTGATTTTAAATCGATGATATCTCCCTCATCCGAGCTCCGATTCGACTGATTGTTTTTTTCAATTTGGGTATTTTTTCACAAGGAATCTAAATAGGCTATTTTTTTCTGAAAATATTTCACCCAAATTTTCGGATATTCTTTGCAAACTCATGCACCCAAAAATTCTTGCTCTCATTCCATGTAGAAAATCTATAACACAGATCCGATACCATGTAGAAATATATACAATATGCATGTATATATCCGGACTCTCCTGATCTCACAATATTTATCTTCTTGCAAAATACAGAATCCTTCCACTATAATTCTTGTGGAAATTTAATCAACAATTGAAAAACACATGAAGCAATAAAAACACACATAAAAAAGTTGTTTAACGGGAAAGCCTAAAGCTGAAAACCCCAAATATATATTATGTAACATGGAGATCATATGACAATATCATACAATGCTTATCACAAGCTTTCAGTACAATACAATCATCATACACTAATCAGGACCAATCTTGCAAATCCATGCACCGATCTTTGCCTCCTGATAGCCTGCCTCCACTGCGCAATCCAAGCTAATTACAAAGACCAATTCAATGTAATCCCACTCTCATTGACTGCGTTATTATCATTGGAAACTCCAATGTATATATAGATGCAATTCATGCATCACTAGTAGTCACAACAGATAGTCTATCTTGCCCTTTCACCTATCTCTCCACTGGTCTCCACTAAAACTTCCATGCACTATAGTTAACTGATGTATTCTTTAGTTGATTAATGAGTTATTATTTAGTGAATTAATTAGTTAATTAATTCACACCACTCTCACTAGTGTATCAATCAGTTAGACTAGATACAACTAGCTCAACTATGTTTAGATTAGTTAAACTGAACACAACTCCATCAACTTCCTCAATCAACTCCACCAAACTCTCTCACATGACTTCTAACTGAAGTATCCATGCAATAGCTCCACTTAACCCTTAGGAATAGCGTAATTCATTCTGTCAACTCCTGTGCCACATCTGTGCACTTAACTGAAGTGCTCCAAGAGAATAAGATAATGTTTAGAGTCCAAATAATATTAAGAGCTAATAATATTCGACATATCTATTTTTACACTGGCAATCTAAAAATAGATTCTACCCAATATGTCTAAAAATAGAAGTACATATATTTTTCCAACTTGATCAACCATCCATAAATAGCATCCTACAACTCATAGAATATGATTGACATGTCTAAAAATAGACATAGTCTAAAAATAGACTTTGTGCCAAAAATCACCTGTGTGGGCCCCACCTAGTTTAGGTGATTATTTTCCAACTAGGATCAGGAATGATGTTTCAGGATGCCTCCTTCATTGTTTCTTGTTGCAATATTCAACATAGTTTATGAAGTGGTACCTATGCTAAAGGCGGCGGGGGAGGCATACCTATGCCCGCCGAGACAAAGTACAAAGAATAGGAAGTCCAGTAAACAAGGAACTGAACTATGAAGAATATGCTGGCATACATAGGAGCCAGAAAAATAAAATGATGAAACCCACATACATGTGCTGCCTGGAATAATCGTCAGGACTTATACAATAATATTTTAGTACATGAGATACAGATACACCCAAATGCCCCCTACACACAGGGAAGGTCTCTCAAAATCTCACTGATACATGAATATCGAAGAGGCGCTGCAAGCAGCTGAGGCCAATATCATCGAATGGGAGGAGCTGCATCCAGGGCTGAAATGAAAAAGTCATCCGGGCATGTGGGGGGCTACCTGCAGGGCAAGCCCCTCATGAGGGTTGAGACATCTCACACACACCCGGGAATCACCAATAGCTGTTGCTGCATCACTAGACCATCAAGCATACGGATCACGATCATGCTGAAAGGAGCTCGAACCAAGGTACACTACCCTCTAGACCTGGCTTATGGAGTAAATGAGTTAACGTCGACATACAGAGGTTTGCCATAGGTGAGGCAATAAGGAATCCCCAACTAAGGCGCGAGAGAAAATAGTAGAGCGATGAACAGACGGACAGTAATGATGATAATGAAATGGGGGATGATCCAAAGGGGACCATAAAAAACATGAGTACAAAATGGTATCTCATGACGGAAATTGATACAAACATGAATGAGTATAGAGGAAAAGTGGTGCCCCCAATGAAATGTGTTGTAAGTGAGAAAATCCGATTTTGAGGAGAGGTGAAGTAAGGCTTCGTGGACAACAGGTGTCTTGGTGAAGTAGCGAAATGCGAAAAAAAAAAAAGATGCTGGCTATCTAAAATAAAATACAACATGCATTTCGAATGGGAAATGCTAAGGGTAATATCTATTAAGATAGAGTGCATTGCGAGGATTAGGAAGGATGTGGCCTTCAAAGTCCTCTAAAAGATATGCCCCCTATCCAAGGTCTTTACTAATAATGTAAGGACCTAGCCATAATGAGTCGAACTTCCCATGACCAAAGGTATCGTGGGCTTGGTCATATACTAGAACAAGGTCACCTTCATGAAAGGTACGAGGGTGGAATTTTCGGTCATATTGAGCTTTGGTGCGCTTTTTGGTTGCTTCAAGAGTTTGAAATGCAACACGATGGTCTTCAAAGGCACGCTCGAGCATGATAAGTCGTTGTTCTAGAGGTTGGGTATCAGGGAGAAGTTCGATGGCCAAGTGAAGGGAAGGGATTTCACACTCGATTGGTAAGACTGCCTCCTCGCCAAAGACAAGGTGGAAAGGAGTGAAACCGGTGGTGGTTTTAACAGAAGTACGATAAGCCCACAAAGCAGGGAAGAGCATGAGATGCCAGTTGGTTTTGTGCTTATTCACCGTGCGTTGAAGCATGGTCTTAAGAATTTTGTTGACCGCTTCAACTTGGCCATTACCTTGGGGGTAATAGGAAGATGATTATTGGTGCTCAAAACCCAATAGGAAGGATAGCTCACGCCAAATCTCATCTTCAAAATTTCGGCCATGGTCAGAGACTAATTTTTTTGGAACTCCGAATCGAGCAATGACGTGGTTAAAGAAAAAGAGGGCTGCGGTGGCTGCCGTATTGTTGAATTTTGGCATAGCTTCGGCCCATTTGGTGAAATAGTCAACCACCACGATTATATATTTGTGGTTACCAGTAGATGGAGGTTGACATTCCATAAAGTCAATCGCCCATTTACAAAAAGGACCAGCTGTGACGACAATATGGAGGGGAGCGGGAGGAGCTCACGCCTTGGGGGCGAAATGTTGGAAATTGGAACAATTTTTTACTACTTCAATGCAATCACTGAAGAGAGAAGGCCAAAAAAACCCAGTGCACATGATTTTTTGGGCGGTGGCGAGGTCGGAGAGGTGGCCACCACAAGCGCTGCTATGACAGGAATTGAGGACTTGTTCAACTTTAGCGTGTCTGAGGCAACGATGAAGGACAATATATACTCCACGATGATAAAGGTCATCGCCAATTAGAAGGTAGCGAGAGGCTTGGTGTCGGATACATCGTCGAGCATCACGATCAAGATGAAGGGCGAATTTTTGGGTTTGCAAGTAAGTAAGGATGTCATCATACCAAGGATCGTCGGTGGTGATGGAAAATAAATGTTCATCAGGAAGAGCATCATTAATTGGAGTATTTTGCGTCCTAGCAGGAAAATCAGAAATGATTTCAGCGAGGACTAAACCTTTCTTACTTTTTGGGGTGACAAATTCAAGGTCAAATTCTTGGAGGATAATGACCCAACGAGCGTGCTTCCTATTGAGGATGCGTCGACTCAATAGGAAATCCATGGGGTTGGAATCAGTCACAACCTTGGTGGAACGCATGAGGATATAATGACGCAGTTTTTGGACCGAGAACACGACAGCTAGTGCTAATTTTTCTTCATGCGAGTAGGACACAGGTGGACCAGCAAGGTTCTTACTGACATAATAGATCATATGTTCAATACCGTTATCATCCTCCTGGATAAGGACACCAACAATCGAATAGATGGAAGCGGAGATGTATAGGATGAAATCTCGGTCAAAGTCAGGAGGATGGATCAAGGGAGTGGATGTGAGAGCATGCTTGAGGGCATCAAAAGACTCTTGAGCGTAGGTATCCTAGAAAAGTGGGGTGTGAGAGTGAAGAAGTCTAAGGAAGCCATGTGCGGTAGTGGCGTAGTCAGGAATGAATCAACGAAGAAAATTAGCTTTACCTTGGAGACTTTGTAGCTGGCGTAAGGTACAAGGCATAGGAAGTTCAAGAATGGCATGAACCTTCAAAGGGTTGAGAGTTATCCTGTCTTTAGACACTATGAAGCTGAGCAGAAAACCGGCGGGAACACAGAAGACACATTTCAATGGGTTAAGGTGAATGTTATACTTGCGACATCAAAGGAAAATGGTACGCAGATCATGAAGGTGTTGCGCCCGATGTTTAGAACGCGCAGTAAGGTCATCTAAATAAGCAAGGATAATATGAGCTGAGTCATGGAAATAATAAGACATGGCTCGTTGAAAAGTGATGCCGGCGTTTTTAAGGCCAAATGGCATGACTCGTTATGCGAAAGTGCCCCATGGACTAATGAACGCAGTTTTAAGTTGATCAGCACGACGGATAACGATTTGGTTGTATCCGGAGAAGCCATCCATAAAGGATAGAATCTCGTGCCCTGCACACTCATCAATGATTTGGTCAATAAATGGTGTGGGGAAGTTGTCTTTGGGACAAGCTTTGTTCAAATCGTGAAAGTCGGTGCAAACACGAATGGTGCCTTGTCTTTTGAGGACGAGAACTGGGTTGGACACCCAAGTGTTGTATTCGATGGGGTAAATAAAACCGGCCTGCCAGAGCTTATCGATTTCAGATTTGATGGCTTCACATCTAGAGGGATGGATGGGTCTCAACTTTTGACGGACCGGAATGGCATCAGGCCATGTGTCAATGTGGTGTTCGACAATGGTAGGATCGAGTCCGGGCACTTCTGAGTAGGACCAGGCGAAAATACCACAGAATTCTTTGAAGATTTTGGTGTAGGCTTCAATTTCTTCCGGAGTGCATTGGGCACCCATGGTGATATGTTCTTTGATACCTGGTTTGACAGAAATGTCTATTTTGATGGTAGGAGATATATTAGCCATATTTCCTTCTTCGAAAGCGTTAGGTGCAGGGATGGGTTTTTTGAACCAATCAACTTTATCGGGAATGAAGTCTTCAGATTCGAGAGCATATTGGTCATGGTATTGATGTGGGAGGAAGTATGCACGATGGTGCATATATTCCCATGGAAAATCAGGTTCGGTCATGGCTTCCATGATGTCTTCATTGGACTGAAAGATGGGAAGAGTGGGTGGAATAGGAGGATCTGAGGAGGTAGAAATATGAGACACCTGATTTTGAGGGGAAAGGCTCACATGTGTGTCGGCATGAGGGGTGACAGTGGAGCAAGCAGATGAGTGGGTAGGTGAATCATCGAGGGAAGGCACTAAGGGGTTGGTTTCCGGGAAGCGCGGTGATGAGGAAAGGTAGGAAATAGTGGCTGACGGTTCGGTCATTTCAGTATCAGGATGAGAAATGGTAATCGGGGTAGACAGGTGGTCTGGGGTTAGTGAAGAAGGATTACGGGAAAGTGCAGCATCGAATTGGCAGTATGCGGCTAAAGAAGCATGATACTCGTCAAGGTGGGGGCAAAGATGGGTATAATGTCCATGGAAATCGCACAAAGAAAAAGGGTGATTGGTGCGCAAGTGTTTAAGTTTTGGAAGGGAATCAGGTATGGTGACATAAACCTCAGGAATATCAAATTCTGGAAACATTTCATTGACCATGGTTTTGAGATGTGGTAATTTAGGATAGGTATGGGTAGCGTGGCCGACAACATCGGACAAGGCACACTAGATGGGATGCTTTGGAGGTCGAGGAAGGGTAGAGGTTGTCGGGGAAACCTTATCCTTTGATGCCCCCCTGTGAGCTTTGATATTGTTACCCAACAGGGTCGAAACAGGAGGTGGTTGCTGATGAGGGGACTGAGGTATTGGTGTAGCGGGAGAAGCCATGGGTATCGGTTGAACTAGGGTCAAAGCAAGATAACGTTTGGGTTGACCAGGCAGGGTAGTGGCTGGGGGGTCTAGGTACCAGACAGGTATACCTAAGGTCAAGTTGGGGAGGGATAGGGTGGCCAAGAAAGGGACAGAATGAGCTCCAGGAGGGGGAGCAAGGAAAGGAATCTGACCAGCAGGTAAATGGCCAGGAGGAATGGGGCAAAAGGGGTTGTTCTCGGGCGGAATTGACCCAGGAGGGTAGAGAGTCGGGGGAGGACATTCTGAAGGAAGAAGGTTGGCTAGCGGGGTGAAGGGCTACGAGCTGGTGGGGTTGGGTGAGGTTGCGGTTGCTTACTAGCCAAAGTGGGTTGTGAAAGGTCAGCCCAAGATGATTGCATCATGCAAACGTTCGCCAAGCTGGGATCAGAGACAGGAGGAGGGGGAGGACTTGGGAAATTTCCAAGCAATGAGGAGTCTTTGTAGACGCTAGGGGAAACACTGGTCAAAGAATCAACAGTTTGCTTATTGGGGACAGTAGAGATGGTGAACTCAGGGGAGGTCTGAGATTTAGGTTCATGGTAAGTCAATTGGTCAATGGTGACAATCTTGCAAATATGAGGGAAAAACATCTTGCGGTGGACTGCGGATGGGACGACAGACATGGCATAGGTGTAACTACACCCCAAAAGAATTTTGTAGTCAAGAGGGGCGTCGATAACTTCAACTTCGACAAAAACAGTCTTACCTGCAAGGGTAATAGGACAGTTACAGAAAAGGCCGATGGGTTGGGAGGCATGGCCATCCCACGCACGAAGGGTGATTGTGGAAGGGGCCAGCTCAGGAGATCCAAGTTGTTTCCAAACCGAAGCAGACATCACATAGGTAGATGCCCCCTCATCAATAATACACCGAGCGACATTGGCATTTTAGATTTTGACTGGGATTTGGAAAGCAACAGAAGGAGCAAGAGGGGGATGATCTGACTGACGGGCGTCGAAAACAATCAATTGGTCATCGGCAGGATCTACAGCACCCACGGAAAATAGTAGAGCCTTCTTTTGAGAAGGACATGACTGGATCAGTTCCAGTGTTGAAATGGCAGCAGGAGAGTGTGCCAGATCATCTACTATGCTGTATGAATGGGCAGCCCGACCAAAGGTAGCATTTTGATGCAATGGGCCCTTAGGAGTCGTGGTATGAACCTCAGCTTTGGGCGGAGGGATTTTCAAGGGACCATTGGGTGTCGACAGAGGCTCTGTAGGACCTGAAGATGGGGACTCGGAGACAGACGGAACGGGAGGTGTGGAATACTGGCGGGACCGAGTTTGAAGGTTAAGGTCAATGGTGAGAGGTTTGTCAGAGGCCATCATGAGTATTTGGTAATCGGAGGAACCAGAAGGGGAAGGTTGAGTGGTTACCGGGGCATGAGGTGATTGAGTGGCCAAAAATCCTTGTTGAGGGAAAGGTTCGGTAAACACAGCGGGTTGAGGAGTAGCTGGATTGGGAGGGACATTAGCGGAGGAGTGTTGTCCCCGCACGGTGGCTTGAGACTCCCACATTTTCCGCATTTGTGGTAATAAGGGACAATCTTGAGTGGAATTACCATAAACACCACAACATGAATAGGGCTTATTGGTGCGAAGTGGCCTGTCCGGTTTGGGCTGAGAGCCCTGTGGCTGGTTGGCAGTGGTAGAGTCAATACTTGTAGGATTGGATCCATGATTACCAGAAGTGGATTGATTGCCTTTCCTCTTTCTTTGAGAAGGAAGAATATTAGTTGCCCCCTACAGCGCAAATACTTGACCTGGGGGTAGTAAGTGTGGTTGCGGGGGTGGAGAAGGCAAGGGAGTGGGAGGTCCAAATGCTGGAGGAGGTGGGACACCAGGATGTGGGTAAGGATAAGGGTTAGGATGGGCAACATTGAGGTAAGCAGGAGTGGGGGAAAAAGGAGGAGGCATGCCGTATCCTGGATACATGCTACCGGGAGGGGGAAAAGTGTCAAAGGTGTTGGCCCCTCTTGGAGGGAAACCATAGCTCATTAGAGGCTGAGCAGAGGTATGTGAAAGAGCTCTAATGATACCATCGGTAGAGGGAGATTCCCTTAGGGCATGAGCATTTCTGAGCTTGGGGAGGTTAGGAAGGACGGTATAAACATAACCAGATTGAGCGTAAATAAGGTCAGATTTCAAGGCTATTTAGAGGGCAGCTTTTTCGGTTTGAGGGAAATGGGAGGTGACATCTTTGCCAATGGGAGGTAAGAGAGAACAAAGGAACCAATCCATATAAACTCGATCTTCAAAGGGAGGAGCATGACATAAGCTTTGTCTTCGCCGTCATTCCTGGACATGGGCGGAAAGGCGGGTCGAAGAGGATTGACAGAAAGAGGTTAAAATCTTGATACTAGTGTCGTATCGAAGAGGGAGCTGGAAATAAGATAAAAAGGCTTGGGAAATGGTCGCAAAAGTGGTATGGGAGGAGGTGGCCTATTCAACATACCATTTAGAAGCGTCGCCGGTAAGCGTGCATTGGAACAAGCGAAGACGGATGGAGTCATCGGTGATGGAATTGGAGGAAAACCACATGTGGAAAGATCAAATATGGTTAGAGGGATCTTCACTAGCAAGGCCTTTGAAGTTGGGAATGTCAGAGGGGAGCTTGGTTGGCATAGCAGGCTAACTGACATCGTGGCGGATATGATCATTAATCAGCTGATTGAAGTCGGGGAGACTGAGGCCGGCCATATAAGGGAGCAAAGGGGTAGTCGAGGTAGGTCCCGTAGTGTTTCCACTAGAAACAGACCCAGCAGTAGAACTGGGGTTGCTGCTGGTAGTAGGCCCTGAAGTAGACATGGTGAAAGCAACAGGAGGAGAACCAAGAGTAGGGGGAGAACCCGAACAATCAGAAGAAGAGTCGGAGTGCGGACTCGAGGGAGGAATTACTCGATGACGGTGGGAAGGAGGAAGTCGACCCATCGGAAATTGAGGGTGAAGGCCAAGAAGTCTCCAGGATAAACACCTTGGGGGCGCAATGATGACAGGAAGAAGAAAAACCGACAAGGGCAGGGAGAGGCAAAATCAAGTGAGGTCAATGTCGAAACAAGGGCAGAGAGGTGCAATGTCAATTGATTTTAAAGTCTTTGCCAAGCAGTGTTAACCAGGCTCTTCTTCACTTAGGGTCAGTGTGTGGCATGCGTTAATTTTAATTGTTTAAACCCAGACGTTTTGAGAGTAAAAGAAAAAGTTTGCTGCGTAACTGAAAATAAATCTGCAGTAAATAAGACTGAAAGAAAAGAAAATTAACAGCTAACAATGCATCATTCTAACCCAAGAAGGCAGGTCTCTCAAAACGAGTCTATAAGAGGGAAAAAACTAATAAAATCACGTGAAAAAGAGGCCAATAGATCTAGGGTCAGGAGGGATGGGGATCTAAAGGAGAAATCTGCTGAAAAGAGGTGCAGAGAATAGCAAAGAGGTAGAGGCAGGGTTGCTGTTAAAAAGGAGGAGATCAGCTAAAACATAAGGGACAAGGAGGCGGCCCTAGAAATGAACCCAAACAAAACTGGATGAGGTGATTTGAAAGGGATAAGAGCTGATCTAAAGGGGTCTAAAAATGAGGTGTCAGATCTGAAACGAACAAGGCTGAAACTCTGTAAAGTCAGACTTCTGAAACAGTAAAAACTCTCCCACAAAACGTGGAGGGTACTAGAGCCCTAAGGGGCAAGATTCCCACTTAGCAGAGTGAAACATACCATAAATAGGTCTAAACGGGCAGAGACAGAGGCTGGAAAACCCTGAAAGAAGCTTCAGACAAACCCAGAAAAAGTGTTGGAAAATTGCAGAAAAAGGTGCAGGTCGCAGGTTCTGACCTGTTTTCAGTCCAGGTCGCAGATTTGGGGCAAAAAAGTGCAACCTTAAGGCCAGGTCGCATTTTTTGGGACGATAAGTGCGACCTGTAGATCCAGGTCTCTCGGCGGCAGATTTCAGAAAAATTTGTCGTCTCAGCTGCAGTTGATGTCTATCACCTGCGCAATAAAGCCAGAAACACACGGAAGTTAAAAATTTGACTGTTTGAGGGTTTTAGAGGTGGAAATCACCATAAAAATAGGAAAAACAGAAAAAGGAAGAGAAACCCTAGGGTCTGAAATAGCTGGATATGCAGGAATATATAAAACGACAACTGTCGCAAAAGAAAACCTGTGTGGAGTCGTCAATTGTTAGTATGAATCTTTCGTCGTAAAAGATCACTTTAGCTTCGCATAACAAATAGCCCTAACATCAATTATGGCTGCAAAACATCTTTAAATCTGCAATTAGATGATCCAAATAATGTTGCACAAATCCAGATCTAAGCATAAAAGACATTAAGCAGATAAAGTAAAATATGGTTCCATGCATCCAATAGACAAGACAAGAACAATGTATTTGAAAGAATTTCTGTATTATATTAAAAGGGGGCACCTGAGAGGAAAACAAGAAAGGTGTTTTCCGGGTCTCCTCAATGGATGGGTTCTTGAGAGTCCTCAGCGTTTCAGATCTAAAATTCCTCGCTCTTATTGTGGTAGAAAACCCAAACAAACATATAACTCAATGGGAGCTCACAAGTCAAAAATGGAAAATGGTGACCAAGAGTAGATCCAGAGTGATCTAATGCAATGGAGGTGACTAATGAATGGGGAAAACCCTTCTATTTATAACAAAATATTGGGGCGTTCTAGAACTCAGTGCATGAATAAAATATTATTAATCGAATTCTAGAATCACCCTTTAGGAATATTTTATTATATTTGTTGGAGGGAAAAGGATTTTTGACTTGGGTTAATTACTTTATTTATAAATAACAAATAAATAAATTATTTATTTATTATTTTAGGGAAATAATGGGAATATGATTAAATAAATAGTGGTTTATTTAATTATTTATATGTGATTTAGTCAAATTTAACTAAGAATATTATTTAAATAATGATTTAAATAACTTATTCTTAGGAAATAATTAAATAGACAAGGATTTTTTTAATTAATTTCCTTGTTTTGGGTTAAATATGATCGGGAAATATGAATGAATAAGTTAATTCACGTGGTGAAAGAAATTTTACTTAGGGTAAAATTGGTCTTACATGGTGTACTTGGGTTCATCTAATAATAATAGGTTAGATGACCAAAAAATGGTGTAATAATTGGTTTTCTTAGACTATTGCTTCCTCTTGTTGTTTAGCAGGGTTGCTGTGTTGTTTAGCACCAGGTGTTCCCTAGCGGGAATCCAACCTCTTCCCCTGAGAGGCCTCTTGGGAGAGTATTGAAATGTATTTCTCCACATCTAGGCTTGAGGCCAAGCAACAGTCTTCAACTACAACATTATTTCTGTATAGAATAGTGTTGTGTTGCAGGGTGTTGCAGTGGAGGATTGATCACACCACTTCCAGGTCTGCTTCTTAGTAGAGGGAGCTTTCCTTCTCTTGAGAGATCAGCTAGGAGGATTTATGGGTTCATTTCACATCTTGGAACTTGGCCAAATTATTCCTCATCTCCTACAGTGCAGTCCCTTGCAACAACTGCGTCATTTTTCATAGAGTTGTAGCAGCAGGGTTTAAGCCCTTGTTTTTGAGCTAGTTTCCTAGGGAAAGGGCCAACCCTTCTCTCGGAAAGCTTGAGGAATGGATTATCATCCCTCTATTTTATTATTCAGCCATGTATATGTATTTTTGTAGTAAGACTATGTTATTTCAGAGCTGAATATCCAGATCTTCTCTTTTGTACTCAAGCTTTCAAGAAACCCTTGCCGGGTTATTTCTATAATGTCTTAAGGAGGTCAGATCTTTGTTTTCTTGGCATATTGTTCAATAAAAATCTAGATCCATGAATTTCTATCATAATTTTGCATAAAACTTCACAAAATAATGCTATCATGTGCTTCATAAATTATGCATCGCTTAAGTCATGGGGTTTGGGCATTTTTAAGCTGATTTGAGGTCGGGAGATGTGTTTAACTTAGTAAAAGGGATTTGTTTTTTATTCCATTTCATATATAAGGTCAGATATATATATTATAATGAACTTAAGTGTTATTTCCCCTTTTTACAGCGTAATTTCCTGGAAATAGCGTTTTTATGGTCTAATTGCTGCATTTTCCCCACTTGGGATGATGTAGAGGAACTCCTTTTTTATGCTATTAAATTCATTTGATGTCTATGTGTTTCTCAACACATTTTATGAGTTAATTTCTCACTTCTACTCAGTATTGTGTTCATCTTTTTCTGCATTCCCCATTTAGGATATTACAGTGGTATCGGAGCATAATCTTGGCTCAGCTTGTGGATCTCAGCCATTATGCTATCAAGAGAAGGAAGAGAAGAGAAAATGTATAGAAAGGAGAAGACTCCATTATGTGGAGGAAGGAAGGAGGAGAGGCTCTCAAAGCTTCTTCCTAAATATATGCAGAGCATTAAAGAAGATCTCAAGAAAATGAGAAGTGAGATGGAATCTCCAGAAGAGTTTGGATCTAGAGCCAAATATAGATTTGCACATGATAGGTGTGAGCATGTAGCTACACCCTATTATGCACAGTGCAGTCAAATGTCTAGATTTATCATGAGAGAGATGAAAGAAGGAGGAATGCTTAAGAGGGAAACTCTTAGTGATTTTCTGCAGGAGTATGAATCTCAAACTAAGAAGTTTAGAGATCATATCACTTTCCAAGAGTTTTGCAAGATCAAAGTGGAGAGGAGCAGGCAGCATGACATGGATAGATCTTCTCTATCTACCTTTGATGGATCACCAACAAGTTCAGCCAAATCTTGGGTGGAGGAGCTACACACCTATTTGCAGCACCACCAAGTTTCTGAAGATGAAGCCATCAGAGTTGCAGCGCTGCACTTTGAAGGTAAGCCCTATACTTGGTGGATATTTGAATCATTTTCATTAAAAAATGCCAATTTTTCTTCTTATGCAAGGTTCAATAAGAGACAAGTGGAGAGGTTTGATGGAAAACATTCTAAAACATTCTTGGTAGAGCCAAGCAAACCAAGACAAACAAAACTTTTGCATGGGTTGGAAGGGTCTATAAACTCAAAACCACTTCAGGAAACTGTTGAAGAAGCTCATATCTTTCATAACACCTCGCTAGAGGCAAGATCTTTGTCTCATATCCTTGGACAGGAGGGCATGAAGGTTCCTTTTTCAAAATAGGATCCTCTTATTGAGCAGGTGACTCCCATTCACACTCAAAAGGAAGAGAAGGATGGGGGCAACAGCACTGACACATCTAGATCATATCTAGTGCCTCATGCAGAGGAATGAGGAGCACTTGCTCCAACAGGAGGAATTCTTGTATCATTGCAAGAAATTCCCCAGGATCTCACATATGGAATACAAAGCACAATCAATGAGTAGCATGATTTTGAGACATTGCATATGGAAGGATAAGGTAGGGAGGAAGGTTAAAATCACTTGATGAGGAGCACACACCCCTATCTATTTCAGAGAGATGGTGCAAAGAAGAGGCAAACTGATTTTCACTGTGAAGGCAGGGGCAAGACTGCCCAACCATATGTACAGTCTACTCTTGACATTGATGTCTCATTACATGGAGGCATTCCTCCCGGGAGGCCACCAGATCTGGATTTGGTAAGAGACATCTTGCTATTTGATTCACCCCTCTTAGATTCCAGAGAGGTGAATGCTTTGGAGGAGTCTATTACAGCACAGAGAGTTTGGGATAGACTGAAGGAGGAGGGAGACATTCTCCCATTTTTAGCATTACCCACTCTCACTACATATATTGTGCTAACAGAGGTTTTTGTAGTGATGGAGGATGGCACCTTCATGGTGCAGGGGAGCTGCTCCATGGATTTGGAGAAACAGAGGGTATTTCCTTTAAGGAAGTAATCCTCCATAGATTGGAGTAGATGGAGGCCACTCATGCTTACACTGGCCAAGATTAGGAAGTTCTTTTTGGATGGTAGCTTCTCATGGGAGGCCAACTTCCAAAAGCCACCACTTCTATTCAATCATGAGCAGCTGCATGATGGGCATGGCAGCACTTTGGAGGATGACTTTGGCATGAGGGATGTCAAAGGAGAAGATAGTAGCTTGTGGCGAGCTTCATATTTCATATCTTCAGCGATGTCTCTGAGGACAATTGATCCATATTGGAGGTCTCAACTCTTGGTAGAGTACTCCAAGGATCTTGGTGCTTGCATAATTCTTGATGACCCGGAGGGAGCTGATAGATACATGGTGGTTGGAGAGGTCATTTATTCTTATGGTAGATTCTTCTTGACTAGAGTTTCTGAGCTTAGGAGGAAGCTACTACATGCAGCACATGTGGAATTTATTTCCATGCACTTTGATGAATTTCATTCTTTGATGGAGGAGTTCATATGGGAGGGAATCCAGCAGGATATATACTAGCATATGGAGAGATGCATAGCCCAGATGGTGATAGAGAGGATGTCACAACCACTTCCCTACTCTTTGGAGGCGAGGAAGAATTTCTGGTTGAGCCGTTTCAGCTCAAGGTCCCAATTACATGGTGGAGAAGGTATAATTTCGCATTATGTTTTGTACTTCTTTACTTTATATGAGTAGCGTGTTGTAATAAGAAGGATTACCCCTTCTTGAATACTATATGATGATGTACTTGAAGCCACTTGCAGCGTTGAGATTGGCTATGTTATTGGTGGTTTGTGGGGGAAGCCACATGATTTTTGGTGTGCACCATTGACACCACATTGTACTTTCATACTTCTATCTCACAGAATGATTGTGGCAGCAAACAAGTGGCTAGGTGAGTACTTGCTATTAATTTTTTTGATGCAGGAAAGGGATGCACTACACTGGTTCCATGTGTGGAGCTATGATCCACTCTCTGGTTGTCATATGGTAGCTTGTTTTCATTGGGTTTTTCTTCCATGTATTGTTGATATTCTTATGTTCATGGGGAGCCCTGTTTGGAGAGTGCTATATGAGTTGGAGATGCCCATTGGGAGTATGATTCTCCCTACTCTACATGATGCATGTTTCAGTAGAATAAATGGGTAGCCCATGATTTCCAAACTACATCTCTTTTCTCCATGTGGGAAGAGCAATTTGGAGAGTTTGAGTTTTTGGAGGAGGCACTGTTAGGTAAACATGACTCAGGGTAAATTCAATGTTGACTAGGGTAAATAGTAGTGGTTTTGGGGCACATGGTTTTGTGCACCCATGGTTTTGGCCCATGGTATTGCATGTAATGGAGCCTATAAAAGGCTGGGAATACTTCATTGTAATGTAAGGCCTGGAGGTGAGCGATGAAGGCTCACTTGGCTGGATTGGACAGGGTTTTGGAAAATGGTTAATGAAATTTCATTGGTTGGGTTTTTCCCAAGATTTGGGGTTTTCCTGGATAAACATATGTGTTTATGTTTATGTGCCTTTTTGCTGGTTATGTTTATTTATTTCTCTCAGTAAAAATTTTTAGTATTCCTGCGGTAAATCCTAACAGGCACTTCATGGCTTATTTGTTTGGTGGGGTAGCTTGGGCCATTCTTGGAGGCCATGAAATTTCAGCCCAATATCATAAAAAACCCCATACTTACCACAAATGGAGAGAGAAACCACTTGGGTGGGAGGATCCAATCTCTCCATGCAGCCCCAACACATTGTATGAACTGGGGGTTGAGGATCTCTTTGATGAGCTACCTAGAATGGCTCATTTCATTTGGATGATAGCATGGGTGTGGGAGTCACTCATTGGGAATGAGATTCCCCATGTTTGTCATCACTCCTTCCTTGAGGAGGCCATTGGAAAGCAAGGAGGTTTCCACTTATACTTTCCACCTTTCTATGATGTGAGCCATGTGGTTTTGCATACTTGGGAGGAAACATTAGAGGGCAGATTTCTTGTAGATTATTTTTAGCAGTGGTGGGGACTATTAATGGGGAGGCCACAAGAGGAGGAGGGGAGGAATTTTTCTCTCCTCATACAGTTGCTTGAGGACAAGAAACATTTTGGAGGGGAGGACTGTAATATTCCAAAAATTTAGCCTTCAAGCTAAATGGAATATTAGAGTTGTTTTATCACTAGGTCAGTAAATAAATGGGTGGGGAGGCCCATAAGTCTCTTGAGAACCAATAAAAACACTTCAAGTGTGAAAGTAGACCTTTTTAGCAGCTAAATAAAGCTCCTCCATGTGTGAACCGGGTTTGGATCATGTTTATTCAGTCAACTTTGACCAAGACAACAATGTTGTTAAGGAGGAATGGAGATTAATTAGAGAATAACACAGTTTTGGAGGGAGGTGAACCTCATGAAGGAAATGACCTAATTGAGTGGGGCCAAGGACATGCAAGCTCACATTCTACTTAAGGAATAGGATGGCAGCCATTTGAGATCATGTTTGAGATTATTATTTTTATATTTGTCTGCTTAGACTATTGCTTCCTCTTGTTGTTTAGCAGGGTTGCTGTGTTGTTTAGCACCGAGTGTTCCCGAGCGGGAATCCCACCTCTTCCCTTGAGAGTCCTCTTGGGAGAGTATTGCACTATATTTCTCCACATCCAGGCTTCAGGCCAAGCATCAGTCTTTAGCTACAGTGTTATTTCTGCAGAGCACTGTGATGTGTTGCAGGGTATTGCAATGGAGGATTGATCACACCACTTACAGGTTTGTTTCTTAGTAGAGGGAGCTTTCCTTGTCTTGAGAGATCAGATAGGAGGATTTATAGGCTTATTTCACATCTTGGCACTTGGAAAAATTATTCCTCATCTCCTACAGTGCAGTACCTTGCAGGAACTGCGTCATTTTTTATAGAGTTCCAGCAGCAGGGTTTAAGCCCTTTGGAGTGTAAAAACTCTGGTAAACTTAATAATTATATATTATTATTGATAAAAGATGAGATGATTACAAGTGGGGATCACCAAGGCTTAAAATACAGCCATATGGTGTCCCTTGGTGAAGAGGCATGATTGTTGATCATGCCCTTCCACATTAATAAACCTAAGATAATTATAGTTAACTAATAATTAATAAAATATACATAACATTGCCCCTCTCTTAAAGATGCTTTGTCCTCAAAGCATATGTAATTATGCACATTGTTGACGAATGCTTAGATTTCCTGAGAGGCGGGATCTTTCTTCCCACATTTTTAAATGATCATGGAGCATCTTCTCGAGCTCAATCTATTGGTGATGTGGATAGCGACAAGATGTGATATTGACAGGGTCAGATCCTATCTTGACTTCTATTGGATTTTCATGTTCCCTATTAGGACGTATTTTCATTGGCAGGTCTTGGAATACTTTTTCGTGTGTCTGAACTATTCTTGGTACTTCTGGTAATTCTTCGTAGTTCCTTTTTAGATTTAGAGGTAAGTTACTAACAATTAACATCCGATGAAACTTCTCCTCATCATCAAATGCTTCCTTTTTAACAACCATATATGCTTCATCATCGAAGGCCTCAACAGCTTCTGGCACTGTATCAGTGGCTTCGGATGTGTTTGTCTCTTCACATTTTTCCTTCAAATCTGGGGATGAAACATTTTGCTATTTATAAGCATCTGTATTTTCGTGGTTTATTTCATTTTCAATGACTATGTCTGTTGTTGCATCTTGATAGCAGTCACGTTGAATTCTTTATGTGGCTCCTTCACCAACATTATTTCTTTTTCTGCCATTGGATTTTTATTTATAAAAAATTTCTCAACAACTTTTGTTGCTGCATTATTGGCTTTATTAGTGGATTTAGTTGCATTTTATTCTCTTGGTTTCTCAGCTGTATAATTTTTATGGTTGATTTCAGAGTCTCTGCTTCTAGGTATTTCAACACTATAGCTTTCATGTGAGCTGATTTCCAATTCAACCTCATTTAATTTCTCTTTTTCAAACATGTTATATTCATGATTATGATCTGAATTAGCTGAATTGTTCAGTTGATTATGTTCAACATTTGGGAATAGTTGTTTTTGTGTCTGACTTATCTTATCTATCTTATCATTTATCTTATCGAAGAGTTTTGTCATCTTTTTCATTGCTTTGCTATGATTTTCTGTGGCCTCGTGACGATTTAGCCACATTTGTCTTTCTATTTGATTTGTCGTATCATGAATATTTTTGATATCATTGGAGTTTCCTGCAATGGTACTTTCGAGACCAACTAATCTTTTGCCAAAGTCTTCCGAATTATTATTGATCTGTTTCTCAAGATCCAGCAATTTTTTTTGGAAATTGACCATCGACATTGATGATGTCATACTCCTCATACTCCTTGTTAGGGCTTATCCCCTTTTCCTTAAAAGATTTTTCCTCAAAGCTATATTTTTTTTTAATTAATTAATTAAATTAATAATTTTTTAACTAAATTTTATATAAAATTAATTCTAAATTAATGTTTATATAAAAAATAAATCTATATATCTATATATATATATATATATAGATAATCGATTTTTAATTTGAACAACCACCCAATAGACACGATGGTTCAAACAAAATTAAAAAAAGGGATTACGTTGTTTGGTGGTTGTGGTGGGGATAGCAATTCGCTGACAGGGGATGACAGAGAAAATGGGGTAGCGGACGGCAGAGGGAGGAAGGGTGGAAGGGCGCTAGAGTGTGCTGAGGGGAGCAGAGTATGGTGAGCGGAGGGCTGAGGGAAAGGTGGATAGTGGCGCCAGAAGTGGACGAGACTGCGGCTGAGTGCGGGGAGGAAGGTGGGGAAGAGAGCGGAGGTGGCGGAAGGGGAAAGCGGAAGGAGGGGTGACGGTAGAAGGCGGGGTGATGGCAGGAAGGCACAAGGCAGGGTGAAGGCGGGGAAGGCGGAAGGGGGACAACAGGCCGGCATAGAAGGTGGGAAGGAGGGGTGTTAGGATGGTGAGGAAGGGTAACGAGATGGCTGAGGGAAATGGCGGTGGGAATGGCAGCGGGAGGGGTTGAGGGGAATGGTGTGGGCGGATGAAGGGAGGATAGAGTGTGGTGAGGGGGGAAGGGTCGAGGGGTGAGTGGAGTGACAATTCTGGAATTTGTGTGGATTGCAGAGCGGGTGAGGGTGTTGCCGAGTGTGAGGGTGGGTTTGCATAGAGGAAGAGTGTGAGGGTGTGGGTTTGCATTGGGTTGGATGGGTGAAATGATAAGGGGAAGGGGAGGGTTGTAGGGGGTAGGGATGGGGTGAGCATGAGGGAAATTCCGGGTGGAGTGTAAGGGGGTCGGAAATGGGAATGGAGTGCTATGTGAGGGGGAAGAGGGAAAAAAAATTCAATGGAGGAAAAATCTGAAAAAAAAAATTAAACAAATGCTACCCACAAGCACTCAATTTAAAAAAATCTACAATTCTGGAATTTTCTTGTAATTCCTTAATTCTTGGTGATCACACAGATCCTGAAGAGTGATTGCTCTGATACCAATGGAGTGTAAAAACTATGGTAAACTTGATAATTATATATTATTATTGATAAAATATGAGATAATTACAAGTGGGTATCACCAAGGCTTAAAATACAGCCTTATGGTGTCCCTTGGCGAAGAGGCATGATTTTTTATCATGCCCTTCCACATTAATAAACCTTAAGATAACTATAGTTAACTAATAATTAATAAAATATACATAACACCCTTATTTTTGAGCTAGTTTCCTAGGGAAAGGGCCAACCCTTCTCCTGGAAGGCTAGAGGAAAAGATTCTCATCCCTCTATTGTATTATTCGGCCATGTCTATGTATTGTTGTAGTAATACTGCATTATATCAGAGCTGAATATTCAAATCTGCTCTTTTGTACTTAAGCTTTCAATAAACCCTTACCGGGTTATTTCTATAATGTCTTAAGGAGGTTAGATCCTTGTTTTCTTGGCATATTGTTCAATAAAACTCTAGATCCATGAATTTTTATCATAATGTTGCAGAAACCCTCATAGAATAACACTATCATGTTCTTCAAAAATTCTACATAGCTTAAGTCATGGGGTTTGGGCATTTTTAAGCTGATTTGAGGTCGGGAGATGTGTTTAACTTAGTAAAAGGGATTTGTTTTTTATTCCCTTTCATATATAAGGGCCAATATATATATCTATTCTAAGGAACCTAAGTGTTATTTCCCCTTGTTGCAGCATAATTTCCTGGAAATAACGTTTTTATGGTCTAATTGCTGCATTTTTCCCCACTTGGGATGATGTAGAGGAGTTCCTTTTTTCTGCTATTACATTCATTTGATGGCTATGTGTTTCTCAACACATTTTATGAGTTAATTTCTCACTGCTACTCCAGTATTGTGTTCATGTATTTCTGCATTCCCCATTTGGGATATTACAGCAGAGGTCAAACGAGAGAGGGAGCAATTAAGGGTTCCCTACACTGGAAATAAGATGAAAACATAGAAATGAAAAATAGTTAAGATAGGTTACTTTTAACAAATCCTAAAGTAATCCTCCTATTCAGTCATGCAAATTTAGAACACATAATGGATTGCATGTAACAAAGAAATATAACAATGACAAATTTAGAAAATACTTCACTCCAAATAGCTCATCACGTGAATCCTAAAATATGATGATAGTTGATCTGATCTAGTCTACTACTCGAAATTTGAAACACAAAAAGCCTTCAAGTCCAACAAAATAACTATAGCAATCTCCAACAATTTATTCCACACCCAATACTTCTAAATATGAAGTGTTTATACATATTTATTTACAAAATATCCTAGAATGATTCTAGGAATTATCTAAGGAAAATAAAATATCTTTACAACAATAATAGAGACGTCTACTTAATAAATCAGCAAGTTGTCCTATTTATTCAAAAAAAATAGAAACTGCTTTGAGGATAATATGCAGCTGGTTGCCTTGGTGTCCTCCTTGCTGGCTTTAGATGTTTTAAATTTGTTTTGGAATCTGATCTACCTTGTCTGATACTCTTTCTCTGATTCTCTTTATTCACTCATAATCTCTAACTTGGATACTCTTTGACCATAATCAAAACTGTTTACTGCTGTAAAAATATGTTTTAACAGTAAATCAGCAAACACTTTTCCTTTCATATATCTGTCTTTTTATCTTTCATAATAAATTTGTGAGTCACTACCAATCCTCATCTTTAGGAATTTCTATCTTCTTTAATTTCCTGAAGTTTTCATCAGCTTCAGTGTATCTGGAAAAATTTGGCTTGATGATAAACAAGTGTCTTATCTCATGTTGTAAATAGAATAAGTCTTCAAAACTTTTGAGTAAGACTTTTCCTATTGGAATTCCTTGTACTGGTGGTTTATTTGCCTATTCCTTTTAAATTTCTCTGATCTTTTTATCATATTCATTCTGAGGCATCAGTTTATCATTAATGAACATAATGTCAGGAAATCCTTTTTGCCTCAAATTTGTAAATTTGATCATAAACCTGGTTATGGTAGTATTCATATTCTCACACTTTTATTCCAGTTGCCCCATTAGATTCTTCTTTGTAGTAACTTTCCTAATTTCTAGGATACTTTCAGTCTTGTCAGTGATCTTGATTTCTTCTAACTCTTGTCTATTTTTACGGTTAAGGAATGTGATCAGCTTTAAAGCTTTTTATGGTTTATCAGCTAGTTCACTTTGAGTCTTTTGAATTTCTGCTTGGGCTGCTAGTAATAACTCTCTCTGTTCAAAGATTACCTAAATTGAAGGCCACACATCATGGATGGATTCAATGATATCATTCCAAAGATAGTTTTTGATATATGATATTTGTTCCTTCAATGTCAATTCCTTCTGCAATTTCTTCAATTCTTCATTCAGTCTAATGGCATTTTACTCATGTATTTTTGTTGTGTAACCAGCTCCAAAAATAGAAGAAAAGAGATATCAACGCCTTATAAATAAGCCACTTCGAGGGGGCAAACTCCAATACATTACATAAATGAACAATTCTTGGATGATACAAATGAACAAAACCTCCTTCTATATATAGGAGTCCATGGGGCCACAATATAATCCTAGTGGGCCACAATGTAATCCTAGCCGAACTAACATTAATAATTTAAGGGCACAATAATAATAAAATGGGGGTTACAAGGGTACAATAATAACAATAAGGGGGTTACACTAACAACAATAAGGGACTATACTAGTAATATAGGGACCTAACATGCCCCTCTACTTCAAAAAAGTGTTGTCCTCAACACTTGAGTAGCTTTGGATGCTTCTGTATAAAATTCTCATCCTCCCATGTAGAATCTTCAGTGGGTAAGTTCTTCCACTTGATGAGATACTCTGAAATTGATCGATTCCGTAGTTGTCAAGTTCTTGTTTCCGTGACCGCTTCCGGTTCCAATATGATTTTTCCTTCCTCATCAAGTTCTGGCAATATTGTTTGAACTGGAAGATTTTCACCTATAACCTTCTTTAAGCATGAAACATGGAAAACTGGATGTACTCGCGAAGAAGAAGGAAGCTCCAATTTGTATGCCATAATACCAATCTTTTGCAACACCTTGTAAGGACCATAGTACTTTGGCGATAATTTATTATCCTTCTTAGCTTGCTTGAGGGACATTTGTTTATATGGTTGTAGCCGTAAAAATACCCAATCTCCTACATCAAAACTTCTCTCGCCGCGATGTTGATCTGCCTGTTGTTTCATTCGATTTTGTGCCAAATTCAGGTTATCCTTTAAGAGTTGGAGAACTTCTTGCTGATGCTCGATGTGATCTTCCACCGCTTGAACCTTCGAATTTTCCCTTAAAGATGATGTGATGGATGGTGGATGATATCCATAAAGTGCCATAAATGGGGTCATTTTTGCTGCAGTATGGAAGGAAGTGTTATACCACCATTCAGCAAGAGGTAACCACTTGACCCATTGTGTTTGTTTATCAGACACAAAACAACGAAGATATCCTTCCAAACATTTATTTACTATCTCAGTTTGACCATCAGATTGAGGATGATAAGATGAGCTATGAGCTAATTGAGTACCCAAACAAGAAAATAACTCCGTCCAAAATTTTCCAGTAAAAATGGGATCTCTGTCGCTCACAATAACCCTTGGGTTTCCATGTAGCTTTTGAATTGTGTCCATAAATGTAGTAGCAACTATAATTTCTTTAAATGGATGAGATAATGCACAAAAGTGTGCATACTTGGTAAGTCTATCAACTACCACCATGATGACACTCTTTCCTTTGGACTTAGGTAAACCCGTGATAAAATCCATTGAAATCTCCTCCCAACGTTGACTTGGAATGGATAAAGGTTGTAGAAGTCCTGGGGTCTTAATTGTTTCCATTTTATTCTGCTGGCAAACCAAACATTCCGCCACAAACTTTTGAATATCAGATTTAAGGCCATCCCAAAAAAATTCTTTCTTCACCCCGTGGTAAGTTTTTAAAAATCCTGAGTGTCCTCCTAAAGGAGAAGTGTGCAATTCCAGAAGAATCTTTTGTTTTAGTTGGGAATTCTTACAAAGATATAAGAGATCTTTGTACCATAAGGAATCATTTTTCCAACTAAATGTATCAGATGTACTAGGATCTTGCTGCAACTTTTGAATGAGTGTCCATACATCTTTTTCCTTATTCCATTCATCTCTTGCTTCAGTTATCCAATCTGGTTGGATAATAGAAATGGCACAAAGCAATGCTTCCACCTCTTCATTCTTTCTTGAGAGTGCATCTGCAACCACATTAAGCTTTCCTTTTTTGTAGATTATTTCAAAGTCATAACCCAACATCTTTGTGACCCATTTTTGCTGCTCTTCTGACGATAGTCTTTGTTCCAAAAAGTGTTTAAGACTATCATGATCAGTTTTTACCTTGAAGTGTCTTCCCATTAGGTAAGTTCGCCATTTCTTTAGTGCATGCAGTATTGCTAACATTTCCTTCTCATAAATAGGTTTCTGTAAATACTTTCCTTCGATTGGACGACTTTCAAAAGCAATGGGTCTTCCTTCCTGCATTAAAACTGCACCAATTCCATTTCCTGAGGCATCACATTCCACAATAAAGGTTTTTGTGAAGTTTGGTGTAGCTAAGACCGGTGCTAGGCACATTGCCTCTTTAAGACATTCAAATGCCTTAGTTGCTTCAGGAGTCCATGAAAATGCATCTTTCTTCAATAATGTTGTTAGAGGTGCTGCTATTCTCCCATAATTCTTAACAAACTTGCGATAATACCTTGTTAACCCGAGAAATCCTCGCAAATTCTTTATGGTTGTGGGGACTTTCCATTCCTTAATGGCTTTAATTTTGTTAGGGTCTACTTTAACACCCTCGTGAGATACAATGTGACCCAAATATTCCACCTCTTGTACTCCAAAGAAACATTTGGATTTTTTTGCATATAATTGTTTCTCCCGCAATAGTTTGAGCACCCTGTCAACATGTTCAACATGATCCTTCCAAGACCTGCTGTAGATTAGTATATCATCAAAAAATACTAGCACAAATTTTCTAAGGAAGGGTTTGAAAATGGAATTCATCAACCCTTGAAATGTAGAAGGTGCATTGGTAAGGCCAAAAGGCATGAAAAAAAATTCATAATGACCCTCATGAGTTCGAAATGTTGTTTTCAGAATATCTTCAGTCTTCATTCTAATTTGATGATATCCCGAATGAAGATCCAACTTGGTAAAATAAATTGCTCCATGTAATTCATCCAATAATTCATCAATCATAGGAATGGGAAATTTATCTTTAATGGTGAGCTTATTGAGCTCCCTATAATCCGTACACATTCGCCATGATCCATCCTTCTTGTGTACCAATACTACAGGAGTAGAGAAATAACTTTGACTAGGTTGAATTATACCCGCCTCTAACATTTCTGCAATCATACGTTCAATTTCGCTCTTTTGGACATAAGGATATCTATAAGGCCCGATGTTTGGAGGAACACTTCCCGGAATCAAATGAATAGCATGATCATGATCATGAATAGGTGGGAGTCCTTTGGGAGTTTCAAACACCTTGGAATGATTGTCCAAGACTTGTTGGAGATCTGCAGAAATAGATGATTTTGATGTCGAAACTTCTAGTGAGCATAATTGTGCAATTACGCCTCGTTGTTATTTCTTTAGAAGCTTTGTCATGACATTAGAGCTTATTATCCTTCCCGAATTCCCTTCAATACCCCGTAATTCGACTTCCTTTCCTTCTGAAAAAAATTTCAAGAAAAGTTCTTGAAAATTAAAAGCTACCGTCCCCAAAGATTGTAACCATTGTACTCCTAGTACAACATCAGCTCCTCCCATAGGAATGGAAAGCATTGGACTAGTCAATACATATTCCCCCATGGTTAGCTTGATATTATGGCATTTTCCAGAGCAATTTATAGTTCCTCCATTTGCAACCATCACTTGACATTCTGGTGCTGGATATAGGAAACAATTTAATTCCTTGGCTACCTTACAATGAATAAAATTATGGGTGCTACCTGAATCAATCAACACTATTACCTTTTTTTTCTTGATCTGTCCTGCTATCTTGAGAGTTTGAGGAGTGGTAATTCCTGCCAGTGCATTACATGATATGGTCGGATTCATTTCTTCCTCTTCTATGGCTGGTTCCTGGTGTATATCCTTTTCTTGTTCATTTTCTTCTTCTTCTTCACAATCTATGTAAAATAATTTCTTTTCAGCACACTTATGACCTTTAGTGTATTTGCTATCACAACTGTAGCAAAGCCCTTTTGCTCTTTTTTCTTCCAATTTTTGTGTTGTCAACCTTGTAGGTTGTGGAAATCTAGGCGTAGCAACACTTCCTTCTTTATAGAATTGAGTGGTAGGCTTCCTTGTCGCCATAATTTTACATTCAACTTTTCTTGCCAACCTGAATGCCTTCTCCAATGAATCAAGTTCCAAAACACGAACTTCATGTTGGATGTTATCCTTTAGAGTACCTATGAAGAGATCAATCCTGTGTTCCTCTGGAATATCAGTTACCCTTATATTCAATTTTTGGAAGTCCTCAATGTGCTGCCCCACTAAACCCATTTGTTTTAGATTCATCAATTGGCTAAAGAAGGTGTTGCTCTTTGTATCCTCATAATGTGCTATCATTTCCTCCGTAAAAATTGACCAAGTGACAATTTTTTTATGGGAGAAAAGCCATCGATACCATACAAATGTATTTTGTTCTAAATGTAAAGTTTCAATGCATACCTTTTGTGTGTTTTGCACGTTATGGAGATCAAAATATTGCTCCATCTGTAGTATCCATGTTACAGGATCCTTTCCATCAAACTTCCTCATATCCATCTTTGGAATATGGTGGTTCTTTCCGCCAACATTAGAGTTTATGAAATCACAATTAACATTTATTTTGTTCTCATCATGAGGTTCTTCTACTATCTTTTCACCATTAGGAAACCTTTCTTGTATAAACTTTGTCAAACCTTCCATGTCCGCTTTTAGAAAATTCTTCATGTTTTCCATTTTCTCATCGATCTTAGCTTCCATGTCATCCATCTTAGATTCCATGCCAGCCTCCATGCCATCCATCTTAGCTTGCACGCCATCCATCTTAGCTTCCATGCCTTTCTTCAAAACTTTTATTTCATTGCTCTTTGCGAGAGTGAAATTTGTTGCACTTGCTCTTGTAATTTTGATAGATCATATTGCAATTCTTCGTCTTCATGAGTCATAGTAGAGCTTTCCAAAGGCTTAATGGGTGTTGAATTATTTTTTGGGGCCATTTTATAATCCAATACTGATATCTATTCTACAATATGCCCTTGCAATCAATTCAACTTGATTCTTCAAACAAGACTTATGCAATTCAGAAAAAAAATACACACCTTTTACTTGCTTTTGAGGAGCTCGACATTGAAATTGTATTATCTCTGTGATTACAGCTCTCCTATATCTAAAATTTAGCACTGAATTAGCTCTCTGAATTCTCTTTTGAATGCCATAGGTCTGACCTGATTTGGATTCTCCAAGACAAAGTTGTGTCCAATCTCCCACAATGACCAAATTATGGACTAGTTCAGTAGAGCAAACTTGTACGACTTGCCACGTGTCACTGTTTTTTCCTTTGTCTCTGAAATTGATAGCCAAGAAACTACAGTCTATGTAATGGTGACCAATTTTCATGCCACTCCAATTCGATGCCCAGAGAGAGAGTTATTGAACTTTTCCCACGATCACCTATTTGAGATGAAATTCAGGAGTCTGAAAAAGCACTACCTTCCACAGATCATATCTCCAAAAATACTATGAAAATTCAGGAGCCTGAAAAAGAACTACCTGGCCACACATCATGGATGGATTCAATGATATCATTCCAAAGATATTTTTTTATATATGATATTTGTTCCTTCAATGTCAATTCCTTCTGCAATTTATTCAATTCTTCATTCAGTCTAATGGCATTTTACTCATGTGTTTTTGTTGTGTAACCAACTCCAAAAATAGAAGAAAAGAGATATCAACGCCTTAGAAATAAGCCACTTCGAAGGGGAAACCTCCAATACATTACATAAATGAACAATTCTTGGATGATACAAATGAACAAAACCTCCTTCTATATATAGGAGTCCATGGGGCCATAATATAATCCTAGTGGGCCACAATGTAATCCTAGCCGACCTAACGTTAATAATTTAAGGGCACAATAATAATAAAATGGGGGTTACAAGGGTACAATAATAACAATAATAGGGTTACACTAACAACAATAAGGGACTATACTAGTAATATAGGGACCTAATAGTTTTTGCATTTATCTGAGCCAATTTTTTTGACTTCTCAAGATTTTCTACCACCTGTTTCAATCTGCTAATTTAATTTGTCTTAAGAGAAATTTCCTCCATAGCTTTCACCAATTTTCTGGCTTCATCTATATGGTGAACTGTTGTTCTAGATGATTCAGTAGCTGAGGTTGTGGATGAAGCTACTGGTACTGTAGTAGCCAGTGGTTCTTTGGGTGATAAATTTTTTGAAAAATTCGAAGGCACAGTTGTAGTGATTACAGGAATAATTGTAGGAATCTTTGGTATTTTTGGTGTTTCTTTCTCTTGGAAAATTTTTTCCATTTGTATTTCCATTTCCTTGAGTTGGGCTGTCAACTGAAAAATCAAATTCATCATGTCATATTTTTCTTTCTGTCCTTCTATTATTTATTTTGTTTGAGGATGTTCACTTTGAGGAAGTTTGAGTTTTTTCCTCAAAGCTTCAATATCTTCATTCTTCTTTTTCACTAATAACTCTGCTACTTTGATAGTAATAGTATCATATCCCACCTGCAAAACTAGTTCTTCCAAAGATTTTATCCTAAGATCCTTGGCATAAAAGGATTCCTTATCTATTTTCATCTAATATTGCATGTTGGAAATGGTGTTCTAGAGCTTCTGAGCACTCATGGCTTTAGTTATGATAGTAGAGTACAAAAATTCTGAAGTCTGTCTATGGAACTCAATCTGATCAAGAGCATGAATCTTATCTATCTGGACTTCCAAATCAACCTTTTTATAATCTGCCATTGTCTTTGGGGATTTGATTGTGGGCTGAAACACTGACATAATGATCTGAAAATGGTCTCAATAACTTTTATGTATTTCAAGAACCTACCACTCAGTTTTAAATAAAATTTTCTAGCTTTTACTTAACAATTTTGCGGAATTTTTTTCTTGAAAGTAGTGTATGATTTTTTTTTTATTTTTTATTTTTTTTCTGTATATGTGTCTTAAGTTTATTTGTTCTTGTTGTAATTTAACATGTATCACAAAAACATAATTCAGCAATAAAACCATTAAACACAACAGCAATATAATATATGAGTTCACCCGAAATCTCGTGGGCTACGTCTCCTTTGAGTCTGGTCAACTAGACTCAACCCTTTGGGATTAAAATAATTGTTCTTTTAAAAGTTTGATTCTTAACACCAATGATTACAAAAATGATTCAAAGGGTTGAGAATACCATTTAACATCCCTATAATGGCTGTCCAAATTCTGCAAACAACTTTAGCCTCCTGTTAACACATTTCCTTCGATCGGTGCACTAAGCTTTTGTTAGCCACCTATAATAATTTGTCAAAGCAAACAGGTGGCTAAATTTGTCTTAAGCCTTCAAGAGATAGTTTCTTTTGAAAACCTATCATATTTTGAAGTCTTATGATGTCCTTTATCCTTGATATTAATCTTCACTGATGTTTCACTATAAGCCCTCAAGCACCTTGTTGTTTACCAAAAGAAAAACTGTTTATGAGGCTCCATTTTCCATCATTTTGCTCCTTGTTTCACTCACAAAAAATTCCATTTTCACCCTTATTCCCTTCATAAAATCCCTCCGTAGACCTTCATTTAACCCCTAAAAACATCAAAACCCTCTTAAAACCTTATATTTCCCCTTATTTGGTTTTAAAAACCCTTTCTTTCATCTATCGGAACCCTCATTTTGGCTTTAAAATCCATGTTTTAAGCCTAAATATGGTATTTTACACTATAAAGGTGTTAAGCCCCTGAGGGCTTATAGCTTTTAACCCCTTTTCATCATATTTCCTAAAGCCCTGCAATCGGGCGCTTAAACACATTAGCCTTCGTGCCAAAAAACCTTTTCCCCTTCTATTTTCCCATTCCCCGACGTTGTGGTTCAAAATGAATATGGACCGTTGATCTCTAAATTTCAACGGCCATCGGGCCCCATCCTTCTGCTCGTTCCCTTTCCCTTCATTTCTCCCCTTTCGAACATATTCGCTTCTTCTTTCAACCATAACCGTCCGATCTGAAGATCTAATAATCGGGACTTAACCCGATGAATCCAACACCCGTCCACTACGTGACAAAATATCCCACATCATCATGGACCCCACATGCACTTTTACCCCGCATCTCTTCATCCATCGCGCTTAACCCACACCGTTGAATCTGGAGCCTCCGATCTGACGACTCAGATTTAATGTCGTGCAATTTTTGGCTCCCTTTTGCAGTGCGCTACTTCCACGCGATAAAAATGGTATTGGAAAGCCACATGTTAGACGATGAATGGAATCATGTTCCATTCGTTAGAAACCACTTACCTCCATTTCGTTGCGTGATAACCGCCAGCGGTTTTCCAAAACCGTTCTTCCTCATTTTTGTGCCAATATTCAAAATTAGATTCATTTCTGCCCTTTTCCATGGTTTCAATCCCTTCTCCACTGCAACCACGTTGTTCCTCACTGCTCCTTCACCCTCACAAGCCTCTGAAGCAGTCTTTACCCACTCGCAATATTTATATAACATGGTTAAATTGTCTATTTGCAGGTTTTGCAATGGTGTTTCTTAGGTTTTCTTACAGTCACAGAGGTGACACGAATGATGAAGCGTGATGACCATACAGCATGAATCAAATCATATAGGGAAGCACTTGAGTTTAATGTCATATTTCATTAAATATCGAGATCATTAACCCTCCACTTTAGCAGAAACCCCAGACACCTGTGCATAATAAACATAAAAGAGTATCAGAAAAGATTGAGAGGATTAATTGCATAATTTTGAAGATTTAATCCCTAATCCATAGTTACAAGACAATGATGCAGTTCTAAGGCCATAAATATAATCAAGGGAGCTTAATAAATCTTAGAGCATAGGTTAAACGCAAATCAATGAGCAAAGCAACAAAGAAGACCATATCAGCAGAACGTTCTTTTTTGAAGAAGGACTAACCTCTACAACCCCTTCTACCCTTCATCAAGGTACCATGAAAGTTATTATACTAACAAAAATTCCTAAAACTGTCAGTGCATTGGTTGCAAAACATGGAAGACCTGAAAGACAAGATATTCACCTTACTTGTCTCAGAGGATAACACAGAGTACTACAACCAGAGAGTAATTCAAAGGCACACCCTAGAAGTAATTGTCAACCTGACAAGGACTTCTCAGTCATCCAAAGGGCACTGAAAGTTAATATAAAACCATTAAGTAGAATGGGCACTTGAAGACTTTCTCCCTCTGTCTTAATGGATCATTTAAATCCTATCTACCACTACTATCACTCATTCCCCTATAAGAACCCATGAAAAATACATTGAAAATGTTGGTTGGTTGGGATTTTATTGACTGTTTGAACTGTTAATGAGGGAAGTAGCTGAGTAATTTGTAATATAGTAGGTTGGGAAGAAAATTTTGGACTGTAAAAAGCCATTGAACCCAAAGTATGTGACTGGTTTTTCACATCAATTGAACAAGCATATTCACAGGATCTTGGTCTATATTATTGGTGATGTTTTCCTTACTGTAATTGTCTCCTTTCATGTTTTTCATACTGTCCATTATTCTTTGATAAAGAACAGCAGGTATAGATTAGGACATACTATTGGAAGTACCCTAAATCTCACTGATAAGCTTTATCTTTATGTTTTCCTATGATATTATATTTAAGGATAATTCTGTAGAGTATAACCAGTCAAGGAGTGTTGGTAAGCCCATGTCTTGCTAAGTATAACTTGAAACATTGTTTCTTAAATGATATTTTCATTTGATTCTAAGTAAATATTTAACTAGGGAAGTCTATGGTTAGCCCCGTCCTCTATTTTTTCTCCAACGGTTTGTCTTGAAATTTTCCCTGTGAGTTAGTGTCAAAAGCAGAGAAAGTTAGAAGTCTTTCTCTAATCTTAGGCCTTACTCTGTGTTTAATCTTAAATGTTTTCTACTATCTGAAATCGGTTATGAGGACTATTGGATTGTTTCCCTTGAGAGTATGTTGAAAGAAGGTTAGGTTAAAAGTCCTTACTTGATCTTAAGCTACCCTTTGTGTCTTTACTAAGAGTTTCCTTTGAAAGTATGTCAAAATCAGGATAGGTTAAAAGCCCTTACCTGATCTTAGGCTACACTTTGGTTTCTTTCTTTCAATTCACTTCTTAATCTTCCATCTCACCATCTATCTAAAGAGATCCTTTGGTATAGATGACTTTCCCTATGGAAACCCTTGGATATTCTTTATGCGAGTAAACCCTTTTATGACTCCATAGCCCAATGGGTTGGCACTTCTCTTGCCCTATCTTTCCATGCTAAAACATCCTTCTACTCATTTCCTTCTTCACTTCACATAACCTTCTCAGTTAATGATCTCCAACCAAACAAAAAAAATAAACCCTTGTGCTCTCTAACTAGCCTAATACCATAAACTGACCTTAAGGATATATCATTCTTTACATTTATAGAGAGATCCCTCTCTGGATCCAGGAGGGCTAGATCCTGAGATCCCAAAGTGGTTTGATGTTGTCTTGTCTTTTGGTTTTTCCAATCTAGCCAAAACACAGGAACACCAACATAATGGCAACTCCACTGTGGAATTCTAAGTGAATTTCATCTTATACATCCTTAAGAGCTCAGAAGACCCACAAACCTCCTTAGATTGGTATTCAATTGCTGATGGTGGACATCAACTCATCTCAAAAAAATTTAAACCCTCCACCTGGTGACTCCACAACTCCCAAAAGACCAAATGACTCCACTGGTAGAGGACCCTGAACTGGTTGAGAAGATACAGTGACCTCTTTTTACAAACATGGATCTAAGTATGGACATATAAGCAAAACTAAATGCTTTATTGGATAGAGTGACAAGAATTATTTACATACTTAGTGAAATATTAGATAGGCATGAGGTTGATACAGATATTGATTCTCCAGAAAAACCCATGTTTTCTCCTAATCAAACACAAACTCAACCCCTTCAAGACCTAGACAATGAGCAAGACATGTATAATGATCAAGACTTTATAGAAGATGAGGAGGAAGGTTATCAAGAAATTCCTGGTTGCCTACCTATATCTTGTACTATGCCATTAAGAGAACTTCATGACCAAATTGCAAACACTTATAGTGAGCAGTGCTTTGAGGAAACAAATAGCCACTTAGAAAACGTAGAATCTGATGTGGAAGGAGAACCAGCACATATAGGAACTCCCCCTCTAGATTATTACCCATTTCAGATTACACAAGAAGAGTGGCATTCTGATAATGTAGAAAAAACAACTGATGAGCCTTGTATCGAAAATAATTGGCATAGTAATCATGAGGAATTGTTTGAGACAGAAGAAGATCATGAAACATTAGAAAATCCTCAAGGTCTCCATGCAAGCACAAATGAGTATCCCCTAGAAGAGGCTCAAGAAGACATCCAGCCTCCAAACCAGTTAACACAAGAGAAAGAGGATTTTTGTTCTTCTGTCCATGATGAAAAAGAAAGCCCTCCTTTGACAGAAGAAGAAATTGACCAAATTATAAAAAAACTGCCAGCCTCTGAAATCTTTTATAAAACAAATACTCTTGCCCATTCATCTACTGAGCTTTTTTGTATAGATTTAGAAAGCTCCCCTGTAAATCAGAATGAAGAAAGATCTGATGATGATCGAGTATGTTTGATTGGTAGCATTACTTACTTTAATGATTTTCCTAATTTTGATCTATCTGATGATGATGTTCTCTAAACAGAAGTTTATCTTCCAGGGCCATCATTAGTAGATTTGTGGAAGGAAGATCAGTTCCATCGACTTCAAGAAAGTAATGAGCCCATGCAGACTATTTATGATACTAATGAGGAAAGTTATGAAAGTCTAGTAGTAGGTGAAGATTCATTTAATCTTCACTCTGATTTATCTCAGATCATCAGTAATAGTTTCCATGCATTTGGAAATCTGTAGCCTTTCATCTCAAAGGGTGAAGAGGAAAACAATGAAGAAATTTTTGAGCAAGTTGAAACCAAGGATCCTTCTCTTGAAAAAAAGGAAGCAATGGAACAGACCCCTGCTCAAGAATACATTGATATTTTTGCAGAGCTCAGCCCACCAAATCAGAATATCTCAGAGCTACAAGAGGACAACACTGCAGTATATGATGAGTCCCCCAGTTCAGAAAAGAATGAATATGAGGAAGAGTTTCTTTATCAAAATAATATTTTCCTTGATCCAGTGGAATAGGAAGTAATCATGTTTGAAACCTACTTGTCAAATACTCACAACCAGGTATTATTTCAAGATCCTTATGCTCATTTCCTATAGACATTTAGAGAAGTATCAAAGGCCATCAAGAGTAGCTTATTGCAGACAAAAAGAAACATTTTAGAAGCTGCTGCTAAAAAACAAAGAGAGTGGGAATACCCCTGCCCGTCCAACATGCTCAAAGAGATGAGCAGAAACCAGTCATGGGATCATCTAATTGACTATATGTATTGGAAAATAGAATTTATCAGCTAGTCATGTAAATATCTCAAGTTAGAATAGGGTAGGTAGGAATCTCAATAAATCTCAGCCTGTGAGAATTTAGTTAGTTGTTGATTTTACTTTGAAGAGAAATTCAAAAAATACAAAAAAAATAGAAAAGAAAGGTTCAAACATGCTCAAATCCAGAACCTATGAAGCATTAAAAGAGAATGGCTCTAATTAGATCAAAATCTGAGCCAAAGGTACAAAAAGGACTGGTTCTAATATGCTCAAAACTTGAACCAGCAAAGAAGAAAAAGGACAGCTCTAACAAGACCAAAACCAGAGCTGAAAAGAAGAAAGAAGATGACTCTAAAAGGTTCACAATATGAGTCATAAAAAGAATGAAGGATGCTGGTGATTTTCATATCTGAAGCCTTCAAATTTTGTTTTTAATTTCTGCAAAGTTCAGTCCATGTGCAGCTTGTCTTTATGCCATGGATCCACAGCAAATCAGACAGCCTAATCCTGGTTTGGTTGTGTTTTCAATTTCTGTTTTAGAATATAGAGAATGAAAATTTGCCAGACAATTTAATCCTGACAAATATTAGTTTAGGTAGAGAAGCTATGATTCCAACTGTTTAATCTGGTCTCATGGAGGAATAAGGGTAGAATTATATTATTTTATTCTTTCAATAAAAAATAATGATGAGGAAGGTTTGCAAGTCTAGGTTCACCTTGAAGAAAAAATGTTAGGACAGTAGGATGGGTAGGTAGTAGTTTGGGGAAGTATTGATGCTGATATAATGCTTTTCACTTATGTAGCAGCTGATCTAAAAAGAAAAAATATGGTCAAGGACTAGGATCTGGCCTACTTCCAAAGATTATATCTGAGATTCTTGACACCTTCAAGAAGATTCCATCCCCATGTGGAGCCACTGTTAGCCACCTATAATAATTTGTCAAAGCAAACAGGTGGCTAAATTTGTCTTAAGCCTTCAAGAGATAGTTTCTTTTGAAAACCTATCATATTTTGAAATATTATGATGTCCTTTATCCTTGATACTAATCTTCATTGTTGTTTCACTAAAAGCCCTTAAGCACCTTGCTATTTACCAAAAGAAAAATTGTTTATGAGGCTTCATTTTCCATCATTTCACTCCTCCTTTCACTCACAAACAATTCCATTTTCACCCTTATTCCCTTCATAAAATCCCTCCATAGACCTTCATTTAACCCCTAAAAGCATCAAAACCCTCTTAAAACCTTATATTTCCCCTTATTTTCTTTTAAAAACCCTTTCTTTCATCTATCGGAACCCTCATTTTGGCTTTAAAATCCTTGTTTTAAGCCTAAAGATGGTATTTTACACTATAAAGATGTTAAGCCCTTGAGGGGTTATAGCTTTTAACCCCTTTTCCTCATATGTCCTAAAGCCCTGCAATCGAGCGCTTAAACACATTAGCCTTCGTGCCAAAAAACCTTTTCCCCTTCTATTTTCCCATTCCCCAGCATTGTGGTTCAAAATGAATATGGACCGTTGATCTCTGCGGATCAACGGCCGTCGGGCCCCATCCTTCCGCCCCTTCCCTTTCCCTTCATTTCTCCCCTTTCGAACATATCCACTTCTTCTTTCAATCATAACCATCCGATCTGAAGATCTAATGATCGGGACTTAACCTGATGAATCCAACACCTGTCCACTACGCGAAAACATATCCCACGTCATCATGGACCCCACATGCACTTTTACCCCGCAGCTCTTCATCCATCACGTTTAACCTGCACCGTTGGATCTGGAGCCTCCGATCTAACGGCTTAGATTTAATATCGCGCAATTTTTGGCTCCCTTTCGCAGTGCACTACCTCCACGCGATAAAAATGGTATTGGAAATCCACGTGTCAGACGATGAATGGAATCGCGTTCCATGCGTCTGAAACCACCTACCGAAATTTCGTTGTGCGATAACCACTAGCGGTTTTCCAAAACCGTTCTTCCTCATTTATGTGCCAATATTTAAAATTAAACTCATTTCTGCCCTCCTCCATGGTTTCGATCCCTTCTCCGCTGCAACCACGTTGTTCCTCACTGCTCCTCCACCCTCAGAAGCCTCTGAAGCAGTCTTTACCCCCTCGCAGGATTTATATAACATGGTTAAATTTTTTGTTTGCAGGTTCCGCAATGGTGTTTCTCGGATTTTCTTACAGTCACAGAGGTGACACGAATGATTAAGCATGACGATCATACAGCATGAATCAAAGAATATAGTGAATCGACTGAGTTTAATGTCATATTTCATCAAATATTGGGATCATTAACCCTCCAGATCAGCAGAAACCCCAGACACCTGTGCAAAAGAAATGATAAAGAGTATTAAAAAATATTGAGAGGATTAATTGCATAATGTTGAAGATTTAATCCCTAATCCATAGTTACAAGACAATGATGCAATTCAAAGGCCATAAATATAATCAAGGGAGCTTAATAAAGCTTAGAGCACAGGTTAAATGCAGATCAGTGAGCAAAGCAACAAAGAAGACCATATCAACAGAACGTTCTTTTTTGAAGAAGGACTAACCTCTACAACCCCTTATACCCTTCATCAAGGTACCAGGACAGTTATTATACTGACAAAAATTCCTAAAACTTTCAGTGCATTGGTTGCAAAGCATGGAAGACCTGAAAGACAAGATATTCACCTTACTTGTCTCAGAGGATAACACAGATTACTACAGCCAGAGAGTACTTCAAAGGCACACCCTAGAAGTAATCGTCAACCTGAAAAGGACTTCTCAGTCATCCAAAGGGCACTGAAAGTTAATATAAAACCATTAAGTAGAATGGGCACTCAAAGACTTTCTCCCTCTATCTTAATGGATCATTTAAATCCTATATACCACTACTATCACTCATTCCCCTATAATAACCCATGAAAAATACATTGAAAATGTTGGTTGGTTGGGATTTTATTGACTGTTTGAACTTTTATTGAGGGAAGTAGCTGAGTATTTTGTAATATAGTAGGTTGGGAAGAAAATTTTGGACTGTAAAAAGCCATTGGACCCAAAGTATGTGACTGGTTTTGCACATCAATTGAACAAGCAGATTCACAGGATCCTGGTTTATATTATTGGTGATGTTTTCCTTACTGTAATTGTCTCCTTTCATGTTTTTCATACTGTCCATTATTCTCTGATAAAGAATAGCAGGTATAGATTAGGACATATTGTTGGAAGTACCCTAAATCTCACTGATAAGCTTTATCTTTATGTTTTCCTCTGATTGTGTATTTAACGATAATTCTATAGAGTATAACCAGTCAAGGAGTGTTTTTAAGCCCATGTATTGCTGAGTAGAACTTGAAACATTGTTTCTTAAATGATATTTTCATTTCATGCTAAGTAAATATTGAACTAGGGAAGTCTATGGTTAGCCCTGTCCTCTATTTTTTCTCCAACAGTTTGTCTTGAAAGTTTCCCTGTGAGTTAGTGTCAAAAGCAGAGAAAGTTAGAATTCTTTCTCTGATCTTAGGCCTTACTCTATGTTTAATCTTAAATGTTTTCTACTATCTGAAATCGGTTATGAGGACTATTGGATTGTT
This sequence comes from Pinus albicaulis, assembly GCA_034641835.2. Taxonomy (NCBI): domain Eukaryota; kingdom Viridiplantae; phylum Streptophyta; class Pinopsida; order Pinales; family Pinaceae; genus Pinus; species Pinus albicaulis. The sequence continues at coordinate 47,983,499 of CM076575.1, read as the reverse complement.
TCCCTTGAGAGTATGCTGAAAGCAGGTTAGGTTAAAAGTCCTTACTTGATCTTAAGCTACCCTTTGTGTCTTTATTGAGAAATTTCTTTTAAAGTATGTCAAAAGAAGGATAGGTTAAAAGCCCTTACTTGATCTTAGGCTGCACTTTGGTTTCTTTCTTTCACCTCACTTGTTAATGTTCCATCTCACCATCTATCTAAAGAGATCCTTTGGTCTAGACTTGCCCTATGGAAACCCTTGGATATTTGTTATGTGAGTAAACCCTTTTATGACTCCATAGCCCAATGGATTGGAACTTCTCTTGACCTATATTTCCATGCTGAAACATCCTTCTACTCATTTCCTTCTTCACTTCACATAACCTTCTCAGTTAATGATCTCCAACCAAACAAACAAAATAAACCCTTGTGCTCTATAACTAGCCTAATACCTTGAATTGAAATTTAAAGATACATTATTATTTACCTTTATAGAGAGATCCCTCTCTTGATCCAGGAGGGCTAGATCCTAGGATCCCAAAGTGGTTTGATGTTGTCTTATCTTTTGGTTTTCCAATCTGTCAAACAATAGGAACCCTGACAGCTTCTCTAAGATTCTAAATGGCACAAAATACCTCAGAATTTCTTTTAAATCATTGAAACCACTATTGTTGTATCCAAAAAACATCATAAACCAAATTTCAACTGATAGATTTCTTAAATCAAGCACATCATCCCCAAAATAGGCTATCCTCCACGTTTTTCCCAAGGCTGCCCAAAAATTCCCATCAACTTCTTGAGCTAAATACGTTCTCAACATGTTTTGAAACAAATTCCATTGGTTCCAAAATGTCTGAAATAGCCAATTTCAACTATTTTTTCATCAGAAATGGCCTCATACTGCTCCGGTTTCGCCTCCATACACTGTCGGCACCCCCTAGCACTAGGGTCAAAGAAAACCTCTCTACTGAGTTTTTGACCTCTGGAAGTTATCCAAACTTTCTGAATCTTCTTCCATTAGATTCAGAATTAAATTTTCAGTCTATAATGACCGTTTTTTTTCTGCAAATGGTCTCTAGCTCCCCTGGCTAGGCCCTACACTGTTACTGGCAAAAGGAGGCAAAAATAGCCTCTGGAAATTAAATGAAGCTTTTCGGATTTCTAATGCTCTCTATAGACTGTACAAACCATTTCATAAAATTTAGAACATCTGAATTATCCAACTTAGCCTATTGGAACTCTGGAGAAGGACTCTAACTCCCCTGGTTAGGCCTCAAACTGAATTTTTCTCATGGTGGCCCTAATTGCTCCTTCATCTTCCCTGAAGAAAAATCTGCTGAAGATCACCTCCATTCGACCTCAAACCTGTCCCAAAGTGTTCAAGAGGTCAAAGGGACCCAAAATTTATGAACATTTCATCCAATTTGGTTCAATAATGATAGATTTATGACCAAATCAACTTTTCCCCAATTTCCTCTACCAAATGTGGGGCAACTGCTAGTTAACTCCACTAAAAGTGGAAGTCCACCTGAATTTGGGAGCACCTCCAGAATCTCTGCCATATTAAACTCCACTTAAATGAAGCTTAATTAAATATTAAACCTAATATTAGGCTCCTTAAGCGCTCTTAGCATTAAGCTCCCACACTGGTCATATGATGAGGTTCCATGGGAGGAGGGTTGGCCCCTCCGTGCTCTACCAGACACACTCGGCATTCAAAGTGCAATAACTTCTTCATACAGTGTCCATTTTTCAAACCGTTTGTGTCACCGGAATCATGAATATGGGACCTATGCAACCATATTTTTTTCAACCCAATCCTGTAACTTTGAATTTTGAGCTATCATTCTGGTCCATGATCCAGTTCTGATCACACCTCCCAAATGAGAATATTTTGGACCCCAAAATCTCTCTTGGACTACTAAAACTGATCTGTACAGCAAATGAGAGTACTGCACCCTCTTCTCTCTTCAACCTCCAAACACTTGCCTTGCATGGCTAGTGACTTTTAACCACAACTAGAAATCAATTCACACTTCCCTTCCTCGATGTGCTTATCCTCCTGTCAAGAGCTGCCTTTCTTGCACTCAGTAAGAAAATTTTTGGCGAGAAATTTGCAGAATGTAGTTGAACATCACAGCCTTGATCAATGATCCAAGGTGCCTCAAACATAAATCGTGCAACATGCGACATCAACAACAAGTCGTCATAGAATGTGTTATACAATTGACACAAAATCAATGTAAAAAGTGTGCAACACAATAGACACAAGTCGAAAAACATGTGTGACACAATCTACACAAGTCTATAAACAACATGATACATCTTGACAAACACATGTGCATGTATCAATGTACAATGAACCTATTTATAGTTCGTTATTTACACATACAACTTCCACGCACATGTACACCTTCAACTCTTCCTTTCAAGTAACAACAAGTACATAATCCCAAAAACATATGGGTGACTATAAGAGCTTAACTAAAAGATATTGTTGCAATATAATTCAGTATCGTACTCATCTTTTACACCTCCACGTCAAAATTTTGCAACATCAAAGAAATTCCTTCAACTGAACCGCATTTATATGCAATCTTGCATGAAACTTTTCAACATAAATATATGCATACAACCAAAATGTGCATATGTACAAAGGAGTATTTCTTATTGTGTTAAGAAGTCAATCCACTTCTTTCCAAGCCACCTCCATGGAGAATTTTGCTGCTGCAACATTTCTTCATGTGAATCTTCCATTTTCACATCGATAATGGAATCCATAGTTCTACTTGTGCCAATCTTTCTGTCCTCTTGTTGCATGTGCTTGGGACGGCTAGTTGGATGCAAAGTCCAACAATGAGAGACATCATGTCCCTTCTTTTGGAAAAATGTGAAAAACTTATGCACCTTATTTGAAATTTGTCTTTCCCTCATCTACTTCTTGTATGCTTTCTTCCTCATCCAACATCTCAAAACATCATGGCTAAATTGACCACAATATGTATAGCAAATATTTCTTCCTTTTAAGCATGCAAAATTATCATGCCTTGCAGAAACACAATAAAATTGATCATGAAAATATTTATACCTCTTTTACTTCTTTGAATGTTCATCCTTTTTTCCTTCTTGAGGAGATGAACTAGTAGAGGCTACAGCTTTCATTTGCAGACTAACATCATCATTCTTTTCTTGAAAACTGTATGAACTTGCATGATCACCATAAGCTGCATGTCTACCATCTTCTTGCTGCAACAAAGGCTTAAAGCAATTTCAATCATCTTTGAAACAAATTTGACATATTTGCATCTTAGATAATAAAATTTCTCTTTGAAATAGCCTCACATGCCTTCATGGCTTTGGAGTCTTTGCCATTAAATTGCACATAACCAAGACCAAGATTCTTGGGTTGTTCCTCAACAAGAACATGTTCAACCTTTCTTGGTGCATTATTGCCTAACCCTTTGCCTTCATAGCCCATTTTAATCATTAATTTGGACCCTATACCTCTTGTATGATTTTCGAAAGAACCAACACATCTTTCTAAAGAGGAAACTGAAGACAAATTAGAATGGATTACCTCTTCCTCACACATGTTCTTGGTCAAAGCCTCTTTGGCTTGATGGAGTTGCCTCTCCATATAAAGCAATATTTGAACAATTTCTTCCTTCTCTTCCTTCATGGCAAACAAATGTTCACGAAGTTCAGTGCTTTCGCATTTATACTCAAACAAAATATGCACCATGTCCTTCAATATAATAAATTCACACTTCATATCATCATCGAATAATCTTGTGAAGGAGGAAACTTCACTTGTAGAAGTTTCCATTATGATTTCAATGAACAAATTAACTTCAACAAAGTTCTCAAAGATTTTCAAAACAAATGACAAAATGGTTGTAAATACAAACTCTTATTCGAGCTGCCAAACAACAAACAAACTCCAAGAGCTTCTTAACAAACAATCGGCAAGAGGGTTTGTTCCAAAAGTGACCTTGAGGTCCCTTGGGGTAAGTAATATGCCTTAATTCCTTTTCTTCCTTTTTTTCCTCTCCAAGACTTAGCTAATCAGTAGCTATCCCAAAAACTCAAGCAAACTCAAACAACAATCAGTTTGCAAACAGTAAAATAGTCAATATTTTACACTATTTAAACACCTTTCAAGCTATAGAATCAAGCAACCAAGTTCTTAGTCAAGCAAGAAACTATGCTCTGATACCAACCTGATCTGAAAATGGTCTAGATAACTTGTATGTATTTCAAGAACCTACCACTCATTTTTAATTAAAATGATCTAGCTTTTACTTGACAATTTTGCGGAATTTGTTTCTTGAAAGTGGTGCATGTTTTTTTATTTTTTTTATTTTTATTTTATGTGTCTTAATTTTATTTGTTCTTGCTGTAATTTAACATGTATAACAGCACCACAATTTAGAAAAAAAAACCCTTAAACACAACGACAATATAATATAGGAGTTCACCCGAAATATCGTGGGCTACGTCTCCTTTGAGTCTTATCAACTAGACTCAACTCTTTGGGATTAAATTAATTGTTCTATTACAATTTTCATGCTTAACACCAATGAATGCAAAAATTATTCAAAGGTATGAGAATTCCATTTAACATCTCTCTAATGGTTTTCCAAATTTTGCAAACATCTTTAGGCTCTTGTTAACACATTTCCTTTTGTCGGTGCACTGAGCTTATAAATGGCACAAACTCCCTCATAATTTTGTTTAAATCACTGAAACCACTATTTTTGTATCCAAAAAACATCAGCCACCAAATTTCAACTAATAAATTTCTTAATCAAGCACAACATCCCCAAAATGGGCTATCCTCCACAGTTTTCCTAGGGCTGCCCAAAACTTCCCATAAACTTCCTGAGATGAAGAAGTTCTCAAAATTTTCTGAAACCACTTCCATTCATTCCAAAATGTCTGAAATAGCCAATTTCAACTATTTTTTATCAGAAACAGCCTCCGACTACTCCAGTTTTGCCTCCATACACTGTCGGCACCCCTTGGCACTAGGGTCAAAGAAAACCTCTCTGATGAGTTTTCGACCTCCAAAAGTTATCAAAAATTTCTAAAACCTCTGTCATTAGATTCAAAATCAAATTTTCATTCAATAATGACCACTGGTTTTCTTCAAATGGTCTCTAGCTCCCTTGGCTAGGCCCTACACTGCTTCTGGCAAAAGCAGGAAAAAATGGCCTCTGGAACTTAAATGAAGCTTTTCAGATTTCTAATGCTCTCTACAGACTCTAAAAACCATTTCATCAGATTTATAACATCTGAATTATCCAATTTAGCCTATTGGAACTCTGGAAAAGGACTCTAACTCCCCTGGTTAGGCCTCAAACTGAATTTGTCTCATGGTGGCCCAGATGGCTCCTTCATCTTCCCTGAAGAAAAAAGTACTAAATATCACCTCCATTTGACCTCAAACGTATCCCCAAGTGTTTCGGAGGTCGAAGAGACCCAAAATTGACTAACATTTTGTCCAATTTGGTTCAATAATGAGAGAGTTATGACCAAAACAACTTTACCCCAATTTCCTCCACTAAATGTGGGGCAACTGCCAGTTAAATCCACTAAAAGTGGAAGTCTGCCTAAATTTTGGAGAGCCTCTAGAATCACTGCCATATTAAAATCCACTTAACTAAAGCTTAATTAAATATTAAACCTGAGATTAGGCTCCTTAAGCGCTCTTAACATTAAGCTCCCACACTGGTCATATGATGAGGGTCCTTGGGAGGAGGGTTGGCCCCTTCGTGCTCCACCGGACCCACTTGGCATTCAAAGTGCAATAACTTCTTCATACAGTGTCCATTTTTCAAACTTTTTGTAGCACCGAAATCAGGAAGATGAGACCTATGCAACCATCTTGGTTTCAACCCAATCCTGTAACTTTCAATTTTGAGCTATCATTCTGGTCCATGATCCAATTCTGATCACATAATTAGCTTTTAATTTGAATAATAAAATGTAGATAGAAGTTTTTTTTGTACATTTTGTGTCTGTTTGAGATATTTATAATAAATATTGTTTTTAATCTCTTCATTCTTCAACTTGATCTGTTTGTATTTTTCTTTGATGTCTAGGTATTTCTCCTCAGCTTCCTATGATGAAGACGCTTAGATGCTCTACTGTCCTTCTATCAACTATGCATCTTCATTGTTGACTTGTTCTTCATTCTCATTCTTAGTAGTGGACTCATTTATTATCACATTGGCAACATTTGTTTCTGGAAAATTAGTGTTGGTATCTATAAGCTCTGTTTCTTCCACATCAATTGTTACCTTTCCTTTACCAATTGAACTTAACTTAGGCCTTTTGTTATCTATTAACTTGAATTTAGTTTCAGTTTTATTTTCTGCAATATAGGCACCAACTTCTTCCCTTACTCTCTTAGTGGATTTTTCTGGCTGATTTGCAGTCTCCAAAGTGTGACTAGTATCACTGTTGTCTACTGCATCTGTTAAGGTATTTTCAGTCCACTCAATCTGATTTGCATAATTTTTCATCTCTGGATTTACTTCATGAATGAAAGGGGTTAACTTGCATTTAACCCTTAATTTACTCAGGACACCTTGTGGATCATAATTCCAAGGAAAACTTTCTTCAAAATTGTATTCCAATAGTTGCTTAGTTTCCTCTTTTTTTGCATCTCCATGATTGTAGATGAATGACCCTATTTGATTCTTTAATTTGAATTGATTTTTCTTCTTTTCTACCCTGAAATTTATAGAATCGGAATTTAGGATCTGCCTGATATACTCCAAGGCAAAGATCATCATTGAAACATACTTGGGTAACTTCTAAGGTAACAAGTTTGACCCAAATACTCTGATTTCTGTATATTTTTCATATAAGTACCAGTCACCAACCTTATTCTTCTCTGGCAACTGCAATATCTTTTTCATTTCTTCATTTATCCTTAGCTACTCTATTTTTGTTATCATTGTGATCACTGGATGTACAATTAACTTTGAAAATTCTGAATAAATGAAATCTGTACATTCTTTCCGGAGCAAATATGTCTATAAAATGACAGAAAGAGGATTTCCCTCTATGTCAAGATTTTGGAGAGTAACTAGAAAATTATCTGATTGAAAGTATAAAAACATATGGAAAAGGAAGGAAGTATATCTGAACACTCCTTCAATTGGAAAATTGGTCAATTGATGATGAATATTATCTGCAATGAAACCAACATAATCAAATATTACTGATGGGGGTTGCCCTGGGGTAAAAGTGGATAAGAACCCCAAGATAGACTCATCTGTATGTTCATCATTAAAATATCCTAGGATGAAGGAAAGCATGGAAATCACATATCTTGAACCTTTTGGGAATTTGGCAGTAGAATATGGGGGATTTAGCTTAGGAATTTCTACATGTGAGGGCATAAATGTCTAGAAAATCATGAATCTCTTGGGAAAATCAAGGCCAATATACAGTTTGGTAAGGGCCTTTATGGATAAAGGGACTTCTTGAGGGTCAAGCTGAAGTTGTAGCATCTGGTTAATTGATTCAGCAGTAATGGTAAGAAGAACTTATTTATTGGAATTTACTATGGTTCTCTGTTCAGGCACATAGTACTGTTGACATAACCTAATAACTTCTTCGCATGGATGAGTTAACGAAACAACATACTTAGGCAAATGGGATTCCCAAATATGGACTTCTTCTTGATCATCTAAGGACTTCTCATAGCACCAACTATGAAAATATAGCAGGTTAAATTCAACAATGGGATCTATTATCTTATAATCAACATCAGATAATGGAATGTGTTCAATGTCTATGACTGGGGATTCTAAAGGATTGACAACAATAGCAGTCTTAGGAGACATGGCTAGAGTGGATTTTGGCACTTTGGAAGCTTCAGGACTGATAGAGCTCTTCTTTTTAGGAATTTTGGCTACTTTCTGCAAGTTTAGACAGTTTGCAGGAGTATTTTTACTTTTAGCAGAGGCTTCTTGCATAAAACAAGTAAAGTGTGGTCTCTTCTTTGGGCTTTCTTTCCAATTAGGCCTTTCAAAGAGGATTTACTAGCTTTTGACTGGTTTTAAGCCAGAAACATGGGTTTCCTGGGTCTTTCGCTAAGAAATTGAGCTTAAAAAGTGTTTTGAAATTGGGAACAGAGGCTTAGGATACCTTCAGAGGCTTTCTGGCTTAATTTAGAGCTTAAAATAGTTTATAAAACCATAAAACTCACAATTTTCCTTTAAAGCAATATGCAGCAATAAAACGGGGTTTCTGCATAAAATTTAATAGGGTTTGCCCTGTTTTTTGGGCTTTTTAGCAGTTTTCTTAGGATAATTTTGGATATATGAATCTAATTTTTCTTTCAAAAATGTTTTTCAAATTGAAAATAGGCTTAATTTGAGAATAAAAACCTGTTATGCGCATGTATAGAGCTTTGAAACAATTTATGCAGTCTTTAAATGGTCGAACAACTTCTGTGGAGATTTTGGAGCAAGACAAAGCTCCTCAGTGGTCTTTAGGCTGAAATTTGAGGTATTTGGCAAGAAAATGGTGGAAAGAGGTTTGTTTTAACATTTGGGAGGCTCGAGTAGGGTTAACGCGCAGAAGAATATGAAATAAAACGTATTACCCAGGTGTTTTATGCATATTATGGTTAATGGGTGATGGTAATAAATGACAGTCATGTCATAAAATAGATGGTTTTCCGGTTCAAAGGGTCAAAACCATAGTGGTTATCGCGTGTGTTTTCAGTGGTAAGTGGTTTTGGGGCAATTGAATGCGATCCAATAAGGATTGACCACATGGAGGAGGGAGAAAATCACGAAACCACCTATTTCGCGCAGAAATGAGATGGGAGTCATTGTGGAAGTTTTCTGTGCGATATCGGCTTTCATCCGTTGGATCTTAGGGTTCGAATGCGAACGGCCTAGATTGATTGGGAAGTTGTGTTGAAATGGAGTGGGGCCAAGGTTTCATATATGTGACGAGGTTAAAATTTAAACCTTAATAAACAAGCGTTTAATCAAAGTTTAAACTTTGGGTTTATGAAAAGGAGGAAGGGTTAGGTTTATTTACATGCTTTTAATAAAATATTTACAATGTTTCGATCAATGTATAGGCGCGAGTCTTTATTATATAGTTTTATCAAACGGTATTGACATTTGTTTAAAACTATAGAGGGTGGGATATTTGTATATGGATATGTTAAATTAATGGGATAAGGGCAAGATTAATATTGCACACATGTGATATTAAACATTGGTTTTAACTTTAAAATAGTGGGTTTATAGGGTTATTTAAAATAAAAGGTTTTAATACTATAGAGGTAGGTGTATTTAGGGATTTACTAGAATAAGTTAGAAGATAATATGAAATAAAGGGATAAATGTAATGAAAACAAAATACACGTTACCTCTAAGTAAAGTGAAAAAATAAAGCATTGATTATCTTTATTGTATCACTTTACACTTTAACTTAGGATAAATGAATTTTGAAGGTTTATGAATGATTTTTGAAAGGGAATGAGATTAGTTATTTAAGATTTTACTTTTACTAAGTAAAAATGGGTTTTTACTTAGGAAAAAGGGATTATGATTTATGAATGAAGAATAAATGCTGATGAAGGTGGGTCTAGTGTGGGAATTCAATATTTTTAACCAATCAATCATCGAGCCTTGGGTTTGGTCCCAACAAAAGTTAGAGAAATGCTCTGAGCCTTTTTTTACTAATAGTTTAGAACACTAAATATTTGTAGGTGAGGGGAAATTAGTGATTTTTGCCATGATGATGTTTTATTACATGATTGCTCAACTGCTTTCTACCTACCCATATTTATTTCTAACATTTTTACTTCATTTTCATGGGTGCATTTAGGCTTGCAACCCTAAAACTTTTTTCTTTCAAATCATAAAACTATCTAAATCTACCTTATTTCATTTGAGGGCTCAGATTAAACTGTTGAGCTCCTCATTATTCTCTACCTATCTACTGACTTGTCAAGCTTAAACTGTTTGACATATCTTTATTCTCTATCTAAAACATGAAATTGAAAGCATGAAAAGTTAAGATTAAACTGTTTAAATGATCATGTATTATGGCATTTATTGACACTCTACACATAATCATTTTTCTTGTAGGTAAAAAGGAAAAGTAGTGGCAGTTGGATTTGCTCACTTTCAGGTCTTATTTTATCTCTATTTTCTTTTGGGGTCTATATTTTCTAAGTCCTTTGATCTTTCTTTTTGGACTTTTTACCCTCTTTTTGGCTTTTTATTAATTTTTTTTTTTCAAAGTATGGGAAAACAACTTGCAGAAAGCAAGGTATGTACATATTTACAAGACTATCAAAGTCAATTAAAAAATTATTAATCTTATTATTATAGGACCCTAACATATTCATAGATAGAGGCAGGAGTTTAATTCATATGACACCACTCACTCCACCTATACCACAAAGTGATACACCTCCATCTCAAACTCATATTCCATACTTCACTAGACATAGACTTCCTGAAGTCCTAAGGTCAAAAATCCAATTAGGAGGATCTCCTACTTCATCCACTGAGGCAGTCTTAGAGGAAGAAGATCCTAGATCTCCAACAGAAGGAGTAACCTTTTTCACCTCTACAGGGGAACATATTTTAGTTGAATATTTATAAATTCCTAGTGGAGAGGAAGAAGAAAAACCTTTCTTCAACATACCATTAATAGAAGAACTAGAGGAAGAGAAATTAACCTTGCAGATTGAATCTTATATTAGCTCTAAAGAATCTATAATGGCATGAAGAGGAGAAGGAGGAGAAGGAGAAGGATAAACTCTAAATTGATAAAATATATTATTTGGAGGAGGAGGTAGAGGGAATGCAGGAGGAGGTATAATAAATGAAGAAAATAGAAGAAATAGGGAAATTGTTAGTTCTTTTGGATTCCATATAGTTGATAGAGATACAAATGCAACAATGAAAAATATCTCACCTTCCGTCCTCCCAAATTTTCATAGATTAAAAAGTGAAGATCCTGAAACCTTTTTGTTTGAATTTGAAGTTTTGTGTAGAACTTATGATTATTTACAAGACTCTCAAAAACTTAAGTTGTTTCCTTCAACATTGAAAGGAGCAGCTTTAAAATGGTTCATGGGCTTAATCACTCAGTCTATCATAACATGGAATGACATGAAGAAAGCATTTTTAGAAATATATTTGGATTATTACATACCCATTAATCACAAGGATGAAGTATTCAAAATGATGCAAAAAGAGGATGAGAATTTGAGGGATTTAATTGAAAGATTCAATTATAACATAAAAAGAGAAAAAATGGATAATTTAGATCAAGATACTTTAAAAGATATTTTATTAAAAGCCATTAGAGATGAGTGGATAGACATACTCAACATGATGGGGAATGGAGATATCTCTCAACTCCCACTACCTGACACTGCTGAATTATGTATTCATCTCTCAAGGGGAAAAGAAAAAACTGGGAAAAGTCCAAGAGATCCTTCTCTTTCTAGAGTAAATAAATCTGCAACTGGAACAGTAAGTAGGGAAGAAATTGGAAACATGCTTGATGAATTTAAAACAGATATCTTAGGGAGTCTTAGTGAACAGATAGACACCCTTAAATTAAAAAACAAGCAGAAATATGAGACTGATGCTTTAGCTATTTTCTATCCTAAATGTAGAAAGAAGCATGCTTTAAGAGAATTTCCTCTTGATGCAACGTTCATAGAGACTTGTATGATTACAATTGTTTATAAAGTCATGAAACTAAGATTTTCCCTTCAATTCCAAGTCTTAAGGTTGTTTTTCAAGAAGAAACAACTTCAAATCCAACAAAATCTCTTTTCTTTGTCTCTAGAAGACCATGGCAGGGGCCACAAACTCAAGGCTTTTAACAATCAAATGTATATGCAACCCCCACCAAATAATTGGAATTCTTGGAAACAATTTTGGCCTCAACCTGATTCTCAATATTGGGCACAAGGAATGCAAAATCCTTATGGAAGATACACTCAATACTACCAATATCCTCTATCATATCCAAACTATCCTCCCCAACAAATTCCTCAACAAAATCAACAACCCCAACTCCAAAACCAAAATCCACAACTTTCATTGTCATTCCCACAAAGATGAAATCAACTACCTGCCCAACCATTACCAAACCCCAATAATAAAAATCCTGAAAATACTTACATGATATAAGGAAAATAATTTCCAACCTACATGATTACTCCTCTAGATCTAAATGATGTCCAACTTAGATCTGGTAGGATACTAGAAAAGAAAAATCCTTCTATAGTTATTCAAGAACAAGATAATTTTGAGGAAGATTATTACAGCCAAATAAAAGTTTTGAGGAAGGAATATCTCTTCAAAACCAGAATTCTGAAAATGAAAAACAAAATGAACCAATAAGCTCAACTCCTATCATATAGAAACCATTAGTACTTACTTCTAAACCTCATTTTCCTGAAATATTACAAGTTAATAGAGGGGTAGAAAATCATATTATGTTTCCCAATTATGATTTTCTAGATGAATTGAAAAATGTCTGTATCAAAATCCCTTTGTTACATGCCATTAAAGAGATTCCAATTCTATCCAAAACAATAAAAAAGTTGAGCATGAAGAAAGCAAGAAGAAAAACAAAAGAAATAAAAATAATTCAGCTAGTAGGAAAAATTGCAGACATAATGATGGGAAAAATTACCATACAAAAATATTTAGATCCAGGAATTCCAGTTGTAAAAACACATATCAATGATATTGAAATTCCAAATACATTGATTTATTTACGAGTAGCAATAAACATCATGAGCAAACAAACCATGGAAAAACTCAAACCTCCTAACCTTCTGTATACACCTACATTACTACAATTAGCAGACAGATCTTTAATCAAGCCAGGTGGTGTGTTAGAAGATATTTCAGTATCCTTAGACTCTTGGGAGTATCCTATTTATTTTATTATCTTAAATCCTAATAAAAATCTAGGAGAACATCCACTTATATTAGGAAGACCTTGGTTGGCTACAGCTGATGTTTTCATCAGCTGTAGATCTGGTGACACGTATATCTCTAATGGTAACTCAAAAAATAAATTCACTCTATATCCTCCGGAAAAAACAATCACAGAGTTAGATGACAAAGAATGGATTTATTATGACAATGATATATAGCCCCTCTTTACTATTTCAAACATTAGTGAAGATATTCAAATCTTAAATTCAATCAAAAACTCTGAATCATCTTCAGAATATGAACATGATCAATTTCAAGAAAAATTAAATATTGAATATTTTTCAACCAGGAAGATGTCTCTTCATTCTATGGAAGAATTTGGTAGCTCTACAGTTGAAATATTTCCAGGAAAAACTTTGAACATAAACAAAAACTTTGAAACATTACAAGAGGAAAAGTTAATCAAAACATTACAACAACATTCTTCTGCATATGCATGGGAATATGCTGACACGAAAGGAATTAGTCCTAATACTTGTATACATCACATTTATATTGAGGAAAATTGTAAACCTATCAAACAACCTAAAAGAAGGGTGAATCCAAATCTTAGGGAAATTGTGAAAGAAGAGTTGCAAAAGTTGTTGAATGTGAACTTCATTTACCCAATTTCAGACAGTTAGTGGGTTTCCCCTTTAGTGATTATACCCAAAAAGAGTGGTAAGTGGAGGGTTTTCATTGATTATCAAGAGTTGAATAAAGCTACCCTAAAAGATCATTTTCCTTTACCCTTTATAGATCAAGTATTGGATACATTAGTAGGTAAGAATTATTTCTCATACTTGGATGGTTTTAGTGGTTACAATCAGATTCAGGTAGCACCTAAAGACCAAGATAAGACCACATTCACCTGTCCATGGGGGATTTATGCTCATCGAGTACTTCCTTTTGGACTGTGCAATGCACTTGCAACATTCCAAAGGGAAATAAAAGGAATTTTTTCTGATCTAATACATGATTTTGTAGAGGTGTATATGGATTAATTTACAGTTTCTAGGAATTAATTTGAAGAAGGTTTATATAATTTGGAAAATTTTCTTAAAAGATGTAAGGAAGCAAACCTTTCACTAAGTCATGAAAAATGTTTTATGTTGTTTACAGAAGGGATTGTTTTATGACATCAAATTTCAGGAGATGGAATTAAAGTTTATGCATCTAAAGTTGAAGTCATCTCCAAACTATCAATTCCAGGTTGTCAAAATGATGTTATAAGTTTTTTAGAATTCACAGGATATTATAGGATATTTATAGAAAATTTCACTAAAAAAGCATCCCCACTCTTCAAATTTAGACATTATATTATAGGCTATGAAACCTTTGTTCATGCAGATCACTATGCAATTAGATACTTAATGAATAAATATATTACTAATGGCAGAGTTACAAGATGGTTATTACTCCTACAAGAATTCAACATCACCATTCTAGACCGACCTAGAAAACAAAACACAATTGCTGATTTCTTGTCTAGAATTCAAAATGTCAAAAATGACACTCCATTTGAGGATAAATTTCCTGATGAATATATTTTTGCAATAACTACTAAAAATCCTTGGTTTATAGATATTTTTAATTACTTAGTCACAGGAAAATTACCTTCACATTTTTTCCCTAGGGAGAAAAGAAAAATTGTTCAAATAAGTGCAAAGTACCCATGGATTATTAATGAACTATATAAAACGGGTACATATATCATTATCAGAAGATGTGTTTGAGAAGATGAAATGCCTGAAATTATTAAGGCATGTCATGATGAACCTTCTGGTGGACACTTTGTTGACAAGAGGACAACTTATAAAATCCTTCATTTAGGATATTATTGGCCATCCATCTTTATAGATACCAAAGAATATGTCAAAAGGTGTGACAACTGCCAAAGAATAGGGAAACCTACTCCTTCAGATGAAATTCCATTACAACCTTAGGTACTCATTAAACCATTTGAAAAATGGGCCTTGGATTTTGTTGGACCAATCAATCCACCATCTAATCAAAAGAAATATATTCTGGTATGGATTGATTATGTCACTAAATGGGTAGAAGATAAAGCACTACCTTAAGCTAATGAATGTTCTGTAGTTAAATTTATTTTTGAGCATATCTTCACTCATTTTGGTGTTCCAAGAGAAATTTTGATAGATCAGGGATCCCATTTTACATCCAAGTTGGTGAAAGGGCTTGTGGAAGATTATAAGAATAAGCACAGAAAATATACTCCTTATCATCCACAAGAAAATGTTCAAGTAGAATCTAGAAATAAAGTGATTGAACGAATTATCACTAAGAGTGTACATCTACATAGAAGAGATTGGTCAGAAAGGCTTCCCGAAGCAGTATGGGCCTACAGAACTACATGGAGGAATACAACAGGACATACTCCCTATGAACTTGTTTATGGAAAGAAAGTCTTGTTCCCTATATAATTTTAGATTCAAACCTTCAAGATGGTAGTCCAATTGGGACTTGATTTATTAGAAACACAGAAGCATATATTGGAGTAACTCAATGAGCTTGATGAAATCATGCAAGATGCAGTTCAAAGAACTGTTGTGCGTGGAGCTTGATTATCTTGTTTATTTTATATCACAGCGTTGGACCCCTGCACCTTAAAGGGGTAGCAGCACTTCCTGTAATTAAACGCTGCCTAGGGGGTCTAGGGGGGCCGGTTGTGACTTTATGGAGCCCCCCCCCGCCCCTGGCGGGGAGTTTCTGGGGTAGCGCCCCTAAAGCTAAAAACAGATGTAAAATTGCCTTGTAAAAGTATAGTAATTTCTAGTCAATCTGGGCTATTCATTAGGCGGATGATCTGACAGTAGAATTTATGTTTAGTTTAGGGTTTTTTTCCCTAGAAGGAAACCCCTCACTTGTATGAGGGTATTGTATTGTGGTTTTTTATTGTATGTGTATTCTCAGAGCGAGAAAAAAATAGGGAGACTATGAGAGAGAACAGAGGATATTACAACAGATCTATTGTAGGTTGTGTCTCTTCATTTTGCTGGATAATAGAAAGGAAGGACTGGTTGTTCGGGGTGGAAGTAGGCCAAACTGGGTGAACCATGTATATCTGTGTCTCTCTGGTTTTATGTGTTTTGTGTGCTTGTGTTTTCTGCATATTTTATGTGTTGCATTTCTCTGTAATAGATAATTTTCTAATAAGAACTAGTATAGTCCAACAAAAAAGGTCCAAATGGCATGATAAATATATCATAAGGAGAAGAAGTTTCAAGCAGGGGATTGGGCACTTTTGTTCAATTCAAAATTCAAATATTTTCAAGGAAAGTTTCAGACTCATTGGCTTGGGCCATATGAGATTGAAAAAATTCTTTGATAATGGAGCAGTCAAAATAAGGACAATTAATGAAGAAAAGGTACCTCTTCTTGTGAACGGTCATCAGTTGAAAATATATGATAAGCCAATTTCAAGAGAAGAGTTTATTAAGATTTTCCAAGATAATACTAAAATGAATCTAGTGAAGAAGAATTATTCTTCTTCACTAACTTAGCTTTTATTTTTCCTATATATATATATATATATATATATATATATATATATATATATATGAAAACCAATCAATGATTGGCATCCTTACACAGAAAATACAGGATGAAAATCATAGATTTCCGACATCCTATAGTTTCCCTTTCTTTTCTGTAATAAGTAGTAGTACAAAACTACATTCACATTCCATTCTATAGTCATATTCCATTTTGCAACTCATATTCTGCAGTTACATTCCATTCCACAGTCATATTCCATTTTATAGTTACATTCCATTCTGTAGCCATATTCCATTTTGAAGCTCATATTCTGCAGTTTCATTCCATTTCACAATCATATTACATTCTGCAGCTGATTCCATTTTGTAGTTGATTCCATTCTGTAACTGATTCCATTCTGTAGATGATTCCACATTCTGCATCTGATTCCATAATCTGCATCCACATTCCATTTCATTATGCAGCTCTGACACATTTGTACATCTTACTAAAAAAATGATGAATACAGGAAATTGAAGGACTACATTTGAAGACCGCCATGCTAAAAGGTACCTAAAGAATCAACACCAAAGAAATGACAATGAAATGTTAGTTCTAAAGGTAAAATTGAAAAATTTTATTTTAATAGAAAGGTCAAAACATTAGCATGTATAATGTGGATGATCATATGCTACCTTGACATATCATCATTTGATTCGATTGGGATTTCCATCATATCATAGATCGGCCGCATCATCTGCATTACGTTTCATAATTTGGTCCAAAATAGAATCCCCCATTTGTGATATGATTAATGGTTATGACCTGTTGACATAACATATCCATCTACGTTTCTTCAAAACCCCAATCCATCTCACTTATTTATTCCTACAAACCCTTGATGCCTTTCATCAGATTCGTAATCCAATTCACTTCATAACAAAGAAGGATAATTCTGAAGGTTAAACTCTTCATAATAGAAGGCATGGGACTAATAGTCATATTAGAACCGGTGGGAACAAAATATATGGAAGGATATCCTTAGATAAAGGAGATGTTGCAAAAAGCTAAATGGCTCAAATTCATAGATAAATTCGATGGTTTTCACAAAGATATCACAAAGTCTTTTGCTAGGTCTTTTGATGGCAAAGAAGTTGAAATTGGAGACATCAAGATTATAGTTACTGAGACATTCATATTTGAAGCCATAGAACTCCCAAGGGTTGGCGAAAGGTGGTTCAAAAACAAGGAATTTCACAATGAATCATGGAAAGTTATCCTAAAAACCCCAGGTATTTATATTTATGTTTTCAGAAAGGGTATCCCCAGCTCAGCACTTCAAAATAAATGGAGGAATATGCTCTTACTTTTACAGAAATTTATCACCTGTGAAGGAAGGTTTGGTTGCATGTATGTATATCATATTCAATTGTTGATGAATTTCTTAGAGGATGGTGAAATAAATCTTCCCTTATTTTTACTGAATAGATTAAAAATAATGTCTACAAACATGCAGAAGAGAATATAGTTTATAGATAACACTATGCACCATCATTGGTTGATAAAAATACTTCTTGAGTTTCATTTTAAAATTATAGGAGATTCCTGGGAGAATTTTATTATCAGAAACCATTTCCAAGAAGTACCAGAGCAACCTAAATAAGAAAATATTAGAAAGAGCATAAGGAATAATATTGACACAAACATTGAAAATAGACTTGCATCTCCATTTCAGAAAAATGATGAAAATCTCATCTCTGCAGAGTTGACAGAAAACAGAAAGCAAGGTAAATTCAAGACAGGAGGTAATATAGAAAAGAGGAGCAAGGTTACAAGTGAGGAAAATATAAATCCTCTATAGCTGAGAAGGAGCTCCAGAATCCAAGGTTCGATGAAGAAAACACTACCAAAAGAGACAGAAGTTTAGATGAAGAAAATACAATACCATCTCCTGTCAATATTTCTCCACCACATAGCCCTGAAAATTCTTCTCTTCATAATTTTGAAGGTAGTCCCAACAGAAAATCTCCAGGTATAGACCTAGTACACCAAGAAATATATGATTACATAGATTCAATGGAGAAGAGAAATGTAGAAATGAATCCAAAACCTCCTATCAATCCACAAGAACCTCTAGTTGATACTCTCAAACATGAAATCTATGAACTAGAGATATTGAATAGGCATATTAAGCAGGAGAATGAAGCCTTGAAATAGTAGAACAAATTGGAGAAGGTAATTAGTGACAATACCATTATGCATGTAGGACTATGGTAAAAAAAGAACAAGAGGTTAAAAAGAAAGAACAAGTCACTAAACAAGGCAGTCATTAATCTAAAATGCAAGCTCCTTATGAGAAAGCCCAGGATGGAAATCACTTCAAAGAAAAGCAAAAGAAGGAAAGTGGATGTGTTAGCAGAAGTGTCTGAACAAATGCAGTAAGAGAGGAAAATTCACATTTTTGGTAAATTGCATGAGGAGATGCAATGACTTCTTAGTGGGGTATGTTGAACCTCAAAATTATCCTATCTCTGACATCCTTTCTCACCCTTTTCCCTTACTTTTGCATAAGTTCATACACTCCAATCAATGATAAATGTATTTTTTTATCTCAAGGAATGCATTTAAATGATTTTCTATGTTATATTCTGATGTTCTTGCTATTCGAATGGATTTTTGTAATTTGGCTACAAAACGCAGCATATTCTGCAGCTAATTCTTGGTTCCACAAATACTTTCATGGTCTGACAAGTTCCAAGGATAAAATAGAGAAATGATCCATATGGGCATTTCCAAAATAATTCACACATGGATTTCATCCTATATGTTATAGGTCAATTTGGGCATCATTCCCAATGACCTGGTTAACTGGGAATCATTTCCAGGACCAATGTAAAGGGTCTATCATCCCCTAATGTTTCAATTGCTACATGCCCTAAGACAAAGAACAAGACAAATCAATCAAAGAATTTCATCTGCAAAGGTTTCCAAGGTTTGAAGTTTATAATATATCATATGAGAGCTTACCAACGTTGCCTCTAAAGGCACTAAGTGCGTTGCATATGCAAGTAACCCCATGCAAGGCTGCTCTGCAAAGCACTTCCCAACATCTATGGGTGTGTTGGTCACATTGGGAGCGGAATTCTCATTGTTCCGGAATCTCCACTTCGCCAGTGCCTTCTAGAAGAGTTCACATGTGTTAAACTTCGAATCCATGTGCCCATTTGACATCTACAGGATTGGTAACATGTCTTGCCTATTATTGGAAAGTCATTGATTGTAAAACTACCTCAGCCTCTCTATAAATTGAGCATAGATCTTAGTGTTTTATAGAGAATAATTTGTGTAGAGAAATGCGGGTGGATTTTATATTGAGGAGATTGATTTCAGTCACAACATGTGAAAATGTGAAGTTGGGAAACACTTTTTGCCCTTTTTTGACGTTGAAAATTGTACTTTTCGATGTTTTTTCAACTTCAACTCCACTAAACTCATATTTTCAATGAAAATTACTCTTTGACATAAAAACAATATTTGTAGAGAATTGTCTTACCTCCATATCCATATTTTTTTTTTTAAATATTGACATATAGAGGGGTAAATTTGTTTTTTACTAACTGCATGTACTTCAAATTTTCAGGCAAACATAAATAGTCTCTTTTTGAACCCTAAATGTTTTTAGGGAAGGTTATTCATCTTTCAGAAATAAACCATATGATCATAATACACATAGATTGCACTACTGCACTGACTATTTTTCAATAATTTTCAGATTAAATCACTATTTTTTATTATTTTTTGAAATGGACGAAGACAAAAAAAATGGTGATGTTTCAGTACATTTTATAAGCCCTAGATTTTCTTTTCAATGTGGTCGTCAATAAGAAAAATGAGAATACCCTTTTGAAGAAGACAGGGAGAGGAATTGCAATATGATTTTTCTGATTTTTTTGGTGTTGCCATTTTAAAGTTATTGAATTTTCATTCAGTGCAATTTTCAGAAAAATGAAATTCCACAGTGACACAGTTTAGTATAAAATTAATAATAAATTGAAAATTTTAATGAAACTCCACAAATCTTACATCATTAGAAACTAGATTTAGAGATGAATCTGATGGTACCAGGTTTGAAAGATAACATTTTTTTTCTGTAGGTGTTCTGCCCCTCCAAAGTTGCAGGTTCCTGAAAACTGCATATGTTTCTGGGTTTTTCGTTGACTAGAAACTCTCGACCGAGATAATTTCTCGGGTGAGACATTTATTAAACTCTCGGCCGAGAAATTTCAAACTCTTGACCGAGAGTTTAAACCACCATAGGTTTCATTTAACCATACGGCTAAACTCTCAGTCAAAATTTTTACAAACTCTCGACCGAGATTTTTTTCCTGAGAGTTTACCCAAGGCTGACTCTCGGACGAGAGTTTTCTAACTCTAGGACGAGAGTTTTATAAACTCTAGGACGAGAGTTTTATATAAAACTCTCGTTTGAGAGTTTAATAAACTATCAATATTTAGTTATTTCTCCAAAATTCTATCTTTGATCGTTTACATATTACACATCCCCTTGTAATATATATATTTTTTTCTGAATACTTTGAAAATTTGAACATGTGGTATGGAAAAAATTCTTATACGCTATTTTGTAAGCCATTTCCCTTTATAAACTCTAGGACAAGAGTTCTATAAACTCTAGGACGAGAGTTTTATAACTCTAGGACGAGAGTTTTATAAACTCTGGGATGAGAGTTTTCCCGAGAGTTTATGTAAATAAAACTCTTGGATGGGAAAATACTTAACTGTCGTTCGAGATTTTCTTAAATCCACTCAAACCCAATCAACTCTCAACCGAAACATTAAAAATATCTCGGACGAGAGTTTTAAAAAATCTCGGTCGAGAAATTGAGTTAACTGTTTTCTCAGATGAGAAATTAAAAATTTCACCCAAATTCTATCCATCCGCCAAAAATTGTTTCCCAACATCGAGATTGTAATAACGGTCTCATCCTCTCTATAAATTGAGCACAAATCTTAGAGTTTGATAAGGAATAATTTGTGTAGAGAAACGCTGGTGGATTTTATATTGAGGAGATTGATTTGAGTGACAATTTGCTGGAGATATCTGCATTGTGATGAGGTTGGGATACTACTGGAGATGGTGACACAAAATCAGTCATTTGGTTGTAACCTCCCCTTCTATCATTAATAAAGGATACAACTTACTTTTCCCTATATGCATCTGTATTGGCTTTGATTTTCCATATTACAAGATCTTAGTTGATGTATATGGTTTATGCTTTACTGAATTAGCAAACAAAATTGAATAGAAATATGTATTATTGCTATCTTCTGTTGTTTAGTGTTCATTCTTGCAGGAAATATTTTGCACAGACGGCTAGAATTTGAAGCTACAATGGGAGTGACAAAAGGAATCATTTGGAAGTGCTTGGATTCCATGTAAGCATCTAATCCATTATGTGTGTCTGTTCTTAGTTAAGAAAAGTAGTCGTATAGTCTTTAACTTCTCATTCTAGATTAACACCTGTCTAGGGAAGTGTGTTTTATCCGTAATTCATAATTCTGTTAAACAAATTGGTGACTCCACTGGGGATATTACTCGTTATCCTAGGTGTTTTAGCCTCTAATATTTTTTGTTTATTCACCCAGTAGTTGTTACTCATAAATATTAGGCTTTTTAAGATCCAAATTTGCAAAAGAAGTCTGTTAAATAGCTGTGTTTTTCCTTTGACACTGCGCCCAACACACTCTTGGATAGGACACAGTGATTTTCATAGCACTGTATCCCTTTTAGGCTTGTGTTGCAAAGCATTGTCTCTCTTTAGAGACTACGTTGCCTCCTGAAGCCATCCAAATTCCATTGAATTTGTCTTTGCAGTTTGTTTCAGTTTGTTTTCTAATGTGTTTTGAGAAGCCTGAGCCTCATATTGACCAGTGAATTCATCTACCTCTTCCTCCTTTGAAAGAAAATTTGTTCAATGTTTTTCTAAAGCATTTTTCTCTATTATTGGCAAGTTAATTTCAAAGTATTTTTATTGTCGCATTAGATCCATTTGCTTTTGAAAAAGGAAATTGTCGTAAAATATTCGTTTCCTGATAGGAGAAATTGTTGTTTCATTCCTCATTTTTCATTCAAAAGAGAAATTATTGTTTGTATTCCTCATTTCTCAAAAGTAAAAGGGATTTTATTTTGTTGATTTAGTGCACTTAATTTATTTTCTGCATTCATAACATTAAAGGAACTGAAAAGAAAAATATGCATTTGCATGTAGTGGTTTGTGTGTTTTGCAAAAAGGAACAATTAGGAAATATGCATTTAGTTTGTGTTTTCTGATTTGTTTTCTCACAAATTGATTTCTCTTTCCCTCTAGCAGCTAGGATTTTCATTGAAAAACTAAAAGTGAAAGATTGATTATCATTCTTAGTTGCATTTTAGGAATTTTCCAATACATCATCGCGGTGAAATTTTGAAAGGAAAATTGTTAAGCAAGATCAACATAATATTAATCTCAATTTACCTAAAAAAGCTTTGGAACCATAACGATAACATTTAGAAGATCTAGGCTAGAGACGTGTTCTGACATCATAAAACATAGCAGCCATTGTTAACATGTCTATGATACATTCCGAGTGTGATACCTCACTCCACGTACCTAAGTATATCGTAGCTCGTCCACATACTTTCGGGTATATCGGGCAATGTTACAGTACAATAAGTATAAAGGGGTGCTCTCACTGTGTGGTTTCGCATCAGATAGCGCTAATACGGACTTGGGCCTTGATGTACCTTTGGGTATATTTGGGAGGAAAACTTTTAGGTGCTATCCATCCATAGTGAACTGAGTCGGTCACGTATGCTCGTACTTCTTGGTTCACCAGGAGGCATTTTGCAGTTCATAGTTTCTTGGTAAACCCTTTTTCCTAGCATTACCCTTTTTTTTTTGTTTATTTGTTTTTGGTTAAAATAAATCAGTAATCGTGGAAGAACAAAATCATTTCCCCCATCGTTCACGTAGACTAGCGTTAAGACCACCTTTACACTAGAAGTTACTTCTGGTAGATGAAGGTGATCATGATCTGTCAAATCAAATACAATTTGTACCTTTGGTGAAACATATTTTTCCCATAAAATAGAGTTAGCTAAAGTTGTTTCTACACATCGCGGTTGATCACCTGTTGTCAAGATAGAGTCCTCATAACTACCCGTGGTCACGATCCATCCAATCTATGAGACCATACCTCCTGAACCCGACATTGTTCAACTGGAAGTTGATCCGGATCCCATTGTGCTTTAGGGGGCAGTTGTTATTGGTCAAAATGGACATCATCCCTAGGGCCAATGAAATAGGGTCTATCATCCCCTTATATTTTAGTTACTATATTCCCTAAGTGGAGAAAATCTTGATTCTGAAGTCGAACAACTAGAAGTTGTTCCTGTATTGGTCACTCCAAAATATATTGTAGCCATCGAGTTTCCCATATCACACAGCCAACCACCTGAAATATACTTCAGGCTTGACGGTGAAGTTCTTCCACCTGTTTTGATTTCGATTGAAGAAATATCACAAGACGAGACACCTTTAACTCCAACTCATTTTAGATAGGAGCTTTACCTATATGAGTCTTTTCCTCAATCACCTTCTTCTGCTTTTGTTGATCTTGTTTCACTTTGAGTTCCCGTAGATTCTATAGGGTGTACATTGGGTCATTTGACCATGGCTAAGATAACATCCCAGACTTAACCATCTATTTCAGCTGCGACAACATCTGTTGTTGCTTCATCTTCGATGTTTTATCCATTGACTTCACCCATGTCATCATCTGGAATCCTATTTGGTTCCTCTGCTTGGTGGCTGGTGATACCACATATGTTACCCTCGGAAATTCCTAAATTCAATGAAAACCCTAGAGAATACCTGTCAATGCATGTTATAACTTATCATTTGTGATATTCATCAAGCTCCTTAAATGATGACTCCGTTAGACTACGTCTTTTCCAACACACACTCACTAGTCCAACTGCACTATGAGGATGGTTCTTTTACTATGTCAACCTTGTTAAAAAATGAAACAGGTTTGTTTTTGTTGTGTAAACCTCATTAAAAAATGGAACAAGTTCCTATGAGCATAGTTCTTTTATTGTGTCAACCTCGTTAAAAAATGAAACAGGTCATGACGATAGTTCTTTTCCTGTGACAAGCTCATTAAAAAATGAGACAAATCATCCCCTATAATGAACCTTCATTCCATCCAGCTATCAGTAACTAGTATTCTACTTAGGTGAATGAAATAAAGCTTGGGGGTCACCTACTCTTGCAGGGGGCATTCAAAACATTCTTACCTACTGCACGCAATTGATCGTTGAAGTTCGGGGGAAAAATCAGGTTACGAGCTCCAAAATACAAATGGTAAAAATGAATAGTAAAACACTTTTCAAAAGTCATTTAATTGTTTGGAAATAATATTTACTACTATTACTATGGTTTTATTATTTTATTATCATGAAATAGGTATTTTTAATCCATTTGATGTTGTTCTGAACAGGTCTTGCAACTGATGAACAGATTAGTCGTGTAGATTTATTTCAAGAATGATTTGACCACAAAGCATACTTTTTCTCCTTATTTTTTGAGCTTTGTTAAAAACGAAAAAGGATTTGAAGTGCACTTTTATCTCTTTTTCGAGATTTGATAACAGTGAAAAAGGAACCTCTGGAGTCTTCTTTCAGCTCTTTTCAGACTCTGATAATGTGAAAATATTGTCGAGCACTTGTATTTTCGAGCTCGTAAAAATTAAATGAATTGATATCTACTCAGTATAAGTTTAACCATTTTCCGTACTAAGATAGATTATTTATGAAAAAGGAATACCTTGGTTAAAAAACACCAAAGAGGTTCTCTCAGATATTATTTTACACTTTTTTGGATCTGAGCGACAAATTTATGAAAAAGTACTAATGGGGTTTTCTTTCGTCCTCTTTTTCAAACTCTCTAAATATGAAAAAGGACCGGGCTATCACTATCGTTAAGCTCGTTAAAACATAAAATAGCGACGTGCTTGTTGATCATTGCAAGAATCGAGTTTCATTCATTGCTAGACTCATTAAGTTATTAAATAGAGATACTTTATTTATCCGAAGGGTTGAATTCTATATCAATCAAATTTTATCCTCCTCAAGCTTGTTAAAAAATAAAGAGGTACTGGTCGAAAAATGACTAGGGAAAATTTGGGAAAATTGAGCAAAAATTCTTTATGGTAGCAAGTCTCTCTTGAACATGACACTTCCTTCACTCCATGTCCGTGATTTTTTGGGTTGGGTAATCATATTGACGGTTCATTCATACCTATGGTTCATCATACCTTCACTTCGGTTTTGGGTCAATGTTGCCAACTCATCACAGTGTCGCCGATATGTTCAAGAGAAGTCATCCAGTGAATAAACTCATCCTTCTGCAATACTCGTAAACCTTCATTCTCATGATTGTCATCCCTGAAAATTTCTATATCAAGTCATACCCTTGTCTCTGAAATCAGTAACTCTAGTTTCACAATAAGGTGGCTTCCTGTCGACGACAAATCATTATCCAGGAATTTCACTTAGAAACATCAGATTCCAGTATCATGAGGATTGTTATAGCATCGACAAGATCCTCGCTTCCGGACCTTTGAACGAAATATTTTGTTTGGCATTCAACATCAAATCATCTATTCACACCTTACGAAATGTACTGCAGTACCTTGAGGGCCATTGACATCAATGGTGGTTCTCTCGCATTTGTTAACAACTCACATCATCGGCTGGTAATCAAACGATGTCTTTCCATCTTCGGCGATAAATAATATATTCACATGGCTAGACTTGTACCCGAATGATCGAGTGAACGAGATAAGAAGACCCTGGATCTAGTTTCAGCCATCTGGGCTGTGATTTTAGGATTGTTGTACTCATCATCTGTACGGTGACCTTACATATAGATCGTCATCCAAACATGGGCATATATCTGTAGGCATGTCTGCATTGGGAAACATTCCAATGTTGACGTCTTTCTAAATTATGTACATGTTATTAGATTGTTTATGTGTTGAACATGGAAATTCCTACCCTCAGCAATTATGATCAAGAGGATATATCATGATGTAATGTATTGTAATATTGATGCAGTTTGCCACTCCACTTCATCTCCAGCTCATCACAGTGTAAAGCTTATCAATCAAAATATTGTTGTTATTATTATGACTTCATGCTTTAGGGGGGGATTTTTATAGGTCAATTTGGGCATCTTTCCCAATGACCTGGTTAACTGGGCATCATCTCCAGGACTAATGTATAGGTTCTACCATCCCCTAACATTTCAATTGCTACATGCCCTAAGACAAATAACAAGAAAAATCAATCAAAGACTTTCATCTCGAAAGGTTTCCAAGGTTTGAAGTTTATGATATATCATATGAGAGCTCACCAACGCTGCCTCTAAAGGGACTAAGTGCATTGCATATGTAGGTAGCCCCATGCAAGGCTGCTCTGCAAAGAACTTCCCAACATCTATGGGTGCGTTGGTCACATTGGGAGTGAGATTCTCATTTTTCCATAATCTCCACTTGGCCAGTGCCTTCTAGAAGAGTTCACATGTGTCAAAATTTGAATCCATGTGTCCATTTGACACCTACAAGATTGGGAACATGTCTTGCATATTATTGGAAAGTCATGGATTGTAAAAATACCTCAGCCTCTATATACATTGAGCACAGATATTAGTGTTTGATAAGGAAGAATTTGTGTAGAGAAATGCTGGTGGATTTTATATTGAGGAGATTGATTTGAGTGACAAATTGCTGGAGATATCTTCATTGTGATGAGGTTGGGATGCTGCTAGAGATGGTGACACAAAATCAGTCATTTGGTTGTAACCTCCCCTTCTATAATTAAAAAGAATATAGCTTACTTTTCCCTATATGCATCTGTATTGGCTTTGATTTTCCATATTGCAAGATCTTAGTTGATGTATATGGTTTATGCTTTATTGATTTAGCAAACTAACTTGAATAGACATCTGTATTATTTTTATCTTTTGTTGTTTAGTGTTCATTCTTGCAGGAAATATTTTGCACAACCGACTGGAATTTGAAGCTACAATAGGAGCGACAGAAGGAATCATTTGGAAGCACTTGGATTCCAAGGAAGCATGTAATCCATTCTGTGTGTATGTTTTTATTTAGTAAAAGTAGTCGTATAGTCTTTAACCTGTCGTTCTAGATTAACACTTGTCTAGGGAAGTGTGTTTTATCCATAATTCACAATTCTGTCCAACACTATCTACTTGATTGAAATCGATAGAAAAGGGTGCCTGAGATCATGGTCAAAGTCTGGTCAAAGGATGTAAGATGAGAACATAAGGACTCTTGATTTTATCTAACGTAGAAAATCAATAGTTAAACAGTCAAACTCCAATTCTATAATTCGGTTAAGTTAGCCACCTGTAGGCGAAATTAGCTCATCACAGTTATGTTTTGTTATTTCAGGTAGTAATTTTTGTTGAAAAGATGTGTATTGTTTTGAAATTTCATTCTATTATAATACAAGGATTGTGTTCATGGTTCCAGTGATTGCTTAGTGTGTATATAATCAGCTAGGATCTCAACCAAATCTGTTGCAGAGGGCCCCTGCATAGGAGGAGGTTTTTCATTCATTGTTTTATTTTAAATTCTCTACTCTGTTTTGTTAATTCTGTTTTCTGAGTAGGTTAATATTACAATACAATTTTCGACTAGTAGCATAGAATTAAATCATGAATGTCTTCTTACCATCAACAAGACTAGTAGAATAGAATTAAATCATGAATGTATTCTTAGCATCAACAATAGAATGATAGTGTAAAAATTTCTTTTATAAAAACATTTCGAGATGATAGATCTATCTATTTTCAAATTGGATTTAGTTTGAGGCAATAGAGCTCACAGTTATCTAGTTTCCTTTAAGGTTTTGTCATTTACTTTCTTAGATTAACTATCAATTCATTGTATAATTCAATGTTCCTAAAAGATCAAGATTGAATGTTGTATAATTGTATAGGTGATTTTTCATACTTCTAAATTGGGAGATTAAATGTTCAACCTATACAATCAGTTGAGCTTTACTTTTGCACGCTTTCACATTTTCTTTTAGATCCTCATTTAATTGTATCATTGGATGTTCTTAAAAGTCATTTCAAGAAGATGATTTTATCATATTTGTAAACTGATGATTAAACGTCTAATTTATGCAATTATTGATTTTTCCTTTGCACACTTTACTTGCTTTTCTAGAAAATTATAAACTAAGGTATAATTGGTTTCTTACACATCATTTCAAGAGGGTGATATTTCATATTGAATGCTGGAGTAATCAAACATACATTAGTCGTTTTCTTTTGAATCTGATTTCATTTAGAGTAGCATTGCAATTTCAAATTTCAGTTATAAGATTTATATCCATGGAATAGGAATAAACACTCTGTTTTCATATCAGATTCTAACCAGCCAATAGTCTTTGATTCATTTTTATGCAAATTAGTTTAACTTAGGAACGCTTCCTTTTCTTCCTTCTTTTAAAATTATTTTTACACATTTAAATTTCACTAGGTTCATTTGATTCCTTTCATAGTTTTAGATTAAAAATCTTAGATATAAAGAACAAAACCCCCAAAACAACATAAGAATACATACAACGAAGTAAGAAGAAGGTTAACTAAGCACATATAGTGCACCACACTTCATCAGTTTACAAACCTTGGTTGATAATTAAGACATTAAATTGGGTAAACAATAAAAAAAATTGGATTCAAACTTCTAGATTTGCATCCATATTCTCGTAACCAACGGTGACTTGTCTTTTTTGAGGGGTTCTTTGATATTGTGTGTTAGCCACCCATATTTTTCAACTATGACAGTTGGTGGCTAAATGTTCTTTGCAGCCTTCAAGAAACAAGTTTAAAATCCTGAAAATTGTTGGTACTTGAAGTCTGTTGATAAAAGTCCAAACCACTGTTGGTTCTACATACTCTCCCTCCTCTCTGCCTCTGATATACCATGAAAATCCTAATCAAAGTGTTGCTGCATCCTCCTCCTTTTTCTTCTCCCCTTCCTCCTTTTTCCTCATATCTTTAACTCTCATTTCATCCATAAAAACCCCCATCAAACCCTTTTATTTCCCTTATTCCTCCATTAATCTCATTTCCTAAAGGTCAAAAACCCACTTTTTGATCTATCGGAGCCTTTCCCCTCTTGCAAAATTTATTCAAAAACCATAGGAAACATGCGTTTCTATGTGTTAAGCTTTAGCCCCTCAGGCTAAGCCCCTTTCTGTTCCTCCTTCCATATATCCCCACGCCGGAACCGCGTGCTAAACCCGCCAGGCGCTTAACCTCGGAAATAATTCATTGCCCGAAAAACATTGAAAACCTTTGTAAAATGCAAAAACGGGTTTGTTCTATTTTCTCCACCAAAGAAAAAAATATTAAAAACTCCGCCGTTGATCTGTCCCACGGATCAACGGTGCGGAGTGTCCCGTCATCTGGTGGACCCCTCCCCCCTTTCCGCGGCGCTGTTTTCCTTTCCCACCGGTTTGCGCCCGCACCACCTTTCGTCCGGACACGGTTTTGTGCCGTCGGCCAGCGATTCCACGCGCCGGCCGACACGTGTTCTCCACCTCACCCCCAAAACCGCCGTTCCGTGCCTTCTCCCCGCGCGTTAAACATTGTCGTTTGGCCCCGCAGCGGGATTCGTCCCCGCCGTCGGATCTGGGCCCTCCCATCCGACGGTCCCCGATCACTCTTCCCGCTCACCCTTTAACCAATCCGCTCGTCCGATAAATTTGCCCCGGCGCGTTTAAAATCAAATCCCCGCCGTCGATCTTTGCAGATCGACGGTCTGCATCTTCTCTCCCGATTCCATTATACGGTCCACTTTCCTCTGCGTTGACCGTTTGATTTGCTCCCAACCGTTGATCGCCATACGATCAACGGTCCCGATTTCTCCGTCCGCCCGCACGCCCTCCGATGCATTCTATCCATATAAACGCAGGATTTCCTCATTTTTCTTGTTTTTTGCAGGTTTTCAAAGGTTTTTCCTTCGTATTCTACGAAATCTGAAGGATGAGAGTGACGACTCCAATCCTCCCGATTTTTCCAAGAAATTGATCATACGGAGAAGAACAAAGATAGTTACAAAGCTTCATGAGCTTTGGTTGCCGCATGTCCCTGCAAAGCTTGAAGAAGGCCGCCAATATCAGAGCGGAGAAAGAGTAGCAGATTAAAGGTAGAATGAACCAGAGCAGTGGTTTTGTGAGAAGATTGGCGGGGATTACTGCTAAGACGGTTATCAAAAGCCTAATCCCCGG
The DNA here is from genome assembly GCA_034641835.2 of Pinus albicaulis. NCBI lineage: Eukaryota > Viridiplantae > Streptophyta > Pinopsida > Pinales > Pinaceae > Pinus > Pinus albicaulis. The sequence continues at coordinate 47,952,636 of CM076575.1, read as the reverse complement.
CTCAGAACACGGATTAAAGAAAAACCTAAAAGTGTTCGACATACAGATCGCCTCCACCGCCATACTTCGAGGCGAATTGATTCCTCAACCACCACAGTGCCACCTATTGCCTCAGAAAGCTCAATCAGAGGATGAATTTATTGAACAGGATCAGATATTATGCCTCGAACAACCAAAGAATTTATTACTGCACCGGATTTCAACGACAGAATGTCTGCAGAGTAACCCTAACAGTACGCAGAGCCTCAAAGGTCAATATAAGCTCTCTTCGAGCTTACTTCTTAAGTATAAACACATTAATGCAATATAACACCTGTAGAATTTCTTCATCGAACCTCTCGGGGTCAGGAAGACATTAATTCTGCATTGATTGTGTTTGAGATCTTTTAAACAGATCTCACCTCCTCATCCTTCTATAAATACTTCAATAGAAGATGAGTGAGGGGTTGGATTAGTTGGTTGTCAATGTAATTGCTGAAGCGCTGTAGCTATTTCTGAGTGGAAAACTCTTGACTGTAAATAGCGGTTTCATGGGCTCTTGGAGCTCTGCTTGTAACAGATAGGTTAGACTGTGAAAATAGATGAATTAAAACATTGGATTCGAAGATTGTAACTGGCTTGAAGCAATCAATACAAGCAGATTTATGGGATCCTGGTCTATGCCGATGGTGATGTTTTTCTCACTGTAACTTGTTATTTTATTTCCGTTTTCAATTTGTTTCATTTTCCACTATAAAGAACAGTTTAAACAGTGTTAGAGTGTGCTGTACACCAGTGACCTTCTCTGGCTGAAAAATCTTTATCCCAATGTTTTCTTCTTATTGTGTTATTTAGAAATCATTTAATTCAGTCAAAGTACAGAGATGCTGGCGTTCCCTCATCTTTTCGTCACTGCTGAATGTTGTTTTTAAATGTTACTTTCATATATGTTGTGTAAGGAATGAATTGAGGAAATCAAAGGTTAGCCCTGAGTCCCTTTCTTGTTTGCTCAACTATTTGTCTATTTCCCTTAGGATGTGTCAAAAGCTGACTAGTTTCAAAGTACTTATCAGATCTTGGGCCATTCTGTGTTATCTTGGTGATTGTCTTGGAAGTAACTAAGTAAAGGAGAACTAAGATGAGGAGAAAGGTGAGCCCTGCCCGCTAGTTTCTGCTCCAAAGGTTGCCTTCAAGTTTCCCTTAGTTTTAATCTGTTTTCTATCAGAAGTGTATCAAAGGCTGGATAGTTTCGAAGTACTTACTAGATCCTAGTTTGCTTCTATGTTTTCTTAAGTGCCTGGTCAAAGGCTGGCTAGTTTCAAAGTACTTACCAGATCTTGGGCTGCTCTTTGTTCTGCATCTTTTAATTCCCTTTCTTTTTGTATCACTCCATTCCATAAATCAAACTTCAAAGAGATCCTTAGGCCTAGATGACTTGCCCCATAGATTACTCTTGAACCTGGATGTTTCAATTAAATTCTCTTATGACTCCATAGCCCAATGGATTGAAAACTTTCCATCATCTTTCTTTAGAATCAAAGCTTATTTTGTTTACTTGCAACTTCTCACCTTTGAACCTATTTGCATATAGATCTTTCCGCCTCAGACAGCAACTATGTTCAACCATCCAAGAAAACCAAACAAAACCCTTGGCCTTCATAACTAGCCTAATATCATCACCCTAAAACTTCAAAGACAATATCCATCTTTGTACATATTGGAGAGATCCCTCTCCGGATTCAGGAGGGCTAGATCCTAGAATCCCAAAGTTGGTTGAAATGATGTTAACTCTGTGATCGGACTTTGCCAATCTTGCTTGTTACAGAGAACTAACATTTCTGGCGACTCCACTGGGGAGTTTAACCCAAAATCTCTGGTCCCATGACAATTGTTCTATTTTGCAGCTGAGCCACCAGGAACTAACATTTCTGGCGACTCCGCTGGGGACTCTTACCTCAGAATCCTCATATAAACATTTTGAGAGTAAAAAGCAGCCTTTCCAAGCACTACCAAAGAATGGTAATCACGATAAAACTTGTTTGGATCAGTGACAAACTAGGTCAATCCTAGGGTTCTTTTAAGTCTTTATCTAACCTTGGGAAATCAGCTAGCTCAACCACAAGGATAGACTGTCTTTGTTTCTTAACCGTAGCTAAGTTTTGAGGCAAAGCTAGGACATTCTTTCAAAAAACCACAAATATAAACAATTCAGAAAATACCAAAAACATTTCAGATTGGTAGTAAAACGTAAGTTTTGATACCTGTATACGTCTTTCATGTGTTTTACTCACCTGTATTGCAGTCCGGAAAGGCCACGTTCAGTAATGCTCCTCCGTGCCTGACCTCTCGGTTAGATTGTGTTTCGAGATATCCTTGAAGAAGAATGTTTCACGAACACTGTGGTGGACAGTGCATTCCTTTGAAAACACTCTGAACCTTCCACCTGGCGACTCCACCATCCTGAACAGACCTTAAGACTCCACTGGAAAGAACCCTTATCATTATAAAAATCATTCAAATTCAGTTAAAGGACCGTAGGATTCGAATTGAGAAAACAGATTAGTTAACCGTCTAAAGATTGTCATATCTGGTTGAAATTTTCTTGTTTAGATTGGGTCTAATCCCATAAACATTGTGGCTCCTAAAAAGATTCATACTAGAGCCCATCCTGACCCGGATCCTCCTGAAATAGTTGACAACCCTGAAAGAATTCTTAGGAAGTCTCCTAGGATACAATCCTCAACTATCTTCAGATCCCTCATAAGATCCAATTCAGTCCCTGAAAACCTTTCAGCTCTTCATGAATCACAAATTGACTTGTTAAACCCATTCAGAACCAGGTCATTTGGTGATTTAGGTCAGTTAGATTCTGAGCCTACCCTTTCATCTCCCGAAACCAGTGGGACTCTTGGGAATAGAGAATCAACACCTCCTGATTTACATTTCATACATAATCTAGGTGCCTCTCACCCCAGGTCAACTCAGAGATCTACTGTTGTTCCATCCACTTCTATTCATCCTTCATCCACTGTTCAAACCACTCCACTTCAACCCACACCTCCACTTATAAACCCACCACATATCATGGCAGCATGGTATGCTCCCTTAGTCCTTCCTGTACCATTAGTCAATCTTCCACAGGACTATCAGTCCAAAATTCCATTATATGATGCTAATAATACCATAACAACATCTCAACATGTGGACAAGATGAATGACTACTTTGACAGAAATGAAATTGATAATGAATCTGTCAAAATCAGATTGTTTGCTCAAAGTTTGGGGGGAGATGTGAGAAAATGGTTTAAAGGATTAACCCCCCATAGTATCAACGACCTTCAAGCCTTCCATCAAACATTTTTAAACAAATGGGAAGTAAGGAAAAACCCTCTCCAAGTCCTTGCCGACTACAACAATATCCATAGGAACCCTGGGGAAAGTGTACAAGCTTATTGTACCAGGTTCAACAGTGTGTATAATGCACTTTCCCCTGAACTGAAACCTCCTCAGGGATCAGCCTTAAACAAATTTCCTGAAGGGTTTGACCCAGACATGACATACTCACTCAGAGAAAGAGTCTTTGCAACCCTTGAAGACATGCAAAGAGGTGCCCTTTCTGTAGAGGTGAACCTTATGGAGAAAAGAGCAAGGATGAAAGCTGAAAAGAAAGTATCTTTTAGGGAGGAATCCACCCCTTCCACTTCAAGCTCAAAGATGGAAAGAATGATGGAAGAAATGATGAAGAAAATGAGCATTCTAGAGAGAGCACAAGCGAGTCTAAATCAAAATGCTCCTCAAAACAGAAATCAAAACCAGAATCAGAATCTTAGAAGAAATCAGCCTCCTAACAGACCCAGGGAAGATGATCAGCAGATCATCCCTCCCTTCCATCAGAACTTTTTAAGTGAGGTTGAGCAAACAGATCAAATAGCAGAGGAAGATGATATAAACTTATTTGGGGTAGATGATGATGACTTTGAGGTTCATTCTGATAATAAACAAGGTCTTTATACACCTTATGATGACAGAAGAGATGATGCTGAAAACAACTACCAAAACATGGAGAACGCTGTCATAGAACCTTTAAGGGAATATGAACTCAGAAGTAAATCTAATCAACAAACACCCAACAATAAAACCTCTGACAAACCTTCTCAAAACAGCACTGCAACCAAGTCTAAAACAATCAAACAAAAGGACAAAACGGTGGCTGTTGATTCTGGTGATGATAAAGGGAAAGACACTCAAAACATCGAAAAACAGAGTGCAAACATTAGTAGTACTAGCACCTCAGTTAGGACTCCTGCGAAGACAACTATTTTAATTGTAGATAAACCAAATCAGCAAGCTGTTTTTGCTGATAAAGTGGCAGTAAACAAGGCTGAAGTCAATGTTCTGAAGAATCAAAACCTTTTCAGCCTGGAACAGGAAATCTCAAAGATCAAAATCTCTGTTCCTTTGACTGAGTTATCTGCCCAGCATGTATATAGGTCCAAAATTTTGAAGGCTTTGAACTTAGAAAATAATGAAGACACCCTCAATCTTAGTGATGACCAACCAGAGCTTATTTTTGGTCCAAAGATTGAAGGAAAGTTCCAAGAGGGTCCTGTCCCTCCCTTTTATGTAAGCTTAAACATTCATGACAAAATTCTCCATAATGCTATGCATGACTCAGGCGCTTCCCATAATTTAATGCCAAAAGCTGTAATGGAAAGCCTGGGTCTTGAAATTACCAGACCTTACAAAGACTTGTACTCTTTCGACTCAAGTAGAGTTAAGTGTCTAGGATTGATTAAAGATCTCTGTGTTAATCTAGCCCAAATTCCAGCCAAATGTTTAGTCATGGATGTTGTTGTGGCTGATGTTCCCCCAAAGTATGGAATGCTTTTATCAAGATCTTGGGGGGCTAAGTTACAATGGACTATGCAAATGGACATGGCCTATGCAACCATCCCTGTCTTCAATAAAACTAGGAGGCTTTATAGGGAATCTCACATGCAATACACAGTAACAAGCCAGGAGCGGCCTCAAAACTCCCCACTCTATGCTATAAACACGAGCCTTGATTCCTTTATCATGTTCAACAATGAAACACTCACTGAACAAATCTTTTCGAAAGAATCCATGGCTGGAATGAAAGAGGAGGAAAACGATGCCGAAATGCCGAAACGATCTATTGTGTCCGAAGATCCTAGTGAATTAAACACAGATCTTGAACTGCAAGTCATCCGTCCTTTGAACTTAGGTCTTAACAGTCAGGGAGACAGTCCTCAACCCGATGAACAACTTGAGGAACCAAATGATACAAAGTCCATTCATCAAACTGAAAATCTGCCCCTCTGGACTATGTATTTTGACGGGTCATGCACCAAAACAAAGGCAGGTGCAGGTGTCTGGATCACTAACACTGAAAATAATCATACAGAATGTATCTCATGTAAATTAAACTTTCAGTGTTCCAACAACATAGCAGAATATGAATCCCTTCTCTTAGGCTTGCATCTTTTGAAAAAATTAGGTGCCAAGAGAATAGATGTATATGGGGATTCTGAGTTAATCATTAGGCAAGTCAATGGGGAGTACAATGCAAATCACCCCAGACTTAGGGCCTATAGGAATGATGTCATTGATCTTTTGAAAACATTTGAGGAGTACACCTTATCTTTTGTCCCAAGGAAGAAAAACATTGCAACCCACAATTTAGCCTCTGCTGCTAGAACCTTCCCAATGCTGTATGATGACACCTCTCAGATAAAATTCAGACCAGCTATCCCAGATAACAAGAAGTATTGGCAGGTATTTGATGGAGATAAACAAATAGAAGACTTCATGCAATTCAGAAATGAGTTTGAACTCCATAGTTCAGATTCAGACTATGAGACAGACTGCAGTGAAGAAAATTTTCTTGGTGAAGAAGAGCCATCTCCACAGCTGGTAAATATAAACCTTCAGACTATCACATCCACACGCCAAGCAGAATTAAGTCCGAAATCTGAAACACAAGAAATAGAAACTCTGCATTTTGATAATGATAGTCTGCCCAAGGGTTTGGCCCCTCTAGAAAAACTGTTCGATTTTGATGATGTGGCCAAAAAACCAAAACTGGAACCTGTGGAAACTGAAGTGGAAGAATGTAATATAGGCAGTGAGGAGAAACCGAGATTGATTAAACTGTCTAAAACTTTACCAGCTCACATTAAACTTAAATATTTGGAGCTGTTTAAAGAATTTTCTGATGTTTTTGCATGGAGTTACGAAGATCTTAAGTCCTATGACACTGAAATAATACAGCACAAAATCCCTCTTAAAGAAAACCAAAAACCATTCAAACAAAAGCTGCGTAGAATCAACCCTGTCCAGTTGCCATTGGTTAAGAAGGAAATTATGAAAATGCATCATGCTGGTATTATTGTCCCTATTAGATATTCTGAGTGGGTATCTAATCTGGTGTCAGTTAGGAAAAAGACTGGAGAAATCAGGCTTTGTATAGACTTCAGGAATTTAAACAAAGCTTCATTAAAGGATAACTACCCTTTGCCCAAGATGGATCATATTTTGCAAAGGGTGGTAGGGTCTAAAAGAATTTCTTTGCTAGATGGCTATTCAGGGTATAACCAAGTCCTAGTCCACCCTGATGATCAATTAAAGACAGCTTTTACTACACCCTGGGGCACTTTCATGTATGTGAAGATGCCTTTTGGTTTAATGAATGCTGGAGCAACCTTTCAGAGAGCCATGGACATATCATTCTCGGAAGAATTAGGCTTCTTCATCATTATCTATCTTGATGATGTAACTGTGTTTTCAAAAACAGATGAAGAACACTTAGAACATTTAAGAAAAGTTTTCGAGAAGTGCAGAAGGTTTGGGATATCTTTGAACCCCAAGAAAACCTTATTCGGACTCCAAGAAGGTAAGCTTCTTGGACATATCATTTCAGAAGAGGGCATAAAGATAGATCCCATGAGGATTGAAGCCATATTGCAAATCTCCCACCCTCGGAACATCAAAGAGTTGCAGTCTTTCATAGGAAAGATTAACTTTTTAAGAAGGTTCATCCCAAACTTGGCTGAGCTCCTTAGGAATATCACAAACATGTTGAAAAGGGAGCAAGGGGTAAAATGGACCGCGGAGGCAAAGACATCCTTTGAACTGGTTAAACAAGCGTTAACCAAAACACCAGTTCTCATAAGTCCCGATTTCTCAAAATATTTTTATATCTTCTCATTTGCATCAGAACATACTATAGCTGCTGTCCTTTTACAGAAAAATCCGCAAGGACAAGAGCAGCCCATTGCATTCTTTAGCAAGGCATTGAGGGATGCCCCTTTGAAGTATAATATTATGGAAAAGCAAGCTTTTGCTTTGGTGAAAGCTTTAAAAGACTTCAGGGTATACATCCTTCACTCACATATTATTGCCTTTGTCCCAAATTCAGTTGTAAAGGACATTCTAACCCAGGATTCAGATGGTAAGAGAGGTAAGTGGATTGCTGTTATTCTTGAATATGACTTAGAGATTAAACCCACGAAGCTTATCAAAGTTCAAGGTCTTGCTAGGCTAATGGCCGAATCAAATTGTGAAGTTCTTGATATTAACATGATTAATGCTTTGGATGACCAAGAAGAATTCTCAACCCCCATTGTTGAAGATTATTTTGCGAATTCTCCTTGGTATGCTGATATTGTTTATGTTTTGCTTAATTTAAACACACCGCCTAGTTTATCCAAAACAAAGGCAAGATTCCTAAAGTTAAAAGCTGTAAACTATTGCATTATTGATAAATGTCTTTATTGGAAAAATGCTAATGGTATATTGCTTAAATGTTTGCCTGAGTTTGATGCAGAAAAGATTAAGCAGGAATTCCATGAAGGAGAGTGTGGAGGCCATTTATACTGGAAGTCAACAGCCAACAAAATTTTGAGGGTTGGTTTCTATTGGCCTACTCTTTTTCCTGATATACATAAACTGACAACCACTTGCCATAAATGCCAATTGTTTGAAGGCAAGAGAAAATTACTACCCCTTCCTCTGCATCCAATTACTGTTGAAGCCCCTTTTCAACAGTGGGGACTTGACTTTATAGGAGAAATCCACCCTTCATCCTCTGCCCAACACCGGTGGATCCTCACTGCCACAGACTATTTCACTAAGTGGATAGAAGCCATTCCTTGTAGACAGGCCAATGATTCAGTTATCATAAAATTCATAGAAACTAATATCCTTTCCAGATTCGGTTGTCCTACCAAGATCATTACAGATAATGCAGCAGCATTTGGATCAAAGAAAATGGTTGAATTCTGTCATAAGTACCAGATAAAATTGGGGCACTCCACAGCTTATTACCCTCAAGGTAATGGACTTGCAGAGTCTTCCAACAAAAGCTTAGTGAACATAATAAAGAAACTATTGGAGGACAACAAGAAGTCTTGGCACACAAAGCTGGTTCATGCACTTTGGGCTGACAGGTTAACATTGAAGAAATCCATTGGTATGTCACCCTTCCAGCTTGTATACGGTACAGATGCAATTTTTCCTAACAGTCTTGGTGTACCAGTTATGAAGATAATTCAAGAGCTCCAAACTGAAGAGGATGACATAATCGGAAGAATAAATCAGACCATTCATCTTCAGCAAACCAGAGAGGAGGTATACAACAAAGCATTACAGAAACAAGACAATATCAAGAAGATATTTGACAGAAGAGCAAAGGCCAGCAATTTCAAAATTGGGGACAAAATCTTAAAGTGGGACTCAAAGAGGGAAGACAAGGGAAAGCATGGTAAATTTGACAATCTGTGGCTTGGCCCTTACTCCATTCATTCAGTTGCTGGAAACAATGCATTTTTCTTACAAGAACTGAATGGAGCAGAATTGTTTGGGGGTCCTGTCAATGGCAGGATGCTCAAGCATTATCTTTCTTAAAATTATTTCATGTTCTGAAGCCTTTTCACCTTTTCCATTGTAAATACTTCATCCATCATTGCATTTAAAGTTATAAAAAATCAAAAATACAAAAACAAAGAAAGAAAGAAAAGAGGGCAGAAATGAAAAACAAGAAAGGCAAGGCCCCATGCCAAAAAGAGAAATGAATCTGAAAGTGTGCAAGCTTAAATGCCACTCCTTAAAACACTCTTCTAATTGGTCAAACTGTTTAATCTTGACTAATTAGCTTTCAATTTTCTGCTGATAGGGTAGAAAATTTGATTTGCCAAACTGTTTAATCTTGGCTTATCAGTAGATAGAGTAGGGTAGAAATCAAGGTTCAAACAAACTCAAAATCTGAACCGAAGTTTCCAAAGAGATGACTTAAAGCTATTTTAATTTTTGAGTCAAAGAAAAGACCTGGTTCTAATTCACTCAATACTCGAACCAGAAGACAAGTAAAGATAGCTCACTGAAAGGGAAAAGCAGAGCTGTAAGTACGAGGGAAGGCCACAATGAGAAAATTTTCAGATCTTAAGCCTTCTGTTTTGATTTAAATTTTTCTGCAAATAATAATCTATGTGCAGCTTGTCTTTATGCCATAGATCATAGCAAGTCAAACAGCTCAATCTTGACTTGGCTATTTTTAAATTTCTGTTGTAGAAATTAGAGAATGAAAGTTTGTTGGACTGTTTAATCCCAACAAACAGTAGAATAGGTAGAGGAATATCTGAACTCAACTGTTTAATCTGAGTTCAGGGAGAAATAAGGAGTAGAAGTAGATTAGATTTACTGCTTTCAAAAGAATAAAATGTTGTGTTAAGAGTTTGCCAATCCAAGTGCACTCTGATGAAGAAAAAAATGTTAGATCAGTAGGATTGGGGTAGGTAGAAGTTGTATTGAGGAAATTCATCTCTCTTTAAATGACTGACCTTATTTTGTCCAGAAGAAAAGCAAGAGCATGTGATGGGTCAGACACCAGTCATCATCCCAGAGAAATCAAGTCTGAATTCTTGATGCCTTCAAGAAGGCACCATCCCCAAGATGAGCCACTGTTAGCCACCTATATTTTTCAATCATATCAGCTGGTGGCTAAATTTTCTTTGCAGCCTTCAAGAAACAAATTCAGGCCTAAAAATTGTTGGTACTTGAAGTCTGTTGGTAAAATTCCAAACTACTGTTGGTTCTACATACTCTCCCTCCTCTCTGCCTCTGATGTACCATGAAAATCCTAATCAAAATGTTGCTGCATCCCCCTCCTTGTCCTCTCCCCTTCTTCCACCTTTCCTCCGTTTCTTCCACTCCCTTCTTTCGACCATAAAAACCCCATCAAACCCTTTTATTTCCCTTATTCCTCCATTAATCTCATTTCCTAAGGTCGAAAACCCCACTTTTTGATCTATCGGAGCCTTTCCCCTCTTGCAAAATTTATTCAAAAAACCATAGAAAACATGCGTTTCTATGTGTTAAGCTTTAGCCCCTCAGGCTAAGCCCCTTTCTGTTTCTCCTTCCATATATCCCCACGCCGGAACCGCGTGCTAACCACGCCAGGCGCTTAACCTCAGAAATAATTTATGGCCCGAAAAACATTGAAAACCTTTGTAAAATGCAAAGACGGGTTTGTTTTATTTTTTCACCAAAGAAAATAATATTAAAACTCCGCCGTTGATCTGTCCCACGGATCAACGGTGCGGAGTGTCCCGTCATCTGGTGGACCCCTCCCCCCTTTCCGCTGCGCTGTTTTCCTTTCCCACCGGTTTGCGCCCGCACCACCTTTCGTCCGGACACGGTTTTGTGCCGTCGGCCAGCGATTCCACGCGCCGGCTGACACGTGTTCTCCACCTCACCCCAAAAACCGCCATGCCATGTCCATCTCCCGCGCGTTAAACAGGTCCCATGGCCCCGCAGCGGGATTCACCCCAGTCGTCGGATCTGGGCCCTCCCATCCGACGGTCCTCGATCATCTTTCCCGCTCGTCCTTTAACCGATTCGCTCGCCCGTTAATCTTGCCCCGGCGCGTTTAAAATCCAATCCCCGCCGTCGATCTCTGTAGATCGACGGTCTGCATCTCCTCTCCCGATTCCATTATACGGTCCACTTTCCTCTGCGTTGACCGTGTGATTTTCTCCCAACCGTTGATCGCAATACGATCAACGGTCCCGATTTCTCCGTCCACCCGCACGCCCTCCGATGCAGTCTATCCATATAAACGCAGGATTTCCTCATTTTTCTTGTTTTTTGCAGGTTTTCAAAGGTTTTTCCTTCGTATTCTACGAAATCTGAAGGATGAGAGTGACGACTCCAATCCTCCCGATTTGTCCAAGGAATTGATCATACGGAGAAGAACAAAGATAGTTACAAAGCTTCATGAGCTTTGGTTGCCGCATGTCCCTGCAAAGCTTGAAAAAGGCCGCCAATATCAGAGCGGAGAAAGAGTAGCAGATTAAAGGTAGAATGAACCAGAGCAGTGGTTTTGTGAGAAGATTGGCGGGGATTACGGCTAAGACGGTTATCAAAAGCCTAATCCCCGGCTCAGAACACGGATTAAAGCAAAACCTAAAAGTGTTCATCAGACAATCGCCTCCACCGCCATACTTTGAGGCGAATTGATTCCTCAACCACCACAGTGCCACCTATTGCCTCAGAATGCTCAATCAGAGGATGAATTTATTGAACAAGATCAGATATTATGCCTCGAACAACCAAAGAAGTTATTACTGCACCAGATTTCAACGACAGAATGTTTGCAGAGTAACCCTAATAGTACGCAGAGCCTCAAAGGTCAACAAAAGCTCTCTTCGAGCTTACTTCATCAGTATAAACACATTAATGCAATGTAACACCTATAGAATTTCTTCATCGAGCCTCACGGGGTCAGGAAGACATTAATTCTGCATTGATTGTATTTGAGATTTTTCATCAGATCTCACCTCCTCATCTTTCTATAAATACTTCAATAGAAGATGAGTGAGGGGTTGGTTTTTTGTGGGATTAGTTGGTTGTCAATGTAATTGCTGAAGCGCTGTAGCTGTTTCTGAGTAGAAAACTCTTGACTGTAAGTAGTGGTTTCATGGGCTCTTGGAGCTCTGCTTGTAACTGATAGGTTAGATTGTGAAAAGAGATGGATTAAAAAATTGGATTTGAAGATTGTAACCGGTTTGAAGCAATCAATACAAGCTGATTTATGGGATCCTGGTCTATGCTGATGGTGATGTTATTCTCACTGTAACTTGTTATTTTATTTCTGTTTTCAATTTGTTTCATTTTCTACTATAAAGAACAGTTTAAACAGTGTTAGAGTTTGCTGTACACCAGTGACCTTCTCTGGCTGAAAAATCTTTATCCCAAATGTTTTCTTCTTATTGTGTTATTTAGAAATGATTTAATTCAGTCTAAGCACAGAGATGTTGGCGTTCCCTCATCTTTTCGTCACTGCTAAATGTTGTTTTTAAATGTTACTTTCATATATGTTGTGTAAGGAATGAATTGAGGAAATCAAAGGTTAGCCCTGAGTCCCTTTCTTGTTTGCTCAACTATTTGTCTGTTTCCCTTAGAATGTGTCAAAAGCTGACTAGTTTCGAAGTACTTATCGGATCTTGGGCCATTCTGTGTTATCTTGGTGATTGTCTTGGAAGTAACTGAGTAAAGGAGAACTAAGATGAGGAGAAAGGTGAGCCCTGCCCGCTAGTCTCTGCTCCAAAGGTTGCCTTCAAGTTTCCCTTTGTTTTTAATCTGTGTTCTATTAGAAGTGTATCAAAGGCTGGATAGTTTCAAAGTACTTACCAGATCCTAGTTTGCTTCTATGTTTTTCTTAAGTGCTTGGTCAAAGGCTGGCTAGTTTCAAAGTACTTACCAGATCCTGGGCTGCTCTTTGTTCTGCATCTGTTAATTCCCTTTCTTGTTGTATCACCCCATTCCATAAATCAAACTTTAAAGAGATCCTTAGGCCTAGATGACTTGCCCCATAGATTACTCTTGAACCTGGTTGTTTCAATTAAATTCTCTTATGACTCCATAGCCCAATGGATTGAAAACTTGCCATCGCCTTTCTTTAGAACCAAAGTTATTTTGTTCACTTACAACTTCTCACCTTTGAACCTATTTGCATATAGATCTTTCCGTCTCAGACAGTAATCATGTTCAACCATCCAAGAAAACCAAAACAAAACCCTTGTCCTTCATAACTAGCCTAATATCATCACCCTAAACTTCAAAGACAATATCCATCTTTGTACATATTGGAGAGATCCCTCTCCGGATTCAGGAGGGCTAGATCCTAGAATCCCAAAGTTGGTTGAAATGATGTTAACTCTGTGATCGGACTTTGCCAATCTTGCTTGTTACGGAGACCTAACATTGTGGAGAGACCTAACATTGTGGAACTTTTGAGTTATAATCATTGAATCGCCAAATACTATTGGTGACGTTAAAACATATTTTCGTCTTCAGACCTAGCAAAGGGTTTTCTTGATTGTTGTTGTCCATCCCCATTGTGGCTCATTTTGTACAGCTATCTCTTTATTTTATTGGACATAACAAAAAATACAAAAAAAAATAGAAAACTATCGGAGATATATGTTAAAGTATAAAATTTCACATACTTTAGCATAAATATGTAATATTAATTACATTAAGTTTAAAGTTTAATACTTTAAGCCTTTGTGGAAGTGGGTCCCAGCACACAGAATAAAAATCAAGCATGTTATGGAGCGGGATCCGATGATTTATTAGACAGGGAATAAAAATGTCAACCCAGGAGCACTTTCAGCACGCGGGTTAATGAGGAGGGTGCTTCCGCAGTTGACCCTGTTGACTGCGGGGTCGATTAAGATCAACGGTCAAGATTCACTATGGGGACATGAACCCGAAGAGCTATCCGTATCTTGAGACCTCCTGCAGTGACATAAGAAACGAGTTGGTGAAAACTATCATCCACGTCGGGGTATTCTTCAATGGTCTTTTGGCAGATATTTTCAACATTTAATTCTTAAGCCCACGCCACCTATTTAATATGGAATCTCATTTTTGTAAGGTTATTATTATTACTTTGTATCTGAGGTTTTTTCTACACTGTGTCTTTCCCTGTTGTCTGCCACCCTGTCTATTGTCTATCACCCCAAGCTAAATTATGGCCAAGCGTCCATCCCTTTCAGGTTCTTCCAGTCAAATTCCTCTCTACTCTCATGAATCTTGAGAGGGATATCAGTACTTTATGTTCTCTATAACTTTTCCTTCATTTTATCAACGAGTCTGTTTAAATTATAAATCTTCTCCAATTTACAACGCCATGGTTAAAAATAGTGTATTGTATGCATGCATTCCAAGAACACACCTTTCTCCCTAATTTGTGTATTGGCTTGTGTCTGCCATGTACCGAGGAAAGTATTTTGTAATGAATTATCAAGGAGAAAATGTTCTGCAAGTCTCAACCCAATTAATTTGTCAAGCTTTGTGTTACCCTCAGTCTGAGTCATATGTCCAATTCACTGATGATTCGTTGATGGCGCATTATGATAGTCTTGCAGGGCAAGTGTTCAACCAATTCATATTTTTTCTGAAGCCAGATACAAAGCACTTTTCACTTGACAATAAAGAATTCTCCGTGGAATTTTTTGATGTAGAAGTCATACGAGTGCTGAGGGGCATTTGAAATATTTTGGGAAGAGATGATGACAGGACAATAGACAAATCAGTTCTCGGAATGTTTTCCTTGATGATGAAGCCATGAATAGTGCTGCATATTCCTTCTTATTGGCAAGAAGCTATTAATTCTCAACTTATGAGTTTATCACTGACGAGTTCATTCATGTTTCCCTCTCTTGTTATTTATCTGTTTTTATATCTTGTTAGTCATCGATAATTTTTACTTCTCATGGATGACTGAAATACTTATCCTAGATATAGAAACAATGTTCATGAACATTGTGAGTTCTAGAAATCTCTTTGCTTCATTATCCTTAGGATAAATTTTCACTAGTTTATCATTCATCCTATCTAGCCATCACTAGCCCAATACTCTGGAAGACCATCCACAGGTTTGCCAGAAGCCATATTTTTGCCCCAACCGTCACTCAATTTTTACCATGTCTTGCTTTTGGCACATTAGTCATCAATATTTTTGCATGTTTTGATGACTAGATTCCTCTAATTTGAGTTTTCTAGAAGCTAATTTAATCTGCTCATTCACTCTCCAGAAAACACCTCAAACAAATTTTGTCCTCCTACCCCTCTCCTTGAGCGTATGATAGAGAAAACCCTTCGAAATTTTCTAAACCTATCTCATTAAACCAAATTCTCCTTGTCTATAGCTGTCATAGCTTTGTTTCTCTGCTGTCATTTTCCCTTGTTTTCATGCATCTCATTGCCCATCATTTGACAAAGTGTCTGCCCCTCTCTCACTGATCATTCAATCATTATGATAACCTGATCATACCTAAGAAAATATTCTTAATCTGTGACAAGGTCTGTAGGTCTAGGTGGTGGTGTTTAGGAAAATTTTCCTTGACAAATATGTCCTAAGACAAAAAACCCTGTGTCTAGTACCAGTCAGCCATAAATTGTTTCGTATTCTGCAAAACAACATACTGGTTTAGCCTTAGGTCTTACACCACTAAATGGTTACTTCATTTCTTTTTAGCAAAACTTAGAAATGTTCAATTCAAGAAAAAGCAGAATTCTAAAGTTTCCATGACTGAAGAAAAAGGATTATTTCAAGCATGATTTCATGATACATCAAGAAGGATCTCCAAGGATCAAAATACATCTATCAATGCATCTATGCAGGGGTGTACAGATTGATGACACTAAGAAAATTGTGAGAAAAAAGAGCACCTCAGGAAAAGGTTTCATGTTGTGGCAGTTTAATATTAAAATCAGAGAAAGTGCAGTTTGTAAAGAGAAAGACCTACAGGTTCAAACTCAAAAGCGCCAAAAAGTCAAAAGTCCTCCATTGTGGAAAATGAGCACAAAGGTTGGGTAATGTCTGCCTCTAGTGCATTAGTTCTCAAACATGTGAGCTAGCACTAAAAATCAATCTTATATAATCAAAAGTGATAGTCTTAAGTAAAATGGGGCTCTCTAGCAACTAGGCATCAAAATGAAAATGTAAGAGGAACAACTGCCTTTTACCTTACTTTAAGCCTAGGCCCTTAAAAGCATTCACAGAAAATTTCAAACACCAAAAGAGCTATAGCTGTTACAAAGAAAGGTTATCTCCATGGCCAACACAGTAGACATTCATCAGTTGCAAATGCATTTACCATGCTCATGATTTTCATTAAGAGTTCTTTAATAAGTCATTCAAAAGCAGAACATAAACAAGGCACAGAGTTGAGTTTTCAAGAAGGGCCTCCTTCATGAAAAGCAGAGGGCCCACTTACCACTTGTTCAAAAGACCTCCTTCATGATAAGCAGAGGGCCTACATAGTGGCTTTGATGAACCTAGGTAGTTGTATTTTGCATTGCCTCCTCCAAATATGAGCAGAGGGAAAATAACCAGGGGTTAATATTTTTTTTGAGAAAGTTTTCAATGGTATACAGAGATGTGAGATAGTATGTTTAAAATAGTTCATTTAATGATAAACAAAGGCTAAAAATATTTTTTGTGACATGTTCCCTTAAATGTCTAAGCCAAGGACATAGCACACACGGACAACTTGTTCAAAATGCAATCTTCAAATCATATAGCAGAGATGAAAGAAAATTTTTGTGGTTGTAGTTCCTCCTTCAATCATGAGCAGATGGAAAAACACAAGTTTTCAAGAATCCTCCTTCAGTAATGAGCAGAGGACACTCATCTTGTTTAGATGAAACTCTTAGATGAAGAAACTCAGTTTGTTTAAAGGGTTTTTGTGAAGGAAAAGATCAGTTATTTAAAGGTTTCCATCAGTAATAAGTGAAAGGCCAAAATAGTTGGTTTAAAGGTACTTTTTCAATCATGACAAGAAGAAATCAAACAGTCTTGTTTGTGGAGAAAACCTCCTACATAATAAGTAGAGAGGTCCCACACAGTTTTCAAGAAACTGTCCCTACAAGAGAGAAATGAAAATAATATAGTTTACATAGGTCTCTTTCAAATTGTAGGCAAAGACACAGTCTCAGAAGGCCCAATTTTTTATGAATAATAAGCCTCCTTCAAAGAATAATACAATCATATTTAAAGGCCTCCTTCGAGGAGAAACATGACGCCCCAAAATATAAAGTGCAAAGGATGTAATTTTTGTTTTCAAAAAGCACAAAGGAAAAAATGTAAAATCACCAAAGGGAGGGAAAAAACGTTCAAAAGCATTTTAAAAGAGCTATAAAAAGCTCTCAAGAGGATGTTTTGCATTGTATTTTTCAATTGACAGAGGAGAGAACAATTTTTAGAACCCTGGGCAAGTTATTGTGCAAATTGTTTTAAGACGTGACGCGCCTGTAGTCGCTCTCCAAAGGAAAATTGAAGGGGCGTGATGCGCCTGTGGGATATCGTGACATGCCTGTTGCTTCACGTGACGTTCCTATGCACCGCCCGAGCCACCTCTAAATGGCCCACCACCTGGGCCACCTCTGAATGAAGGTTTGACCACCCGAGCCACCTCTGAATGGCCCACCGCCCGGGCCACTTCTGAACGAAGGTTTGACCGCCCGGGCCAATGCTAAAAGGAGTTTGCAACAGCCTGCGAAGAGCCCTCAAAGTTGCTAAAAAACCATTTTTTGCACAAGGAATTTTCTTCAACAGCAGCTAAGACATTGTTTAAAAGGTATTTTGGTTTCTCTTTACCTAAGTTTTTTATTTGAAAGAGATTTTAAAATCAAACTGTGAGGAAGAAGACAAAATGTTTTAAACGGCCAAGAAAATCTATTTGTTAAAAAGGCATAAGTCATTTTGAAGGCCTCTTTACTTAGTGACAAGGAAAAATATTGTTTTAGAGAAAAAAATTTATCTTCATCAAAAAATAACTTGTTTGCTAGCCAAGGAGGGAAAACAATGATTTTAGGGAGAATGGTAGACTTTGTTTTATAAATGTCAGTTTACTAAATGAAAGAGAGAAGCACTGTTTGAAGAAGAATGCTTAGTGACATTTTAAAGCTTGTTTTAAATCAAGTGCATGAAAGGTAACACATTCTATAAAGAGAAAACAGAGGTTGCTTTGAAGGCCCCTTTGCTCAGTCACAAGGAAAAACACAGTTCTTAGGAAGGAGACTTGTTTTCATTGATCAAGAACTGGTTTTCCAACTAAGGAAGAGAAACAGTGTTTTGAAGAAGGGATCTAATTTCAGTTCATTCAAAAGTATCTTCTGATAAGACAGTGAAGGAAACCTAAAACAAACATGCCTCCAAGGAAAGCCAACAAAGGTGGATATCACAATAGGTTTGTGCCTACTACAACTCAGGAGATAAATGAATCCCCTTCAGTTCTTTTCAAATTTCATGAGGTAGGGTACCTTGATTTTTGCCAAAGAATCCAAGAGGTCACCAATCATCTTCCCTTGACACAGTTTTTTTCCCTGAGGTTGTAAGGAGAACATGTTCACATTGTAGGCATTGATTTTGTGCTCACCCCCAGATCAGTGTCAAAGGCAACCAAGATTCCCTATCTTGGTGAGAAATGGTTTAAACAAGCCTATTTGGACCTATACCACTACAAGCCCTTCTTGAAACCAGCTTACCAAAGTGAATGCAAGGCTATCTTCCCCTTTTCTCATCTATTAAAGAGTTATGTGCCTCTAATGAAGGTCATGATGAAATACTTTACATGTTAATAGTCTCCTATATAATAAAAATTGTATTTCATGGATACATCATAGTGAATTATGTAATATCTTCAAACCTTTTTTCTTGTTGTGAAAGGTGTTCCATATTCTCGAAAAAAATCAAAAAATCAAAAAATTTAAAAAATTTAAAGAGGGTATACCCTAAAATAAAAATCAAAGGGTGAAAAAATAAAATGGCCAAAAAAGTAAAAGAAAATGAACCCCACCAAAAGAAAGGCCAAGGAAAGTGTGCAAATCCAAATGCCACTACTTTTTGCTCTTTTGTCATAATAAAATTGTGTGCAACTTGTATTTTATGCCACAATTCATGAACAGTCAAACAATTTAAGCTTAGCTAGTTCATTTTTCAATTTCCTGTTTTAGAGATAGAGAATAAAATATGACCAACTGTTTAATCTTGGCAGATAAGTAGATAGGTAGAGTAAATAAAAGGAGCTCAGTAGTTTAATCTGATCCCTTGGTTGTAATAAGGTTAGAGCGAGATAGATTTTCATATGTAAAAGAAAAGTGTGATAAGGGTTTTCCAGTCTAAGTGAACCCTAATAAAGAAGAAAAATGGCAGAGTAAAGTAGGTAGGGTAGGTAGATGATGTTGTTGAATTACCTATGGTGAATGATGGCTTTTGATGGTTGAAATTTTAACTTTCATCATAAGTGCAAAGGCAAATAATACATTGGAAGAATGGCAAGCAAGACAAAGCAAAATTATTAACTTCCCCTCTCATTTTCCCTAAACATTTCAATAATTTCCCCTAAGTACTAAGGTATTTGAAGATTAAAGGGGCTCAAGGCATTTCCTTGACTTTTGGAGGGACCGGACCCTCGACCCAATAATTGGAAAAGGCAAGTCCTTAAAACATTCATCATCACACTCATTCACCTCTGGAATTTTTTAGGACAACGAAAGTGCACGGTAGGAGAAATTTTAGGACAACGAAAGTGGTTTATCTCTCAACACCTTAATCCAAATAACCTCTTTCTGTTTCTATATCACTACAGTTAAATACAAAGATATCATTGGACCCCAAGTTAGTATAATTGTTGGAGCAGAATGCACAAAGAAAGGAAGCAGTTAGTGACTTGGATGCATCATCATCAACTAAGAGTTGGATAAAATTCAAATTCTCCTCTTTGTCATCACCTATCCACAAGAAATAGTGCCAAATAGATGCATTAGTTTGAGTGTCCTTTACTTAAGTTCTATTTATGTAAAATAATTGGAGAGATTTGTGAACCAATCTTGATATTTTTTCAAGATATTTTAGTTTAGAATTTGTATAAATACTTCACTCTTGGAAGTATTTTGGGTGGATTTGTATACTCTGATCATAACATTGAATATTTTGAAATAAAGAGCTTTGGAGAACTTTTTCGTGGCAAAACGGGACAAGCAATTGAGGCAGAAGACTTTTCTCAGGATTCATGTGTCAAATGAAGGATCAATAAGTCATCTCTATCCTCTGTTTTGAAGTTTTATATTTGTTTACAATATCATCTGTGTTTCATTATCTTAATATTTAACGAAAAGGATTAAATCGGAAAGTACTTAGGTGTAATCTGATTTCAGTCGTTATTATTCTAAATTTTTTCTTCTAAACTGGTTTAAACAGTGAATTCTTAATTGCTCATGTTTGTCTAGTTCATACATATTTGGTTATTTAGTAAAGAATACTTAACTACTCTTTATTTATATTCAATCTATTTCTCTTCTTTTGAATGTGTTGAAATATTCTTTATTGCCTTTCATCCGTTTGAATTCCATTCCATTCACTTTAGATCTATAATTGTTGCTAGTTTGATTATCTTGCCCTGATAAACCATCTTTTGTTAAAAAACTTAAGCTTGTGCAGCCAATCCTTTGACTCCATTAGCCCAATGGACTAAAACTATTTGATCTTAATCTCAGCTAAATAATTCCATCAACCCAAACAAAATCAAAACCCTTGGACTTTAAAACTAGCCTAATATTTTCAAGAACAAAGCTAAATTTTATAGAGAGAGCCCTCTCTGGGTACAGATTGGCTAGATTCTGTACCTGAAGGTTGGTTTGTGGTTACCTCGGACCCCTTTCCTCTTCCAACAACTTCAAGGAAAATCTGAGTGATAACATAGTGGCGACCATACTAGGGACCTGAATAATTTATTTGTCACTATTGTTTATTTTATAAACTACAGACGGAGCCTAAAGATTAGCCAGGTATCCTTTGAAATTTCTCTTGCTTTGCAATTGCAAAAGTAAATAAATGCTGCTTCAGTCTATCTTCGGTCTAGTTTATGAAATGAACTTTGTTTCCAAATACTTGATCAGTTCCTCTTGTCAAATAATTCTTTAAGAAAGTTTAAATCTCATATCTAAAGCCTCTTAAAGAAATCATAGAAGTTGTTTTGAAAATTCATAAAAAATAAAATAATCATAAAATACTCAAAATTTGGTTTCCTGAAGAACTAACCTTTTCTTCAGAATTGTTTTACAGGTTTAGATCTGATCTATGATGGTGGAAATCAATCAGACACACAAAGGTTAAAATCATCCACCTAGCGACTCCAAATCCATTTCACAATCAAGACTCCACTGGAGGAATGAACCTGGAAGAACAATATGGAAAGATCAGGCTTTCAACTTGGATCTTAATCCAAGACATTATGTTCTTTCTCGTTAAGATTCAATATGTATTGTATTTTATCTAAAGATCTAACTTGGTTGTACAGATAAAGTGGCTTTTCATTATGGCTGATTTTCAAGATGATCTAAGAATAAAACGAAGATATGCTCCCATGAGCAGAAATCACATACCTATATTTCCACACAAATTACCAAAGGTAGATTGGGGTAGCAATTTGCCTAGATTTCAAGATGAAAATACTGATAATCCTTTGTTGCATCTCAATAAATTTCATATACACTCATCAAGATTGAAGGGTGATTGGCATGAGGATTGCTTCATGAAGATATTTATGGCATCCTTAGAAGGAAAAGCAAGGGAATGGTATGAAGCTCTCAAACCTGCAAGTTTGTTTTCTCTAAAAGATTTTCATAAGGTATTTTATGAGCATTACAAAGAAGATTTTCCATCTTTATCATTAGCTGAAAATTTTTGTGATCAAGCTGAAGATCTTATACATTACCTTAAAAATATTGATGAAGATTTTGAAAATTGGTCTCCTGAAGATTTATTAGAAGAAGTCCAAAACTTTCATTCTCAAGTTAAATGTCATAATAATCAAGAGGAGTTAAACAAAGATGAAATAATTCAGGAGATAAATCAATATCCACAAAACCCCTCTGTATTAACAAATGATGTTTCATTTAATGTTTTGAATGAAGTTAAAGACAATAATCAACCTCATGATCAACTTTTAGATAAGGGAAAAAAAAATTGTCATTTCAATCTAAGAATTCAGAGATTCCCACCCCCCCTCACCGAAGAAGAAATCAATTTGCTTCTAAACATGCAACCATCCTCAAAATATTTACATAATGAATAAATTGTTTCTACTTCTTCTAATGTTGATGAATGTACAAAAGTTTTTATCTATGAAGAAATAGAAGAACAAGTTGATGCTCATGTTATTCTACTTTCCCAAAAAGGCCCATTGCTTAATAACACTCCTATTGAGCAAAATAATGACTTTCAAATAGAATGCAACCAATCTAATCAAGATGTATTGGGATTGTTGGAAGAAAAATATGCTGATCCAATGTTTATAATTGATGACATTCCTTATTCTGAATATTTGCCTAAATATGATCAGTATGATGATAATTATGATAATTTCACAGAACAATCACTAGCTATTTTGAGGGATGAGATATTAAAACTTCAGCTTGATGAGGATTTTCTAAGGGATTTCTTTCATCTTTTTAAATCAAGAAAATGTTCTCCTCAAATTAAAAAATGGCTTCTTGATACAATTTCTGAAAATTTTGAAATTGAAATCAAACTTTTGCATTCTCAAATTCAGTCATACAGTTTCTGAAATCCTAAAGAATTCTTTGAAAATTTTCCTTCTCCAAAGCAAGAGGAAATTGTATTATCTTTTGACTTGCATATTGAAGATGATTATTCTTTCAAACACAAGACTGAAGAAATAAGTTCATGGTCTAATATTCATAATTCAATTGAACAATTAGTCATTGAAGGCCTAGAAGTAAATAACATACATCATGCTTTTATTGGTCCTATATCAAATTATATGGAGAATCTTTTGAGCCCAAATTTGCAAACATGTTCTCTCTATAAGGATCAAATACATCAAAAGGATCATATCATTTATTATAAAGGCACATGATCATAACATACTTCCAATTTTGATCACAAGCAATCAAATTATTCATTTATTTTTACAACTACTTGATTGGCTTCATTGGCATTTTTGTATTACCTGATTCAATAAGATTTTTAGTAGATTGAGTAGATAGATGAGTGTCAATAAACTCAGAATTTTGAGCATTTTTTTTTTTTAGTTGTCAATTTTCAGCTAGTTTTTCATTAAGTTGGTTTGAAAATTTTTATGTGTTGTTTTAGTTTCAGATCAAATTTCAGGTTGCAGAAAAAGGACTATATTCAATTCAAAAATTTCAGCCACAACAAATGCATGTTTGAGATTGGACCAAGACAGAAGATTTCCAACTGGGAAACACAGTTTGGATTGGATGGTGACTTACTGGAGTTGAAGCCCAAAGAGAAGGCCCTAAGCTCCAGAGATTTTACTATAATACATAAAATAAAGCAACAAAAGAAAAGAAGATTCCATGGTTCAGATTAAGACATTTTGAGGCATCTGACCCGTTGTTCTTGACTTTTCACCAGGAAAAGCCATCCCCATGTGGAGCCAGTGTTAGTCTCCTATACCAATAGGAGTCATATTTCATGATTGTCTTGATGAATTATGTAATATGTTCAAACCTTTTTCTTGTTGCAAAGGTGTTCCATATTCTCGAAAAAAATCAAAAAATCAAAAAATTTTAAAAATGTAAAGAGGGTATACCCTAAAAGAAAAATCAAAGGGTAAAAAATAAAATGGCCAAAAAAGTAAAAGAAAATAAACCCCACCAAAAGAAAGGCCAAGGAAAGTGTGCAAGTCCAAATTCCACTACTTTTTGCTCTTTTGTTATAATCAAATTGTGTGCAACTTGTATTTTATGCCACAATTCATGAACAGTCAAACAATTTAAGCTTGGCTAGTTTATTTTTCAATTTCCTGTTTTAGAGATAGAGAATAAAATATGACCAAACTATTTAATCTTGGCAGGTAAGTAGATAGGTAGATTAAATAAAATGAGCTCAACAGTTAAATTTGAGCCCTTGGATGTAATAAGGTTAGAGCTAGATAGATTTTCATATGTAAAAGAAAAGTGTGATAAGGGTTTGTCAGTCTAAGTGCACCCTAATAAAGAAGAAAAAATGGTAGAGTAAAGTAGGTAGGGTAGGTAGATGATGTTGCTGAATTACCTATGATGAATGATGGCTTTTGATGGTTGAAATTTTAACTTTCATCACAAGTGCAAAGGTAGATAATACACTGGAAGAATTGCAGGCAAGGCAAAGTCAGATTATTAACTTCCCCTTTCATTTTTCCCTAAAATTTCACTAATTTCCCTTAAATACTAAGGTGTTTGAAGATTAAAGGGGCTCAAGGCATTTCCTTGACTTTTGGAGGGACCGGACCCTCGGCCCAATAATTGGAAAAGGCTTAAGTGCTTAAAAACATTCATCATCACACTCATTCACCTCTAAAAATCTTTTCCTAAAGTAAAATCCCATTTTACTTAGGAAATTCATGCAATTTTCGATAAAAACCATTTTTCATGCAAACATAAGTTAAATACATTATTCTGATGTTTTATACTTAGCACTTAGTTCATTTGTCATATTAACTCTAATTTATATATTAATTCCCTATAGAAATCACCTTCTTCTATTATATATAACTCCTTTTTATATAATATCCCAAAAAACCCATATATTATGGTTTTAACCAAAGTATTTAATTCCCACTTGTTCAAATAAAAAACCCACTTTTATACCTCCTTTGGTTAAAATATATCTTTATATATTATTCCCGCCCCCTATGGTAAATAAATCATTTTGATTTAATTACTATATAATAAAATATTCAAAGAATGATTTAAACATATTTTATATATGTTTGAAACAAAAAATAATACATATTTCCTTCCCCAACTCCCCTTCAGGAATTAATTAATCCCCACGATTAATTAAGAACCTAACCCGCCAATTAAAACGCTCCCGATGCGATTAATTGATAATAATTTGCGTCGGGCCCTCCTATTAACTCCCCGTCAACTTCATGTCCTGAAAACCGTTCAATCAGCCGCTCCAAGATCAACGGCTATTGATAATTCCGCTGGTCATCCTGATCCGAACAATAACGCGCAAAAAGTCGGTGGTTTTCAAACAGTACCATGCCACACGTCAATCTATCTGTGGAATCGTTGCCCATCCGCTCAATACCGCTTTCCCTCAAAAGCGGTGCGGGGGGACACCGCTTACTGCCTACCCTCTGTGACGCGTCCACCGTACCTGCTGACGTCATCATTAAAAACCCGCCAACCTTTTTACTTTGTGAATAAAACAAATCTGCCTGCGTCGTTTTCATTATCTCGTGCACGAACCAGTCTCCCATGCAGCAAATTTCAAAAAACAACTGTTGAAGCCTGCCGACCGTTAACTTGCTGAAGAGAATTGCAGTCAAGTATTCCAAGGTTCTTCTACCATAACCAGTACCTATTCAAATCACTGTTCATTCAAAGCTTACCCGCCAATATCGACCGTTTACCCGTTTAAACACAAACACCCTAGTGTTGCTCATTTTCACCTGATTGTGCAGTAAAACCCTTTGTAACCTAGCTGCGCCACCTGAAGCCTCTGTTAACCAATTTGAGCATGGTTTACCTCCCAAAAATAATTCTAGATTCACTCCACAGACCTTTCAAAATCAAATGAAACCTTTTCGACCTCCCCTACAAACCAATGCTTTCTTAAACAATTTGTTTTGTTTTACAGGTGATCAGAAGACCACATCCTTGGATAAACAGTCTTAATAGTAGTCATAAGACTTGTTTACTCCAAGAGTTTTATCAAATCTATTCAAACATAGATGGAAGATAAAACATACATTTGAAAGACAAGCAAAGGAAACAGGATATTAAACGATTTACTATTGAAACAGACAGTAAAAACATAAACTACACATTGAAGGTAAAAGGACACAGTAAAGAACAGTCAAAGAGTTTCAGGGTTAAAGAGTATTAGGATTAAAGAGTATCAGATTGAAGACCAAGTTAAGTAAATCAGCTAGCATGAAGATAAACAACAGGGAAGACAGTTACAAAACAAAACATACAAGTTCATGACAAAGTGAAGACAGATAAAAAATAGAACGGTAAAAAGTAAAAAGTAAACAGTAAACAGTGAAAGTAAACATGAAGACATTAAGGGTTAAACAAAAATTAAAATACTTTCACCACATCTAATTTTGTCTAAAGTGAAAGTAAAACAGTCAAAAGAACAAAAAAGTGAAAAGATGAAAAAAATAACAAGAAGGAACATTTTTGCGGAAATTTCATGTTTTAGTCATTGTTTTGCAGAAACTATTGTGATCAATCCAAGATTAATTTTGCAAAACTGAAGGAGGTTTATGTTCTTAAGAATACCATATACAAAAACCTCTCTCAAGTTTCTAACAGCTATTATGGTTTTGGAAATATTAAACAATGTTGGAAAGCATCTTTTGCAAAAAATACCAGTTAAGTCATCATTTTGCAGAGAAGATTGTGGTAAATAAAAAATACATCATACAAAACTGAAGGAGGTTTGTGTTCCTATGAGACCCATATAAAAAAACCTATCTCACTCTTTGCACAGTGATTTCATAATGAGAGATACATGCACATCTTTACAGGCTATGTTTCAGACTCTGTAAAACTCTATTTTACACATATTTTTACAGAGCCTATCGTGCATAGCTGGAGAGGAATTTTAGGAAACGGAAAGAGGTTTATCTCACCAAAATATTAATCCAACATAACCTCTTTCACTTTTTACATATATATTACGTATTGATAAATACAAATATATCATTGGACCCCAAGTTTGCATAATTGTTGGAGCAGAATGCACAAAGAAAGGAAGCAGTTAGTGACTTGGATGCCTCATCATCAACTAAGAGTTGGATCAAATTTGAATTATCCTCTTTTTCATCACCTATCCATACGAAATAGTGCCAAATAGATGCATTATTTTGAGTGTCCTTTACTTAAGTTCTATTTATGTAAAATAGTTGGAGAGATTTGTGAACTAATCTTGATATTTTTTCAAGATATTTTAGTTTAGAATTTGTATAAATACTTCACTCTTGGAAGTATTTGGGGTGGATTCTTATACTCTGATGTAACATTGAATATTTTGGAATAAAGAGCTTTGGAGAATTTTTTCGTGGCAAAACTGGACAAGGAATTGAGGCAAAAGACTTTTCTCAGGATTCATGTGTCGAATGAAGGATCAATAAGTCATCTCTATCCCATGTTTTAAAGTTTAATATTTGTTTACAATATCGTCTGTGTTTCATTATCTTGATATTTAACGAAAACGATTAAATCAGAAAGTACTTAGGTGTAATCTAATTTCAGTCGTTATTATTCTAAATGTTTTCTTCTAAACTATTTTAAACAACGAATTCTTAATTGCTCCTGTTTGTCTAGTTCATATATCTTTGGTTATTTAGTAAAGAATACTTAACTGCTCTTTATTGATAATCAATCTATTTCTCTTCTCTTGAATGTGTTGAAAGATTCTTTATTGCCTTTCATCCGTTTGAATTCCATTCCATTCACTTTAGATCTATAATTGTTTCTAGTTTGATTATCTTGCCCTGATAAACCATCTTTTGTTTAAAAACTTAAGCCAGTGCAGCCAATCCTTTGACTCCATAGCCCAATGGACTGAAACTATTTGATCTTAATCTCAGCTAAAGAATTCCATCAACCCAAACAAAATCAAAACCCTTGGACTTTATAACTAACCTAATATTTTCAAGAACAAAGCTAAATTTTATAGAGAGAGCCCTCTCTGGGTACAGATTGGCTAGATTCTGTACCTGAAGGTTGGTTTTTGGTTACCTCGGACCCCTTTCCTCTTCCAAAAAATTCAAGGAAAATCTGAGTGATAACACATGTGAAGGGAGATATTCTCGAGTCTATTCATATCATGTCCGACTGCTGATGCACTTCACTCGGACTCAGTTATTAAACCTTCCTTTCTTCCTCTGCAGGAGAATTAACAAAATGGCCTCATTTGTCCAAAATAAACCCCCTGCTCAACAAAAGGCTAGCTTATTTCATCATTCTCTCATAAAAATTCTCATCCTCCATCAACTTGAGCAAAAAGGAGTTCCTTGGGAATCCTTCATCTCCCATCCTAATTTCACCACTGCCTCTTCATCCCATGGTCCATCTCATGCACCTTCTTCACCATCCACTCACTATGTCTCCCCTTCTTCTAGTCAATCTACCCCTCAAAAGAAAAAATCCTCTATGATTGATAGTGAAAAAGAAGAGTCTAATCAAAACAGTGATGATGAGGAACAAAACAGTCCTCAACCAAGCAGAGATGATGAGGAACAAAATGACACTCAGTAGAGGAGTAATGAGGAACATATTGGCAGTCAGCATGAAAGCAATCAAAGAGGCAGTAAGCATAGTGATAGTCAACAAAACAATGAAGAGGGAGAAAGTGATGGTAAGCATAAATAGAGTGATAATCAGCAAGGCAGTGAGCATGATGAAAGACCTCATACATCTAGTAAATATAGTCTCCAAGAAGACAGCAAGTAAGATAAAGAGGGCAGCCATGAAACTAATGATGACACTGAACTTGATGAGGACAAATCATTAAAGGATGAACAAAGCAATATAACCAAGCACAGTAATGAGGAAAGTAATATGTCTCAAGAGGTGGAAGACAGCCCTCACTCATTTGAAGAAAAGGACAATGGTAAATTGTAGCAACTTAAAGAGGACACTTAGGAAGAAAACATTCAAGGTGAAGGCAGCCACAATGATGGAAAACAAGCACAAAGCAGTGAGAAAATTTAGGGTGGCAACATGAAAGTGAGAAAATTGAGGGTGGCAGCATGAAACAAAAAAAGGAAAACAATCCTAAAGGTAGTCAAGATCAAATCAAAGACAGTGAGCAAGGCAACCCAAAAAAAAATAGTGAAAACAGTAACCATGAAGAGAGTCCTCGAAAGCATGTGCTAGCTGCCTCTCCTAGGCAAGGGGACATGACTCTTTCTCCAAAGGTAACAAAGCCTAAAACTACAGAGAAGAAGAATTTTCTAGCTGTAACCCAAAATGTTACTAGAGCACTCCAGAGTAGAGGCAAGTTGCCCAAGCAGCCTATCATTGAAGTGCCAAAGAAGACAAGGGCAATGAAGCCCATTCAAAGCAAAGGTAAGGAAAAAGTAGAGCAGCATGAGAGCAGCCACGAACAAGAGAAAGAGTTTGACATAATCCAAGTGGATAGTGATGTCGAAGATGACCAGATTAGAATTCTAAACTCTCTTCTACAAAATAGAGAATCTCAAATTGAAGATTTAGAAGCTGACTTAGAGAGGTCTAAAGACCTCATTCACTTCCTATAGCTGCAAAATAGACAAATGAGTGGGTAAATGGCCATCTATGAGGCCCGGGCACTCAAATACCAAAGGGAAGCATGCAAAGCACAAATCAAACTTGAGGAGTATATGGGTGAATTTGATGATGATGAAGAGGAGGAGAAACCAGTAAGGAAAAGGCCTAGGACTATAGGTCTTAGGAAAGCTTTGGAGAAACAAAGAAAATAAGAAACAACCCTTGCTCAACAATATCCTCTCACACAGTTTCTTGCCCAAGAGATAGAAAATGACAAAGAAGCATGGCTTGAAAGAGAAAAAAAACAATTGGAGGGAAAATTGGACAAAGAGAACAAATATTTTGGTTTGCAAAGGAAGATGACCGAGCATTATAATAATTTGAATCAAATTGCCCGAAGGAAACTCAAGATTGCCCAAGAAAAGCTCAAAACTGCCCAAAGGAGGCACCCAGTGAAAAAGGGAGGAAAAGACATATCTACGCTTGGAATCTTTGCTCAAGCTTCCTTGCATGCTTCTAGAAACCCATTAGGGGTTTTCTCACCAAAATTGAGCAATTTTTGACATGATCTTGTTTTTTGTCATTTTTAGGCCTAATTGCACATTTTTCTAGGCGCTGCCATTTTTTCTTGGAGCATCCTCAGCTCATGAAAGTTATATTTTTGGATGTATTAAATTTTATGGAATCTATTCATAAAATTTTAGATCAAAATAAGGTGTTTTGATCCCCCAAAGAGGCAAAAAACAATCAATTTTTACCTTTCTGCCTCAAATATCAACAGGTGCTACGCTCCTGGGTTTTTTCACTTAGTCCACTTTTTGACAGAATTTCAAGGATCATTTTGAGATAACTCAAGTAGTTCTAGAAATTAGACATCCAAAGCTTTCCAACGATCCATCACGGGCTCAAATCCAATGCCAGGAAGGGGTCCAAAACGCAGTTGCAACAAACCCCAAATTTTGTTGATTTGGAGCTACGCACAGAGACAGCTTTTTTGCCAAAAAGTCAACAAAAGACACTAATTAATGGAAAATTGGTTTTTTAATATTTTCTTGGAAAAAACACTCCTGATTTGATTGTGGAGTTATGTTTTGGTGTGTTTCATTTATTTTCTTATCTCTTATGTGTCTTAGGCCTTGCATGGCCATTAAGCACATTTATGACATTTATGGTTGAATTAGGGTTTCTGGAAGCCTCTCAAGGTTTCCACCTCCACATTTGCTCCATAATTAGAGCATGAGGCTCTTGTATATTTTTTTGGATGTTGATGAATTATGCTGAAGTAATACATAGTCCCTTGAAGCCTTTAATGAGAAATTGATGTCTTGGAGCTTATGCATGATCTGATTCACTTGTTGATGGAGAAGGACTGTTTGCAGGATCCATAAGCCTGGTTGATGGTGAATTTTTCTCTTGTTAATGTTTTCTAAGTTTCTCATATGTTTTCCATCCATATATGCTGCAGCAAGACAAAAACTTTAGACTAAGATATGCTTGTTGATGGCACCTTAGATCTGTTTGTTTCCTTCACTGCCTAAATGTTTTCCTCTGCTTAAGATATGTTAGAGAATTCATCTTTTTGCTCTCTAATAAGTTTTTGGCTTGTCTATTTTCTTAAATGATTTAGATCGGTTAGTATCAATTATGATTTATGGCTAGCCTTGCATATTGTTACCTCTAAAGTACTTTGTTCTTGAAATCATCTTTTGAAGCAGCTTTGCCTATAGTTTGTCAAAGAAGTCTGTCTTAATCATACTCTTTGCCTTACTTAGCTAAAATTTTCTCAAGGAACTCTCATAGCTGTCACTGTGGATGCTAGGGTTTGTCTCTTCTTCTATGGTTACAGTTATTTGTGCAACTTAAATTTTTTTCCTGCTCTTGATGATAAAACCCATGAAAGATTCAATAAGTTTTTCCTTTCTATGTTTTATCTGAATGTTGTCTTGGTTGATTATCTTCTTTCAGTCTGAAATCAAATGGATCAGTTTTTCTTAAGCCTTTGATTCTCTTTCTATGCTTATATATCTTCTAACTCCCTCAGTTTACAAGTATATAAAGGATTATTTTTCTTCCCTTTATTAGCTTGTATTTCCCATGTTTAATGTCCATCTCATGATCCTTCACAACCTTAAAGATCCACCAACCAAGTTAAATTGCCCTGCAAATTCTCTTGAAACCATTGATGAACTCATTCATGACCTTTTTTGACTCCATTTCCCAATGACTTAACAATCTTCCTTGTTTTCTATCTAAATCTATCTGAGCATCATACCCAACCAAAAACAATCAAAATACCCTGCACTTAACATCTAGCCTAAAATCAACCCTAATTAGCAAACAAGTTCACATATTTACACCTACTGGAGAGATCCCTCTCCGAATCTAGGAAGGCTAGGTCCTAGGATTCAAAAGCTTGGTTTGATGTTACCCTGTACCTTTGTAGCTCAATCAATCTAGAAAATTACGGGGAGCTAACAATATCAAAATGTAGAAGAATTCATGAATCTGGGGTTAAATATAATGGATATGAATAAGAAGATGCAGTCAGTGGTATTTTGGACAGACATAGTAAGGAAAGAATAAAATGAGGAAGGTTTTTTTGACTTTGCATGTAATTTTATGTCTACTGCATATATAATTTTGAATGAAATCTCTCCCCCATGCTTCCTGCCAAACGCTCAAGAATTCTTGCAGCTGGGGACGAATTGTAAGTTTGGTGATTGGTATGTCTTTGAAGATTATTTTGAAATTAGACTTTATTGAGCTGGTGTGGAACCTTATAGGCTTCCAGTATTTTTTCCCATGAGATTATTTTCTTTGAAATTCATTAGGAAAAATTAAATGTTGATAAAATCCATTTTTTGCCTATGAATAAAGGTCATATGTTTAAATTTCCAATGGCTATTGGTCCTTTTATAGTTAATATGAGACAGGCTGTTAGTATGAATCCTTTGTCGAAGTGTACGAAAAAAGACCACTTTAGCTATGCATAACTAATAGCCCTAAAATCAAAAGTGGCTGCCAATATCTTCAGATCTACGGTTAGTTGATCAAGAAAAGAGCTGCAAAAAACCAGATCTACGCATAGAAAGACATTAAGCAGTAAAAAGAAGGGTTTGCTCCATATATCCAATAGACAAGACAAGAACAATTTTTGAAAGAATTTTTGTATTAAGGGCACCTGGGAGGAAAACAAGAAGGCGTATCCAATTCTCCTCAAAGGGATGGGTTCTTGGAAGTCCTCAGCACTTCAGATCTAGAATCTCTCTCTCTTGTTGGTGTAGAAAAACCAGACAAAGATAGAAATCAAAGGGAGCTCACACAGCAAAATGTAGAAAAATGTGACCAAGTGTATAGATCCAGAGCGATCTAATAGGCAACAAAAGGTGAAGAATGGTAGGAAAAACCCTCCTATTTATAACAAAATATTGGGTCATTCTAGATCTTGGTGCATGATTAAAATAATGTTAACCAAATCTAGATCCACCTTTTATGGAATATTTTATTATATTTGTTGGAGGGAAAAAGTATTTGACTTTGGTCAAATCCCTTTATTTGTCAATAATAAATAAATAAATGATTTATTTATCTTTTTAAGGAAGTGGTTGAAGGATAATCAAATAAATAATGATTTATTTAATTATTTGGGGGTGATTTGGTCATATTTAACAAGGAATATTATCTAAATAAGATTTAAATAATTATTCCTAGAAAATAATAAGATAAATAAAGGTTTATCTAATTAATTTCTTTGTTTTTGGGTTAAACATGACTATGAATAATAATTAAATTATGGTTTAATTAATTATTCCATGAGGAAAATTAAACAAAATAGGTTTGTTTAATATTTCCTTTTGGGGTTTCCTGTTTAGACCATAAACAACCTAATAAATGTGGTTTATTATGTTATTTTACATAGTGAAAGCAATTTTACTTAGGGTAAAATTGGTCTTACATGGTGTACTTGGGTCCATCTAATGATAATAGGTTAGATGACCAAAAAATGGTGTAACAGATTGCCCCCCAGCGTGCGAGTGTCAGGAGCAAATCGTATGACCGAATTACGTTGTAAGAACACAATCACTAGACAACAAAAGGGATGTCAGAGAGAGAAATGTAAGGTAGATAGTGTGCTGAAGGACTAGACCCTGAGGAGACGAGACTCGCAGGTGCAACAAGTCTCTTTTTATGAGAGGGTACCTGTGCTAAAGGCGGCGGGGGAGGCATACCTATGCCCGCCGAGACAAAGTACAAAAGAATAGTGTGTCCATTAAACAAGGGACCGAACCATAAAGTACAACCGGCATAAACATGAGCCAGATAATAATACAATGAGGAATCCCACATACATGTTGTGCCTGGGATAACAGCCAGGACTTATACAATAATATCTGAGTACATGAGATACAAATACAACCCAAATGCCCCCTGTAAATGGGGAAGGGCTCACAAAATCTGACTGATACATGCAAATCAAAGAGGTGCTGCAAGCGGCTAAGGCCGACATCATAAAATATATGGAGCTACATCAAGGGCTGCAATGAAGAGGTCATCCGGGCATGTGGGGGGCTACCTGCAAGGCCACCCCCTCATGAGGGCTGAGACATCTCACACACACCTGGGAATCACCAAGAGCTTCTACTGCATCACTGAACCATCAAGTATACGAATCTCGATCATGCTGAAAGGAGCTGGAGTGGAGAAACAATCAAGTCAAAGGGAAATGAGAGATCCCTTTGCCTGATCCGAGGCACCGAACAAGAGTGGAAGCTGGAACCAAGGTACACCGCCCTCTAGACCTGTCTTCTGGAATGAAGAAGCTAATGTCGACAGAAGGAGGTCCGCCATAGGTGAGGCAATGAGAGATCCTCAACTAAGGCACGAGAGAAAATAGTAGAGTGACGGACAGACTGACACTAATGATGATGATGGAATGGAGAGGACTGAGTAGCGAGTGGATGACTTCCCTTGTTAGAGCATAAAGGGAATGAATGACATAGCAGCGACTGACACAATACCATAAGGGATAGGGGGCAGTGGGACTGAAGGCCATAATGTGCAACACAAGAGAGAGACCAAGCAATGAAGGATGGAGGGCTATAGCGGGGTTCAAAGGGACTCGGGATAGGCTCCATGAATGCAATGATGACTCAAGTTGGATGCTCTAAACAAGGGCGACTCGATGGTGCTGCCATGCAGTAAGGGCCCAATGGGGGACCATGAAAACATGAGTACAAGATGGTAACTCATGACGAAAATCGACACGAACAAATACAAGTAAGGAGGCGAAATGGTGCCCCCAGTACAAGTGTCGTAAGTGAAGAAATGCGATTTTAAGGAGAGCTGAAGTGACCCTGCTTGGACGAAATGTGTCCTGGTGAAGTATCAAATCACAAAAAACTAACAGATACCCATTGGAGGGCTCGGTGAGAGCTTTCCAACGGTGCAGACGGTTTGTCAAACGGGGCTACGGTATGGTCGCAACAGGCGAAAGAAGAAACAAGGGTTCTCTTATAATAAGGCAGTTTTCCCTCCAAATTCACTCATTTTCTAGTGTTGTGGTGGTGAATGTAGAGAGGAGAGAAGGCCCTAAATCTTGCGGCGAGCGTAGCGGACAAACCGACCGTTGGAATCGAGATCCGTCAGTTGCAGGTAAGAGGCCTAACCTTACTCTTTCATTTTGATGGATTGAAAGTTCGGCATTAGGCCCGAAATAAAGGTGTTTGTGGCATTATCGCGACCGTCCCGCACTGAAGGCAGCAAGTGCGACCGGAAGATGAGGGGGTTTTAGCATTGTTTAAGGGTCGAGAATTGGGTTTTTGTGTTTGGTTATGGTATTCCCCATCCGTACGCTCTAGGCGGTGCTGATGTTTTTTGTGCGTATACAGCAAGAGACACGTTAATCGGAGAGAGACCGGGCACATTACGCAGATCCAGCGCACGGTGTCCGTCGTGTGTCGCTGTGTTTGGGGTTCTAAAGTTTTTGGAGAACCTCGATGAGAGCGGAGAGCCTTTTGTTGGCTCGGATTACCGGCCATCTCCACTCAGAGCATGAGGTATTTGTAGTGCAGGGGCACAGGATCGAACTGACAGTCCAGGATGTGTATTTCCTGACGGGTCTCCCGCCACTGGGGATGGTGGGAGACACACAGCCAGTATTACCACGGGGGCGGCATATCATGGAGTTTGTGGAGCGACATTGTCGACCGGGTCTCCAAGTCAAGGGGACTCGGATACCGATCGGGGATCTAGAGAGATTAGAGACCCGTGCAGTGGCCGCAGCGATGCTGCGTATCCTGGGCAACCAGGTGCTCCATCACATCACTGGGGGGCAGATGATGATTGTGGAGAGTGTGTTGAGTGGGACCTACTATGGGTGGGCCCAAATGATGCTGGTGTCCCTAAAACGACAGTTGTCACTCTGCAAGCAGCAAGTGAACCACGACTATGCATATGGGACTTTATTGTGCACCTTCTTCTTTGAGAAGATCCTGACCTTACGACCTCGTATACAGCTCCCAGATGGGGGCCTGAGAGAGCCCAGGATGCGCCAGTGGGGGTGGCTAATGTGCAGAGGAGGAGGAGGGGCGGTCGGGCGAGTGTTTCGACATGAGTTCTTTGCCCATTGGGATCAGATGCGTTATACATTGACGACTATCCCTATAGTGGGATGAGTTATTGTGGAGATCCGAACCTGCTACTTCCGCCTGGTCGAGTATGGGGGCCCGATGGTAAGTGACAGATTACTATTCTTGTATGAGCATGTTAAAGTTATTGAATAGTAGATATGGTACTAATTCATGTACTTTTGGTATGCAGATATAGCTCTGGAAAAACCGGTCGGATATATGGGGCGCCTGGCAGCCTCTGGAGCTGCAGGGCCGAGTGGGTCGAGAGCAACACGCAATGATGATGCGGCCGCCCTTCTGGAGGACATCCGTCGTAGATGCGAGAGGTTGCTGACCAGAGTTTCAGAGCGCGGGTGGCAAGACTTAGATGACCAGTACGTGGAGGCATGCATTGGTCTACCCTCGGAATGGCGAGGTGTCATGCGGTGCATGGCGATGGTCGGTCAAGGCATACATGATCTACGGGCTGCAGGAGCAGAGCCATTGGCTCGGGATCCACTAGATAGTGAGTAGGTGTGGGGCATGTGGTGCCCCCTAGTGTGTATGTAGGGGCAGATGGTGCCCCCAGTTTTGAGTTTTTGTAACATGCTATGGGCATGTCATATGTATCAGAGTAGATGGACTCTAAACACATGTTTTGCGACACATATTATGGATATGCATCATTTTTAATGATTATGAATGTTATTGTCTTATATGAAATGCGTGTGATAAATGCCAATCTAGAACATGGTTTGCAATACTATCTACATAGTGATTTTGTTCTCGAAGTACATGGTTGAAAGTTATGGTTTCAAAGTCACGTATCAAGAGTTTCACTCGTAAATATTGTCTAAATAGCACAAGGTTATGCACACGATAAACACCATTTAGTTGCATGACAAGAAGTAGGGAATCCAAACGAACATGCAGATGGAGGATGCGATCAAAGAGGGCATCGGCTAAGAGACCACGCACTGCATCATATTCGGCCTGATTGTTGGTGGCAGTACCAATGCAGACCCCGTTTGAGAGAACAAGGGCATGCAAGGGGGTGAAAATGGCCCAACCTTCCGAGGCTAGATTCCGGGAGTAACGACTTGCACCATCGGTGTAACCGATAAAGGGGAGGGACGGGAGGTCCTGTGGAAGGGTGTTACAAGACAAAAAATGGGGGGAGGAGATACAATGATGGTAGCGTGAGTGGATGGAAGACATCTAGTGGCAACTGCAGGAGGGAGTGCAATGAGCAGGATGGCTATGGCTCATATATAAACTAGAGGGTGGTATATGAGGGCTATAGGAGGTATGGCGAGGACTCGAGCTGCGGAGGTCAACAGAGATACGGGTGGAGTGATCTCGTGTATGGGTAGAAACGAGGGGGTCCAGGGTGGTCGCTGAAGGGGGGTCAAGCGAGGCCACAGGGGAGGATGCAAGGGGACTGGGCTCTAAAGGTCGCATAGAGGAGGATAGGTAAAGAATGGTCGTAGTAGACTCCATCATCTGAACATCAGGGGGGGGAATGTCGATGGGAGCGGGGGGATCCTCAAGCTGGCCCGAAGCATACTGCGCGAGTATGGGAGAGGCGGATTAATTTTGTTCAACCTCATACTCTCGAACTACTTCTAAAGAGGCACGGTAATGCATCAAGTGAGGACAATGGTGGGAGTAATGGCCATGGATACCACACAAAACGTAGGTTTTGCTAGTGCGAATAGTCTTTGGGTTCTTTGTTATGGACGAGGACGGAAGAGAAGGGTCGGACACCGTAGACTCAGGGAACGCGACTTTAACCATGGGTTGAATGTGGGGCAACTCAGGACAAGTATGGGTGGCGTGACCGACGACATCACACAAGGCACAAGAATTTGCGGGAAAGGGAGGAGCAGGGTT
This sequence comes from Pinus albicaulis, assembly GCA_034641835.2. Taxonomy (NCBI): domain Eukaryota; kingdom Viridiplantae; phylum Streptophyta; class Pinopsida; order Pinales; family Pinaceae; genus Pinus; species Pinus albicaulis. Next base: position 47,914,822 of record CM076575.1, on the reverse strand, counting down.
AGTCGGGGTGGCCTTGTCTTTGGATGCCCCCTTGCGAGCTTTGCCTTTCTTTCCTGGAGCTGTCACCACAGGGGTAGGGTCCTATGGAGGTGCAGGGGGCATGGTGGCAACGGAGGAAGCAAGGGGGACCGGTTGAACCGGTTTCAAAGCAAGATAGGGTTTGGGGTTACCAGGAGGGGTAGCGGCTGGAGGGTCAAGGTACCAGACGGGTATACCTAGGGTCAGGTTAGGGAGAGAGAGGGTGGCCATGATGGGGACCGAATAGACTCCGGGAGGGGGAGCTAGGAATGGTATCTGACCAGCGGGATAATGACCAGGAGGGACGGCTCCGAGGTGGTTAAGGCTTGGGGGAGCCGATCCAGGGGGATAAAGGGGTTCATGGACACCAGCTGTAGGAGAAGGGCCAGAAGGAGGAGGTCTGGCTGGCAGAGATGAAGGGCTAGGAGTGGGTTGCAGTGGGTGAGGTTGAGTCTGAGGTTGCTGACTAGCTGAAGTGGGTCGCTTAAGGGCAGCCCGAGACAATTGCATCATGCAAACATTCGATAAGCTGGGATCAGAGACGTGAGGAGGGGGAAGACTAGGAAAAGTTCCAAGCAGGGAGGAATCTTTGTAGACGCTGGGGGAGACACTGGTCAAGGAATTGACGGTTTGCTTATTGGCTACAGAAGAGATGGTCGTCTCCGGAGAGGTCTGAGACGGCGGCTCATGGTAAGACAGCTGGTCAATGGTGACTATCTTTCCATTGTGAGGGAAAGACATCTTGCGAAAAACCGCGGATGGGACAGCAGACATGGCATAGGTGTAACTTCGCCCCAATAGAATGTTGTAGTCTAGAGGGGCGTCAATGACTTCGACGTCAATGCAAACGGTCTTACCGGCAAGGGTGATAGGACAATTACGAAAAAGGCCAATGGGTTGGGAGGCGTGGCCGTCCCACACTCGAAGGGTGATCGTGGAAGGGGCCAGCTCAGGAGATCCGAGTTTTTTCCAAACCGAAGCGGATATCACATAGGTAGATGCCCCCTCATCAATTATACACCGAGAAACGTTGGCGTTCTGGATTTTGCCTTGGATTTGGAAGGCGACGGAAGCAGGAAGAGGAGGATGGTCTGATTGATGGGCGTCGAACACAATCATTTGGTCATCAGCCGGATCTACAGCGCCCACGGCAGATAGTAGAGCCTTCTTTTGGGAAGGGCACGACTGGAGGAGTTCCAATGTGGAAATGGCAGCAGGAGATTGCACCAAATCATCTACTATGCTATACGAATGAGCGGCTCGACCAGAACCAGCATTTCGACTTAACGGTCCTTTAGGAATCTTGGTATGGACCTCAACTTCGGGTTGAGGGATATGTAAGGGACCATTGGTTGTCGAAAGAGGCTCTGTAGAACCAGAAGAAGGGGACTCAGAGGCAGACTGAGTGGGAGGCTTGGGGTACTGGCGAGACCAAGTTTGAAGGTGAAGGTCGACGGTTGGGGAAGGATCAGAGTTCATCATAAGGATCTGGTAATCAGAGGAACCAGAAAGGGAAGGTGGAGTGGCGACCTGGCTATCAGGCGGTTGGGTAGCCACGAATCCTTGCTGAGGGAAAGGATCGGTAAAAACAGCTGGTTGGGTAGTGGCCACATTAGGAGGAGCATGAGGGGAGGCGTGTTGTCTGCGCAATGTGTTCCTTAGAACTTGAGACCCCCACATCTCCGTCGCATCCGAAGAGGGGACACCGTGGGTGTACGGACCATAAACACCGCAACACGAACAAGGCTTATTTAAAGTGGAGTGACCGTCCTACTAATGAGTGTTCGTTGTCAAGCGTTGTTAGGGTCAACACCCTGAGGGAATGGGTCCACGAGTGCCGGCGTATTGGTTTGGATTGCCTCTTCCGCTTCTTTTGAGAAGCGAGGGGATTAGTCGCTACCGTTGCAAATACTTTCCCGGAGGGGGCTTTAGGTGCCGGGCGGGTTTGGGAGGAGGCAAGGGAGATGGAAGCGCATATGTCGGGGAGGTCACACTGTGCCGTGGATAAGGGTAATGGTTAGGTTGGGAAAAATTGAGGTAAGCAGGAGGTTGGGAAAAAGGATGAGGCATGCCGTATCCTGGATACATGCTACCTGGAGGGGGAAAAGTGCTAGAGGTGCTGGCCCCTCCCTGAGGGAGACCATAGCCCATAGGAGGTTGAGCATACGGATGAGAAAGGGCTCCAACGATACCGTCGGCGGAATGAGATGCCCTCGGGGCGTTAGCGCCTCCGGGCCTAGGGAGGTCAGGAAGGACGGTATAAACATAACCAGACTGAGCATAGATCAGGTCATATTTCAAGGCTATTTGGAGGGCGGCTTCTTCGGTTTGAGGGAAATGGGAGGCGACATCTTTGCCAATGGGAGCTAAGAGAGTGTGAAGGAACCAGCCCATATAAACTCGATCTTCGAAGGGGGGAGCTCGACATAAGCTTTGTCTTCGTCGCCATTCCTGAACATGAGTGGAAAGGCGGGTCGAAGAGGTTTGCTTGAAAGAGGTCAAAAGCTCCGTACCAGTATCGTATCAGAGAGGGAGCTGGAAATAAGATAAAAAGGCTTGGGAAATGGTCGCAAAGGTGGTATGGGAAGAGGTGGCTTGGTCAACATACCATTTAGAAGCTTCGCCGGTAAGCGTGCGTTGGAACAACCGAAGACGGATGGAATCATCGGTAATGGAGTTGGAGGAACACCACATGTGGAAAGATTGGACATGGTTGGTTGGATCTTCTCCAGCAAGGCCTTCGAACTTAGGGATGTCGGAGGGGAGCTTGGTTGGCATGGCAGGCCAACCAACATCGTGGCGGATAGGGTCATTGATCAACTGATTGAAATCAGGGAGGCTGAGGCCTGCGATGTACGGCAGCAAGGGTGTGGCCGAGGTAGTTCCTGTGGCGGTTTCGCTAGTAGGAGTGTCGGCATTAGGGCCGGGAGCACCGCTAGCGTTAGGCCCTGGACCAGACATAGTGGAGGTGACAGGGGGAGAACCAGAAGGAAAAGGAGAACCCAAAGAATCAGAAGAAGAGTCGGAGTGCGGACTCGGAGGAGGACTGGCTCGACGACAGCGGGATGGAGTAGGTCGATCGACCGGAAACTGAGGGTGAAGGCCAAGAAGTCTCTGGGAAACGCGCCTTGGGGGCGCAATGATGACAACACAATCATGGCACAAGGGGAAGAAGAATGACCACAAGGGCAAGGAGGTGCAGAATCAAGTGATTACAATGTCGAAACAAGGGCAGATAGGTGCAGTGTCAATTGATTTTAAAGTCTTTGCCTGGCGGTGTAAACCAAGCTCTTCTTCGCTTATGGTGAGTGTGTGGCGTGCGTTAATTTTAATTTTTAAACCCTTTTCGTTTTGAGAGCAAGAGAAAAAGTGTGCTGCGTAACTGAAAATAAATCTGCGAAGAACAGTATATAATGCTGAAATAACAGAAAATTAACAACTACTAGTGCATCGATTCAACCCAAAAAGGCGGGTCTCTCAAAACTAATCTAACAGAGGGAAAAAATCTAGTCAAAACGCATTAAAAAGAGGTGTTGCTAATTGCTACGTTAATTTGTCAATGTCCCTACCATTCCCCGTCCCGCACAATGGAGGACCCATAACGTGACCTGTGAACACTGTCATGCACTGAAAACATCATCATTGCATCCCTCTGAGTATGAGCTTCATTTCCCCTTGAAATTAGATCCAAACAAATCTTCAGGAGGTGATTTGAAAGGGAGAAGAGCTGATTAAAAGGGGTCTGAAAAGGAGGTATCAGATCTGGAAAGAGGGGGGCTGAAACTCAGAAAATACAGACCTGAAACAGATAAAAACTCTTCCACAAAAAGTGGAGGGTACTGAAGCCCTAGGGGGCTATGTTCCCACTTAGATGAGCAAAAATAGATTAGAACCAGGTCAAAACGGGCTGAGACAAAGGCTGGAAAACCCTGACAGAAGCTTCAGTAAAACCCAGAAAAATTGCAGAAAAACAGCTGAAAAATTGGCAGGTCGCAGGTTCTGACCTGTTTTCAGTGCAGGTCACAGAAAAGAGGCTGAAAAGTGCGACCTGGAGATCCAGGTCGTAGTTTTTGGGCTGAAAGGTGCGACCTCCAGTTCCAGTTGTCTCGGTGGCAAATTTGCGGAAAATTTGCCGTCTCAGTTGCGGATGATGTCGGTCACCTGCGCAATAGGGCCAGAAACACGCGGAAGTTAGAAATTTTAATGTTTTAGGGTTTTATGTGTGAAAAACAACATAAAAATAGGAAAAATAAAAATTTGAAAAGAAACCCTAGGGTCTGAAGTAGCTGGATATGCAGGAATATGAAAAACGACAGCGGCCGTAATTTAAAACCCGTGTGGAGTTTCCATTTGTTAGTATGAATCCTTTGTCGAAGTGTACGAAAAAATACCACTTTAGCTACGCATAACTAATAGCCCTAACATCAAAAGTGGCTGCCAATATCTTCAGATCTGCGGTTAGTTGATCAAGAAAAGAGCTGCAAAAAACCAGATCTATGCATAGAAAGACATTAAGCAGTAAAAAGAAGGGTTTGCTCCATATATCCAATAGACAAGACAAGAACAATTTTTTGAAAGAATTTTTGTATTAAGGGCACCTGGGAGGAAAACAAGAAGGCGTATCCAATTCTCCTCAATGGGATGGGTTCTTGGAAGTCCTCGGCACTTCAGATCTAGAATCTCTCTCTCTTGTTGGTGTAGAAAACCCAGACAAAGATAGAACTCAAAGGGAGCTCACACAGCAAATAATGTAGAAAAATGTGACCAAGTGTATAGATCCAGAGCGATCTAATAGGCAACAAAAGGTGAAGAATGGTAGGAAAAACCCTCCTATTTATAACAAAATATTGGGTCATTCTAGATCTTGGTGCATGATTAAAATAATGTTAACCAAATCTAGATCCACCTTTTATGGAATATTTTATTATATTTGTTGGAGGGAAAAAGTATTTGACTTCGGTCAAATCCCTTTATTTGTCAAAAATAAATAAATAAATGATTTATTTATCTTTTTAAGGAAGTGGTTGAAAGATAATTAAATAAATAATGATTTATTTAATTATTTGTGGGTGATTTGGTCATATTTAACAAGGGATATTATCTAAATAAGATTTAAATAATTATTCCTAGAAAATAATAAGATAAATAAAGGTTTATCTAATTAATTTCTTTGTTTTTGGGTTAAACATGACTGGGAATAATAATTAAATTATGGTTTAATTAATTATTCCAAGAGGAAAATCAAACAAATATAGGTTTGTTTAATATTTCCTTTTGGGGTTTCCTGTTTAGACCATAAACAACCTAATAAATGTGGTTTATTAAGTTATTTTACATAGTGAAAGAAATTTTACTTAGGGTAAAATTGGTCTTACATGGTGTACTTGGGTCCATCTAATGATAATAGGTTAGATGACCAAAAAATGGTGTAACATAGGCAACTCATGAAGTCACTAAGATGTTAGATAAAATGCACTTACTATTAGGAGAGAAGTGGTCCTATGACCCTCATAGTTGATTTCCATTAGGAGAATTGAAAATGGTTATTCAACATTCATTCATGAAAGCAGACCATGTAGAAAAGATGGCAAAAAAGGGTTTTTTAGGTTCTGTAAGCTCAAATATACAAACTCATGTCATATCAGAGAAGTTGAGTAAGAGAGGAAAAGAAGCAGTGATTGATTCAATGGATGAAGAACAGAGAACTGAAAAGATGACAAAGATCAGTGAGGATTTTCTATATGCTCAACCTGGTTTCTCACTACAATTAGGAGATGAGAATAATGTCCCTGCTTCACCAAGAAGGCATGAAAGCACTCAGGATCAAGTGCCCTTAATTGAACAAATTTTAGTTGAGATTGCAGAAAGAAATCAGAAAATGAAGGCAAGCATGGAGGCTCAAGCTGAGTACTAGATAACCCCAGAGAAAACAAGACTACTAACTGCAATGGATCTTGAAAATGATCAATTTAATATTTCCCTTTCACATCCGTTTGATATGTCTATTGGTTCATCCAATAATTTTAATACTGTGAATCTAACTGTAGATGTAAAGAAAATTCCATTGCTTGAAAAAGTAAATCTACATATGAAAATAGGTCTGTTGATTCTGAATGACTTAACCAAAACCAATGCAATGGCACTCAAGGCTGAAAACATGCTTGGAAAAGTTATCAAGCAGTTGAAGTTAGAGAAAGAAAATTGCAGGGCTTTAACAATCCAGAACGAAGAACTCAAAAATATTATTGTGAAGATTGGGGTAGATCCCAATGACAGGTCTACTATACAGAAGCTTCTGCAAAGTGCTGAAGAAGAAATTTAAATTACCTACAGGAGAGCACTCCATGGCAATAGAGGTTGCAGAAATAGAAAATGAGAAAAAGAAACTTCTTCAACAGCTCCTGCAAAAGGAATAAGAAATCAATAAATTAAAATAAACTGCATTATCTTTGCGGAATCATATTGAATTGCATACTTTTACTTTTGTTTTTCCATCTATTAATGAAGATCCATTAGCACAAATATCTCAATTGACTATTGAATTGAAGATGGCGGAGAGGGATAGTAAAAAGGCACAAGCCGAATTGGAGACAGCAACAAAGATCATACAAGCCAGAGAGGGGGAAGTTAGTAAATACAGAACAAATTGCCATACTACTGATGCTAAGATTAAAAATCTCAAGGAAAATTTGAAGGGAAATATATTTGTCATACAGGCTAACGATATCAGGTGGAATGATATCATTGCAGAAATGAAATAAATTTGGGGTTTTCTGACTATTTTTGCGGAGGAAAGAAGTACTATAAGAGATTTTGAAGAACAAGTCATGGAAGACAAGAAAAAAATAATTAACAAGGCCATTTGGGCAAGAAAATTCATTGATTTCATTGATTCCAAAATAGTTCAAGAGTTGGAAGAGAATGAGATTAAAGACAGGATTTTATATGTTGTGGAAATTAATAAGATGATTTTCAAAAATTATTGCAGGAAGTCTACAGAGAATAAGTTGATTGAGCTTAAGGAAGCAGTGAGACAGTTTGATAATTTATTTGAAAAAATAGAAAGAGCAGTTTTACCATCATGTTTGGGTCTTGGAGGTAGTATTTTATCATGGGATTCTTATGAACCCTTACTGATGTTGGAAAAAATCAAGGTAGACAATACTCATGAAAAGACTCAGATTCTTAAAGGAGAAACAATGATCAGTTTCCTTCAAAGACATTTTCAGCTGTTGTGGTTAGTGAAGACTTTATTTACAGAGAGGTTGTCATTCAATAGAATCACTGCCTTTAGCTTGGAATATCACAAGCTGGTTCATTCACCTAAGACAAACATTGAGATATGGAAGAAATGTAGAGCCTGGATGACAGATCTACTAAAGGATCCCTTGACCTCAAAGAAAGATAAACCAGCCAGTCAAGGAAATGCAGCAGCAACATCATCAGTTCGCATTCAACAAATAGATTAGGAGTTATGTTTCATGTTATTTTCCTCTTTTAAAGAAAATGTAATTGTAATAAGACATTTTTGATGACATGTAATAGGTATTTGATGAATTCCTAAGTAGTTGAAGCAGTTAGGATTAGTTCCAGCAGTTACAAACTACTTTCTATTGTATTTAAGGAGATAAAAAAGAAAGAGAAAGGTTCTGAGTTTTGGACCTCCAGACTGCAAATTGTGTACTCAATTTTCAAATGATTAATGAATGAAAATCAAGTTTCTAGTATTTTTTGAGATTGATATGTTTTCTATACTACATTATGTATTTTATGTTCTTGAATAAAATGAAGTAATGAAGATGCAGGCCTCTTTTTACATATGTGAATAAGAGTTAAAATCCTTAATGGGTGCTCCTTCATTTTAACTAATCTCCTGTCATATAATTCTTCTAAAGTTTAAAGTGATAGATAATGTTTATTAGCATATCAATTTAGGCTTCCTTCCTTCATATTATTCTCATCATTCCATTTGATATCAGCAAATAATGGCATTGTAAAGTGTTTATTGCATTTGATTCTTGAGGGTTTAATAACAAAACATCCGAAGGTGATTAAGCAGAGACCATTGATATTAAAATTCTGTGACATACATGTAAAAATGTCTTAAGCACTGATTCCTTAATACAGCCAAGGGATTGTCTCTTCAGGTACAACATTTTTTGGAGCCGTTGCCGGGGACGAAGAAGCGAAATTCTTTCCATGGGTTTTATTCATATTTCCTCTATTTGTTCAGAGAGGAGGAAATATCAGGCTGTGTCTTTATTTCATAAATTTGGCATATAAAAGGCCACATACAAGGTCAGATACCTCTCAGCAGAAAGATCCTATCCTTACAGATCCTGAAAAGTTGGTTTCTAAAAAAGGTCAGAAATCAAGAACGCTTTCTACACCTGATGCTACACTACCTGCACCAAGCAGCAATTCCCATAACCTTTCATCCAAGGATATTTCCCGGAAACTCATTTTCTCCGAACAAGAATCCTTTTCCTCACCTGTTCATTTCCAAGAACCAAAGTTAGAAGAAAAATCTTTTGAGTCTGTTGCATTCACATTTACATAAGCCCAACTTGGTACAGTTGCCATTTCTTCTGCTATTTTTCATCAACCCCTTCCCATATCAGTTGTTTCACCCCATCCATTCACATCTACAACTGGTATACAAACCCCACCTACTCAAGGAGAAGTTAATCCAGGAATAAAAATGGCAGCCCCTCTCCCTGCCTTCTTGATGAATAGATATGCACCAT